>CM062819.1:93208135-93759335 GCA_031772625.1 Pinus tabuliformis | reverse complement strand
GGTACTTTGGAGCACCCCGTGAGATAAGAAGTAGGGGAAGGCGGAAGTTGTCCATAGACTGCTTCATAGGGAGTCATTTTTGGTGGTGGCATGATAGTTGGTGTTATACCACCACTCCGCCAGAGGTAACCACTGTACCCAAAGGTGTTGCTTTTCTGAAGTGAAACACCTAAGGTGGGTTTCTAGACATTTGTTGACGGCTTCGGTTTGACCATCTGTTTGCGGATGATATGAAGTACTAAGTTTGAGTTGAGTGCCTTGTATTCTGAAGAGCTCCTGCCAAAAATTACTGGTGAAGATTGGGTCATGGTCGGATACAATAGAAGTGGGCATGCCATGCAACTTGAAGATCTGATCCATGAAAGTTTGAGCAACCATGGTTGGTGTAAATGGGTGGGGTAGGGTACAGAAATGAGCATACTTCGATAGTCGGTCCACAACCACCATGATGACTGACTTGTTCCCAGACTTTGGAAGACCTGTAATGAAATCCATGGAAACCTCTGTCCAAATTAACGCCGGAATGGGCAATGGTTGTAATGTGCCTGGTGTGTTGACGGTTTCCCCTTTGTGGCGTTGACAGACGTCACATTCTGCTACGAAAGTAAGGATGTCCTGTTTCATGCCGGTCCAAAAAAATGATCTTCTAGTGCGAGCATACGTCTTCTGAAAGCCCGAATGTCCTGCAATGGGAGATGAGTGCAATTCTGCCAAAATGCGACTTTTGAGGGTGGATGTTGGTGATATTACGACTCTGTCCTTGTAGCGAAGAATATCATTCTGCCACGAGTAGCCCTTGCTGGAATTAGGATCTACCTGCAATTGAGAAATGAGTTGGGAGAGCCCTGGATGTGAAAACCATTCCCTGCGAGCCTCTTCAATCCAGTCTGGAATGGGGAAGGAAATTGCGAGCAGAGTACTTTCCTCCTCAAATTGGCACGACAATGCATCTGCTACCCTGTTGTCTTTCCCTTTCTTGTAAATGATCTCATAATCATATCCCAGCATTTTGGCTAACCATTTATTTTGTTGAGGGGAAGATAGGCGTTGCTCCAAAAAATATTTAAGACTGTGATGATCTGTGTGGATTTGGAAACGTCGTCCCAACAAGTAAGGTCTCCAGGTCTCGACTGCATGTAAGATGGCCATCATTTCCTTCTCGTAGGTAGATTGGCCTAGATTCTTCCCACTTAGTTGTTGGCTGGTGAAGGCCAATGGTCGCCCTTCCTGCATTAAGACCGCTCCAATACCTATTCCCGAAGCATCACATTCAATGACAAATGATTTGGTGAAGTCCAGTAGTACTAAGACAGGAGTGGAACACATGGCGGTTTTTAGAGCGGTAAATGCTTGTTGTGCTTCCTCATTCCAGAAGAAGGAATTTTTCTTTAGGAGTTGCGTTAGGGGCTTCGCTATGCGGCCATAGTTGCGGACAAATTTACGATAATAGCCTGTGAGACCCAAAATTCCTCTCAAGCTTTTCAAGGTCTTAGGTTGAGGCCATTCTTGCATGGCCTGGATCTTTTTGGGGTCCACCTTGACACCTTCGCGCCCCACAATGTGGCCCAAATACTCAACTTCTTCCATGCCAAACGAACACTTAGACATCTTGACAAATAATTTATGTGTTCGGAGCAGTTGCAAGAGTAGATCTACATGCTGAAGATGTGCCGCCCAAGTGCCACTATAGATGAGGATGTCATCGAAGAAGACAAGGACAAATTTTCTGAGATATGGTTTAAGGAGGTGATTCATAAGGCTCTGAAAAGTAGAGGGGGCATTACAGAGGCCAAATGGCATGACGAGGAACTCATAATGGCCTTCATGAGTTCTGAAAGCTGTCTTGGGAATGTCGACTTCCTTCATGCGAATTTGACGATAGCCTGAGCGAAGATCCAACTTAGTGAAGAATTGAGCCCCATTGAGTTCGTCCAGCAAATCATCAACGACTGGGATGGGAAATTTATCTTTGACTGTTAACTTATTGAGGGCCCTGAAGTCGGGACACATCCGCCACTCCCCATCTTTCTTGAGGACCATGACCACTGGGGATGAATAAGGACTAATGCTGGGACGAATGACACCTGCTTCCAACAATTCCTTGATGATTTTTTCTATTTCATTCTTTTGGGTGAACGGATATCTGTATGGCCGCACATTTGGGGGTTGGGCCCCTGGAACCAATGTGATGCTATGATCATGTTCCGCTCGCGAGGGTGGAAGCTCATGAGGCTTGTCAAAGACCGCCCGATGTTTATTTAAAATCTGTTGCATCTCAGGATGAACTAGCGGAGACATGGTGTCTACTACCTGGATGGCATTAAATTGAGCTACCACTCATGATGGCCCTTTTTTAACAATTTTTCCATCCTATGTGAGCTGATGATAGAGGGGGCTCCCGCCTGTAGTCCACGGAGGGTGTGTGTGGAGTTGTTCTGCTTAAAACTCATATATAACTCCTGGAAATCCATTGTGATTGGCCCAAGAGTGCGGAGCCATTCCGCGCGAGGATAATGTCGCAACCCCCATGTGTATTGCAAACATGTGGGTTTTCAATTGATAACCCCCCATTTGAATTTTGACATTTTCACAGCGACCTTCACATTTCATTGTGCCCCCATCTGCAATCTGGACTTGGAAGTTAGAAACTGCTCGGACGAAACAATGTGCTGCTTCAGCGATCTTTTGGTGGATGAAATTATGGGTACTTCCACTATCAATCAAGACTATTACTGGGCGATGTTTAAGAAAACCCCTGATTTTGAGAGTTTGAGGGGAAGAAATTCCTGCCAATGCATTCAGCGAAATAATTGGTTCATCAGATACAATCTCCTGTTGGTTATCTTCTTCGATCGCCTCCGGTTCCTCAAGTGGTGGATCTTCCTCTGTGGAGTTGTAGTCAGTGGCATCTATTTGAAAAAACTTGTGCTCTTTGCATTTATGACCCGGGGAATATTTTTCATCACAGTAGTAACATAGTCCTTGCTTCCTTCTTTCGGCCATTTCCGCAGGTGACACCTTTTGAATCTTAAGTGTCTGGGTCATATTGGGAGCCTGTGAGGGACGACCTTTAGCGGGGAAGTTGGGGCAGCTGGATTGGGCTGTTAATGCACGTTCCACCTTACGGGCTACCTGGCAAGCCTTTGTCCATGTGGGAGGGTGGTGGAGTAGAACCTGAGCTTTGATGGCTTCTTTAAGACCGCTGATAAATCATTCCATGTAGAACTCATCTGTGAGACCCTTAGTGCGGAAGGCTAAGGCTTCAAAAGCAGTAATATATTCCTCCACTGTACCCGTCTGTCGGAGCTTAGTGAGACGCCCCAAAAAAAGAGTCTTCCTGTTCAAAGCGGCTGCGAAGAGTTTTGGCAAATTGGGCCCAATTCTGAAAATGTCCATTGCAACGCTGATGCCATTCCTTCCATTTCCATCGTTCATTGTCTAAGTACATGGTGCCAACCATAAGCTTAGTCCCCTCATCTGTGATATGATTCAATTGGAAATACTGCTCCATTTGTGCTAGTCATGCGGACGTGTGAGAACCGTCAAATTTCTGCATATCCAACTTGGGAGGTCGCTGACTGGGTGGTGGATGGGAGTGCCAAACGTGAGGAGAGTGGCTAGACTCACCCTCATGGTATTCATGGCCATTATACGCCTCCTCGTGGGCTGGCTTCTTGCCCTTTGAGAATGCCTCCTGTAACTGGTTACTCATTCCTTTAAGCTCAAGTTCTATGTGGTTACTCATTCCTTGAAGGTCAAGTGTGATCTTGTTCACCGCAGTTTGGAGGGAGTTGACATAGTTTTCAATTTGGTCGATCCTTTCATTGGCCATCGCTTGAGCGCGAGTTTCTACCATACACCAACCTGATGAAAAATTGGGACCGCCTAAAAATTTTTGCTAAGAAATTGAATGGTACCACCTTGCTCAGCTCGTCGTCCTGATACTGATGGGCTAGGTCACCAATAAGCGCCCCGGAAGATCTCAGACTCTTTTTTTTTTTTTTTTTGGAAAACTCCTAACGGAGTTTTACTCCTTCCTGATCAATACTGCAGTCGCCAAATCCTCAAACTGTCAATGCCGCCAAAAGTCCTGCGAAAATCATATCCAGGTATAGGAACCCTTCGCAACTACTCTGATCTAGTGGATCTAAGATATCTGAATGGTGGAACAACTGTTGCTGCTGATCTGGAATATCCGATCTGGTGGATCTGAGAGATCTGAATGGTGGAACAACTGCTGCTGCTGATCTGGAATATCCGATCTGGTGGATCTGAGAGATCTGAATGGTGGGACAACTGCTGCTGCTGATCTGGAATAGATGATGTGTGATCCCCCGATAGAAAGGGAACTATGGTCTTGGGGAGTGTCAGGTGCTACAGATCGCAATATACATAAGGGTCTGACAGTAGTACTCGGCCCAATGTTTCAGGGCTCTAACTAAGGAGGATCGACCGTACCCTTAGCCGTACCACCCGACTACCCTATCGTACGGGCGAGTAATCTCTCCGAGTGCTGTTCTCGGTGTATTGTAGCAACAAGACGGCCGAAGGTTTATCTATGGCGAGGTTTCAAGGGAGCTAGGGGGCTTCCTATATACCCAGAGGGTACGTGGAAGACAGTCCGTGCGCGGTTCTGTCTAATGCGCTACTACTCGAAGGGGTACCCACAGGGGTTACAAGGGAGTCCAACAGACGTGACCACCTCTTGTATTTCCTGCGTGCATGCCTCCCCAAATCCGCAGGTTTATGCGCTTAACGACAGATCCCGTGGTTTAAAGACGCCGGAACACGTCTCTAGCCAAAAAAAAAATTTGCTAAAATTTGGAGATCCCACCGAGCCCTGGAAAGTGCTCTGATACCACTTGTTATGCTCTTAACCTGCAAATCAATACCCAAGCGAAGAAAAGATACCGAGAACACAAAATATGCGAAGAAAATATACCCAGAACACAGAATAGCAATGATTTTATTATTCAGAGAGAAATGTTCACAGGCCTCTTCGAGGGGGCAACCTCCAATAGAGCAGAGATCGATTACAAAACAAGACACAATGCTCCTCGCAGGGAGTCTCTATCCTTTATATATGACTCATACATGCAATACCACGAGCCAATATCGTGGGTTTTATTAATACCATCTATCTAATACTACCGCCTATTTACCATCTATCTAATACTTCCGCCCATTTGCAACTAACTGTGGTCCCGTCGTTAATTGCGGGTTAACCACTTACAAATATTAATATGGGCTTTATTGACTCTTGACTATGACGTGATCCCAAGACATAAATAAGGGGGTTAGGGTGGGACCCTAACACAAACCATTTACAAGTAGTTTCAAATTCAGATCACTAATGCTTTCTTAGAAGAGTTTCCAAGATGAAGAAGACCAAGGTGTAAGAGTTTTTCTTATTCTCTTATTAAAGAATCACAAAAGGAATCAAAGGAAGGGGACTTGTAGGTTTGTCCTTGACAAATGAAGGCTTCTCTTGTAGAATGGAAGGTGGAAACAAACACAGAATAGGTTGGTCCCAACTTAGTAAGAATGGAGTAGATAAGGCTACTATCTTCTTTCTTAACCTTAACACCTTCCAAGAGAAGTTTAAGGGTCTTGAACTTGGACAAAAAATCTTCAATGCAAGAAAAATTATTGGGGTCCAATGTAAGCAATTCATTTTCAAGTTGATGGGCTTTAAGTTCATTTTTAATTCCAAAGACTTTAGTAATTTGTTGCAGTGCTTCATCAGGAGTTTCAAGTTCTGCAATATGGAATCTAAGATCTGGAGAAATAGACATCCCTATCAATCCACGTGCTTGGTCTTGCCTTTTTTCCCATTTAGCTGCCTTATCTTCATCTTTCGGTTTGGTCTCTTGGCCTGTGGCTATTCTGTAAAGACCTTTACTTCTAAGTAAATCCACAATATTGGACCACCATTGGAAGTAGTTAGTGCTATCAAGAATGACTTGGAATGGACTTTCCATTTTTAACAGAAACTAAAGCTGTAGATGCTGAAACTAAGTGTACCAATGGAAAGATCTTGAAAAATTAGGCCGTTTAAAAAAAAACGGTTCTGAAAACGGCTTCCGGATGAAGAAGTTATGGCTTTTTGAAAAAACAATTGATGAAGTTGCCGACGAAGTGCGGGAATGTGCGGAAATGAAAAAATCCACCCTCAAAAAATGGAGACTTGAACCCAAGACCTCTACTCTCATAAATTAGCTTTGCACCAAGTGAGCTATACAAAAAGTTTGAGAGAGAGAGAGAGGGAGGGGTGGGGGGGTTGATGCTTTGGGTTGCGTGTTTGCTTTGAGAAGGCTCTTTTTCCCTACAAAACAAAAAACACAAAACCCAACACGGACATACAAAAAAACGAACCTTGCGGCTCGAAGTTAGCTTTAGCCGAAAAACTAAATATTTTCAAAAATGAACCTTGCGGCTCAAAGTTAGCTTTAGCCGGAAACTAAATATTTTCCTCAATGTTTCTGATTTTCCGAGATCACACTAAGGCACAGCGGAAAAGAGCATACGCATGAGAAAAATCCTTCCTTTCTGTTTCTGATTTGCCCAGATCGCACAGAGTCGCAAGGCAAAGAGCATACGCAGAAATAAAAGGTATAGATCCGGTAATAAAAAAGGCTAAATAAACCGAAACCGAAATAAATAGAGAGAAAATAACTGTAAACTGCAAATAAACACTGTATACCTCCAGATCTTAAAAATGACGCAGCTAGGGCTACCGGAAACCTTTTTGCTTGAAACGAAAGGGGTTCCTCACTGGAACGGATGCTCCCAACACAACGGAGCAGTCCTCTCGGCCCGAAAGCAGTCAGAAACAGTAGATCTAGGAAACGGCAGTCGGATGCAGTTCTACCGGCTTCAGATTTGGATCACCAACTGACGCGGCCCTCAAATAGCTCTGATACCATGTAGGAATTTACAGGGTAAGTTCTTCAGACAGAACACCAAAGGACACTGCTCACAAACAGATCACAGATCAATACACCAGTACTTTTGACGTGGTTAAAACCCTCAAAGAGGGAAACAGTCCACGGCCTGAGCCAACGCGGCCACTTCAGGCAATTTATTAATAAAAGAATGAAAATTTACATATGCTTCTCTCATAGACGGATTACCCTACAAATGACCCTCCATGCACTTTAAATAGAAATCATGGACCAATCGGGTGTTAAGCCACGGATCAAGTGTCGGTAATACCGAGGAGAGAATGAACCGTCGGATCACTACATATCGTGACCGTCAGATTGTAAGTTACAAAATGTACAAGGTAAAGAAACACACTTTACCTAACTCTATACTAGACAAAGTTGTACTTAACTATTTCCTATGTGTCGAAATATCCTAACACTTTGTTAATTGCCCTTATCATATATTACCAGTAAGGAGAGCGAACAACATTGGATGGGATACCACATGCATAAATGCACCTAGCCACTCTGGAATCAATTTCTTCTCACGCTTGCACATTCACCAATTTAGCAATTATGCTATCTTGAACTAAATGGGATGCCCCTATGGTATTTTTTGGTGCTGGTTGTTCATGTTGTTGAGTGGCACCAGCTCTCCTCTTTCTTGCTTCAACTACAATCCTTGGCTCAATGTTAGATGGAGCTTGAGGAGTAGCTTGAGTAAGCTCATCATGCCTTCTCTTAATAACATCCGCCTCATCTTGCTCTCTTTGATATGCCCTCCTTGCCAATGGATCTGTTGTTTTTGTGCAAACCACAGCCCCCTGTCCTCCTCATGCAAAAGATGTGCCTTCACTCTTGGGTAGGAGCCCTTGTACGAATTATTGCAAAGATTACATCGCCATTCCCATGAGCCACCACCTCCACATTTTTTAAGCTTCTGAACATGCCTCCAAAGAGGATAATATTCAGCCCTTGGGTTGGCCTTAGGACTTGAACTTGTAGCTGCACTTTGGTTGGAAGCCATTGCTGCAAAAATAAATTAAAAAAACAAATCTGTAAACAAAAAACGTTTTTCATATTTTTGGCAGCATAAACCCTCGAAAATTGAGGAAATAGTAGGAAAAAACTAAGAAAATGAATGTTGCTTACCCAAATTAATTTTCTGTAGCTGAAGCTAGCCCAAAATGCCAGAAAAGACAAGAGAAATATGGTTGTAGTTGAGCCAAAAAACCAAGAATGTCGTAGCCGGAAACTATGCACTCCAAATCTGTTGTTGAAATCTCTTTCTCTTGCTGCTGAAATCTCTTGCTCTTGTGCTAAAATCTTCTTTTCTCACTGTTGAAAACACCCTAGCTGAAACCACTGCTCTCTTCATCTCTTCTCCTTTGCTAAAATTGCCAGTCTCCAAGAGAAACGACTTGCTCAATTTTGTGATGAGAGAATGAGGCGAAGGTCACTTTTATAACTTGAGAGAGGCATCTAGAAGCAACTAGAAGCCACTTTAGTCCCCCAATTAAACAAAAAAAAGAAAAAAAAAGTCAATCTGCATGGGGAAACTCCGCTGTATGGCCCGGAAACTCATTTCCGGCCGTACTGGCCATGTTTCCTCCTTGAAAAACGAGCCAGTACGACCGGAAACGAGTTTCCGGGCCGTACTATACGAGTTTCCCCGTTTCTGTTTCATTTCCGTACGAAAACGGACCCTCTGCCCACGTTTCCTGCAACTTAGATTTGATGCTATAATAGAAAAGTTTTATTTTTCATATTATAATATTTGGCTAATCAATCTACAAAATGATCTAGAATCTAATTGAGAAGCAATACAACTAACACAACCCCCTACTTTGGTTGTTGGTTGCTCAAGATTGGTGTAATCCTTTTTATGAGATTGTGTCAACCATTATAAACTCACGTATTCACATGGTCTCATTTGTTATTTGATAATTTGTATGGTAATTTCATAATTGTATTAAGTAAATGTGAAAAAGTAAACATGAATTTAGAGATGCAAGGTAGTTAATATTTGAAATTTCATCTATTGATGTAAATGAGACAGCAAGGATATGCCAGCGTCTTTCATTTATGACCCTAAGATAAAGATTTGGATTAAAAGAAAGATTAATCTATGAAGTTAAATAAAGGGATGTTTATTGGTGTATTTCTCACTAATATGTTGAAAATAAATTATCCAAACATGAGAACGATTACTCAATTAGCTCATGTGCTTTCATTCCTAGAAACTAGGTTCTAACTCCTCATCAAGTGCACACTTATTCCTAGAAAACAAGAATTTACCTAAGATAAAGTGGACTTTACCAACGGCGGTTTATGAAGCCATAGTTTTAGCTACCCATGGTATTTTCCTATGGTATGCACTCTCACAGAGAGATAATTATGCATGTGAGGGAAAATGATGCATGTACACTAATACATCGATGTGAATCCATGTTAGGTACCAAATTACCAATGTGAAGCCATGTTAGGTGCCAAAGTACCAAAAAAAATCCTAAAAAGAAATGAGGAAAAAGGGAAAACCCAATGGAAAGCCCCCAACCTCACCCTAGATGGATAGTATTACAGAGCAATGATCTGATTATGAATCAATACTTGGATGTAATGAAAATCATTGTGCTTGGACCTCAACCACTAAACTAAATCTCTATAAAACTATATGGTAATTTGTCACAAAATATGGTTATAAGATAGTAAAACTAAATACAAAACATGGTGAGAATATTTTGTAAACAAATGGGTTGTGTTTATGCATTTGTTGCACCTATATACTCTACCGCTATAATTGATAAAGAAATGGTTAAGTGTTTCTTGCTTGACCAACAGATGGGATCTAAACTAAGATTGAATACATAACCAAAAGTAGAATTATGATTTGTGGCATCACTAACACAATAAATATATGTGTATCCAATTAGATCAAGAGTGCAATCTACCAAATAATGTATCCCAAAGTTGTAAGTACCCTTAACACAACAAAGAATTCCCTTTGCATCTATCCAATGTATTTCATGAGACTCATGTATGTATCTGGAAACTACTCTAACAACATAAGAGATGTCAAGTCTAGCATGGGTGAGATAAAGAATACTCCCAACCTGTTGACAGTGCTGGACCCACCAACATGTTAGGGGATCTCCCTGGTAAGAAGTCCCAACTAAACCTCAGATCGTTTGGTGTAGGAGTCCCAGCAGTGGGTAGTACGATATCGCCTTGATCGTGGTTGTGCGTAGAGGTAAGTAAGATGTCCTTGTTGGTAGCAAGGGTGTGACATTGCAACAAGTCAAGGAAGGTGCATGAAAGGCTCTAATGCACGGAAGGGGGAGTGAGTGTGCCCCTTAGAAATCTATGATAGCACACAGCTTGAAAGGGAACACACGAGCAGTAAGACATCATGAGATGGAAAGTAGGATAGCCGACAATCCAAAGTGATGGGTTATATCAGCAACACATTTCAATAAGATTCATACAAACACATACAGAATAGTCCATACATACATGCGTAAATAACAACTACATATATCATTAAAGTAACCATGATAGCCGAACTACAATAACAGCATATGCATGAAATGTGTTGGCTTTGTTATATTAAGAAAATGAAAGATCCAATCATACATACAACCAAGACTTCCACTAGCCCCGATAGCAGAAACATTACAGTCATTGTCGTCTACTCCTCCAAAGAGATGTACTAGCTCTACACTATGGAGAAGCCAAGGCTTGTTACAATACACTCCAATATTTCTCTAAGTTACACCTATAGGAAGCTTGGCTCCCAAAGGATGTACAATGAGTTATGAGGTTCTATAAATAGCAAAGGGTGGGCTGACCCTTGACATTCCTCTTTGTGACTCTTCACCTACCCTCATGACTCTTCAACTACTACATGACTGTTACATTCTATTATCGACACTTGGTCTTTCACTATTACAACATGCTTACATTACAATCTGTACATGTACCCATGTGAGACAAAAGTAGGCTTGAGTAAGCCATGCAAGACATCACTAAGACTCAGACAATTGTGGGAAGACTAACTCTTCGACAACCTCATGATGATCGATGATAGCGAACTGATGCCAAGCTTGGTAGTCTGTTATGGTGTCTGCATGCTCTATGGTGACATCCTTCTCCGTTGCATCCTGGTACACTGATTTGGAACCGCTGTCCAACTCGTCTAATAACATGCGCATCATAGTCTTGAGTGTAGCCAGACCAGCAACATACCGATGCATAGTGTCTACGCTAATATTCAAGTCCATTGGTGGCTACACGCATCAACTGATCAAAGTACATGTCCAGCTCCAGTTGGAATTGGTTCTTTGACTTCACCTCGGTGAATGTGCCAATGGATGGGATCGCATGCGTGCACACAATGACATCCATGCTCCTGAACACCTGTGCATGTGAAGCCTGCAAACTGGTGATGAACTGCGTGAGTTCCTCATAGTTTCGAATCTGACTCTGGATGCATGCCTTCAACTCTACCGCCTTTGGCTTCATCATCTTTGGAAAGTGAAATGGGGCTCCTTTGTACCTCATTGTCCATGTTTGCATGTGATCGATATTAATGTGCAGATATAGCAAGATGCGTGCTCTCCTAGCACAGTGTTGCTGCCAACCGTTGAGATGGACAACTAACTTATGCACAATGAAGAATATGAAGTATAACTTTCGCATGACTGTCTCAAGAGATGATACTTCATCTAGTATCACTCTCCTCAACTCTGCTCCGGCGAATGCTGTAACCTGCTCTCTTCCGTACTTGGCCGCTTGTAACTCCTTAGCCATGTGCTCGTTCTCAGCTATCAAGAATCAAACACTTGAGCTGGTGGCTTCAGTATATGTTGTGGTAGCATCAGCCATATCTTCTAGTATTGCATCATCTAGTATGTAAGCGGACATGTATATCTTCGCTTACTGACCCTTGGGCAGATGACAGGCTTCTTTTACCTTTTGCTTCAACCTGAGAGCCAACATGTCGGACCAATTGCAAGGTCTTCCTTCACTGGCCAGTTGATCCAACACGATCACCCAACTCTGCGGGAAGGTCTCTGTGCTCTCTTGGCCATATAAGTGGCATGCAAAGATGAAAAAGAGATGATATGATTTCCGTAGTATCTTCCTCTTGTAAACCTAGCTGGGTGTTCTCCTGAACTTGGACGACTCTTTCACCCAGCTCTTCAAGATATCTCTTGAGTTTTCACTGCTGCTAGGTCTAGTGAAGGGTGTATCCATCGTGATCACCAGTTGCGACAAGTGATACATATTCGGAAATTCCTTCGCCCTGAAGGTAGCAAGTTATGTTCCGTTGACACTGCTCAACACCATTGTCTCTGAATCAGTATGTGAGACAATCCAGTGGATCATGTCCACGCATGGAAACACGGGATACCTGCATGCAATTTGGTACAAGCCAAACTTGTAAATGTTGACATAGACCCTACGGTCTTCCAAAATTTCCTCAAATGTGCCTGAGGAGGTGTCATTTATGTACTGCCATTTCATCTTGATATCCTTGTCTATGAACAACTTGGTGTCTTCATAGATAGGCAAGCTCATAGACACTTTCTCAACTACATCTCCAGTTGCGCTCTCTTGGAGGCCATTATACCTGTACTGCTAAGAGACAAACGAAAACCTGTGATACCTGGAGACATAGCAACACTCATGGCAAGAAATTTTTCAGTTGAAAACCAAAACAACTCGAGGACTGACATGCAACACACCCGGGTGACTGGCTGGGAAGATTGCGTAATTTTCACCAGGAGGCTGGGAGATTCACTGCCAAAACTGCGCAAGGCACAATCCGAGCTATAAGGAGGCTGATTGAATGCTGAAACTGCGTAATGCACAGTCTAGCCTGGCCTGTTGAGGACTAAAACTGTGCAATGCGCAATTTCAGCCAGCAATCACTGTAACCAGCAAACTGCATTTGCGCAATTTTTGGGGCCAGCAAGGCAGTGCCTCTCAAAATTACGCAGAGCAAGCCTGGAGGCCAGTGTTAGGCCATCTTTGTGCAATTTTTAGGAGGAAGGTAGAGCCTTCACTCTCAGAAATGCACATTGCTAGTCGGGCAAGGCAAGGTCCGAGCCAAGGCAACCCAGACCCGCCAACGGGAGATTGAAAACATGAAAAGTCTAAATGCATGGTGAAGCTTAGTGAAAATAAGAGTGAATGATCATGCATGCAAATAGTGAGTGAAAGATTCAGAAGATGGGAAAACAAGCATGTGTGTGAAGTGAGTCACCGCAACGGCGACCATTAGTGCAGAAATAGTGTCATGCATGCAACAATAGTGAGATGCAATGAAAAACTTGAAACAATGCTTCTACAAGCTAACATGCATTAAAAAGACAAAAAGTGTTCAACAAAACCAAGTAAACAACACTCACACAAACCCAAATACAAAAAGCAACAGAGAAGCAGCAAAAGACATGAAAAGCAGACTTACCCGGAAAGGCTGAGTTGAATGTGCCGAACTCTCCTAGATGTGATGTGGGATGTCAGAGCTCCAAGATCGATGTGAGGAATGAGCTCTGAAGCATCAAATAAATAATTTTTGATAAGATTGAGGCCTATGACGCGCATGCCAAAAATCTAAGAAAAACGACACTTGGCTAGAGGTTTCTAAAACGACTTTTGCATGTAACCTCTAGATGCTAAAAATGGATCCCTAAAATCTAGCGATACCCCATTGTAGTATAATTCTCTTTCTCCAAGCTCAAGTTCTGTTTCATCAAGATCTTTTCCTGGTTCCAGCTTGAGATCCCCAGGTTGTGATGTGGGAGATGTAGTTACTGCTTTTAAAATTGTGAATCTGCAAGATGAAATTTACAAAATAAATCAATCTGTTTCCCAGAATTATGTTAAGGAGGATGATCAGTATTCATCTAAAAGTTTTGTTCTTTGTGGGCTTCATCCATTGGAATCAGGAAAGAAGCTAAGGGTTGAGATCTACAGAAAGTTCTGGAAAGACCAAGTACAGAAGGAATATAATACATCTGTTGTCGATCAGCCAGATATTGCATGGGTTAGCGAGCTGGTTGAGGAGCCATCAAATACTGAATTTGGGCATATTTTTAAGGAATTAAAAAAGGTATATTACTTTCTGAATTTCCGTTGGTTTGTTGAGAAATAATAAGTTAAATTTGCATAGATTAATCTAAACACTGATATCTATCAAAACTAAGTTAAATGGATAAATGGATCTATGCTCATATTTGATAAATATATTATGCCTTTGCTGGCTTCAGTTCATGTTCAAAGATTTACAGTCTTTAACACAACAATGCCATAACTTCTTTTAAGTGGACTATGATGTGATTTACAGGGATTATAGAGTTTCAGCTGAAGATTTCCAGTTGTTGCTAGAATGTTTAAATTGCAGCCATGGTAGTTAATGATAACATTTCAAAGCATAGCTTTGTAGAATAAAACCTTAACCAATTTTACAGGTTCGTATGATATTCTTTCATCAAAGTTGGCCTAAGTTGGCCTGTGTTGGTCAAAATATTTAACTAGAAGACTTTCTTGACCTTACATGGTTGAGGCTATGGAAACAAAAGAGACCATAGTTCTTGCAACATGTCATGGCATATATATATGAGGTTCCCTTGATTTATGTAAATTACAGTCTAGATGGATAGTCATGTCCATCATATAATAATGTTTATAAATCTGACTTCAGTTTGTTGTGTTCTCTTTATGGTATTCGCTGATTTTGATATGAAATTGTCCCTTTTAAAAAAATAAAAATGGTGTGTAACAGTGAAGTTAATCTTAAGCTTACTGTACATATGGCCTCAAAAAATATTTCAGATTCCTAGTGTTTGTTCATTACTTCTCTGCAAAGCTTTTTCAGTATGGCTCAGTGTGACAATCATGAAATTATGTGAATGTCCACAACTAAATACTCTTAATCATTTACTATTGCATCAAAATCAAACCTGGGAAAATGTTTTAATTTGATTGAAGCTTACACTAGCTGTGGAGCATACATCATAATATACACTGGCTGTGGAGCATACATCATAATATAAACTGGCCATTTCTATCACTAATGGTGGGAGGGGAGTACAGGGACTAATGGTGGGAGGGGAGTACGGGGACAAATAGCAGGGCCTAGATCATTGTTCTATGGGGCATCCTTTTACTGGAAAAATGGTTGGATCTGGAACATCTTCAAATTTATGGGATGCAAGAGGTATTATAGACTAGGTAAAGGATCATATTTTGTTGGACATATAGAACTATGTAAAAAAGAGAAATTCAAAGAGATACAAAGAAAAATAGTAATATTGATGTAAGAACATAAAAAGTCTAGTAAATACAAAAACAAGAATAATGTAACTCATTTTTATTTTCATAATATAAAATTTGTATTTTTCCTCTGAAAAAAAATCCCTAGTTCAGAAGGTTTACCCTCTCATAAGTCTAAATTACATGTCATATTATTTGTTAATAATAGCTAATATTTTTTTACAAACTCTAAACAACCAACATTATTCAAAGTTTGAAGGTGCAAATTTAATTTACAGGTCATAAGCATATTAATGCAGTGGAGAGGGAAAAGCAAAGGTGATCTCAAAATACAGAAAAGAAAAATCTAAACAGTGTTCACAGTTTGAAGATGTGGATTTAATTTACAGGTCAGAAACATATTAATGCAGTGAAGGAAAGAACAAAGGCAAACTGAAGAAACAGAAAAAACTCTAAATAATACAGATGTGATGAGAAATGAATTGCAAAATCATTTAGCTGTTAACTCTTTAGAGAGTGATAATGATAAGGAATTAGGAATTTTAAAAAATGAGACGGGAAAGAATGTTTATACTTTAATTTCTGATCATTTAATTTGTAATTTTATTATGAACTATAAATAGCTGATAGATGATTATATTTAAGCGTAGTTAGTATATATATATATATATATATATATATATATATATATATATATAGAGAGAGAGAGAGAGAGAGAGAGAGAGAGAGATAATTATATAGTTTTTAAATAATAAATTTATTTATGAACTATAAATAGCTGATAGATGATTATATTTAAGCGTAGTTAGTATATATATATATATATATATATATATATATATAGAGAGAGAGAGAGAGAGAGAGAGAGAGAGAGAGAGAGAGAGAGAGATAATTATATAGTTTTTAAATAATAAATTTATTTCAATATATTATTTTTAAATGTTACATTCATTCTAATTAATAAATTTAGGAATAAGGGGTGGCACTTGTGAGGTTTATATAAGGAATAATAACTATAATATATGTTTGAGTATAATATCAAATAATTTAATAAAAGTTTTTGTATTAATGTAATGGTTAAAGTTAATAATGGAAAGTCACAATTAAATTTGTGATGCTTATGGAAAGAATAATAACAATGATATATGTTTGATTATAATATTAAATAATTTAATAAAAGTTTATGTATTAATGTAATGGTTAAAGTTAAGAATGGAAAGTCACAATTAAATTTTGAGAGTTGTGGGGATTAAGGTTAACCATTGGAAAAATAGACTTTAAAGATCAGTATTGTTGTTCATAATTGGTGGGCAATGTTTGATTGGGTTATAAAAGAAATTCTAAACTTAATTTATATGTTTTTCATGAGAATAATCAAATTGTAGGTCATTTAGCTAACAAAACCACCTTTTTAAAATACGATGTCATTAACATTAATAAAATCATTTTAATCAACTGATTCAATAGTTATCTAACAGATTTTGTCTACTGAATCATGAATTAACTAACTTAAGAATTTAGTTTAAAATGATAATAATCTAAAAATTTATACATTTTAAAAGAAACATGTAATAACAAGACTCCTAAATCATGAATTAACTAACTTAAGAATTTACTTTAAAATGATAATAAGTACCATGGGCCAATACCAGGTTAAGAATTTACTTTAAAATGATAATAAGTTAAAAATTTATACATTTTAAAAGAAACATGTAATAACAGGACACCTAAATCATGAATTAACTAACTTAATAATTTACTTTAAAATGATAATAAGTACCATGGGCCAATACCATGTGTTATCATTACCACGTTCAAAAAACCATAAATCATTTCATATGACACTTGTTCATGTGACATTATTTTTAAGTATTGAATTAAATTAAAATGGAAAAAAAAAAAATGTGCATATTATTAAGCCAACATACTTAAATTTAAATCTACTAAAATCTAAATCTTGTGCCATTATGTTGATTGTCAATTTTGTCCACCTATAACTTTATAAGGGTTGTTATAATCAAATTTAGTAGAACTAGCTTTGAAAACATTCTCACCACATTCTCATCATTTGAATCTAGCTTACAATTTACTTAATCATATTGTTTAATGAATAAAATAATAAAAATGTAGTCATCCAAGATTCACTTTCACAGGGCTCTTGCACATACACATTTATTATATCGGTGTTTATTATATCGGTGTTTGAAGTTCAGTGATGCTTATGGAAAAAAAAATATTTATATTATTAAGCCAACATAGTTAAATTTAAATCTACTAAAATCTAAAATCTAAATCTTGTGCCATTATGTTGATTGTCAATTTTATCCACCTATAACTTTATAATGATAGTTATAATCAAATTTAATAGAACTAGCTTTGAAAACATTCTCATCATTTGAATCTAGTTTACAATTTACATAACCATATTGTTTAATGAATAAAATAATAAAATGTAGTCATACTCACTTTCACTGGGCTCTTGCACTTACACATTTATTATATCCATGTTTGAAGTTCAGTGATGCTTATATCTCTTCAATAAAGCATGAGCTATACCTTTGTCTCACAAAAGAAGTAGTTGAGATGAATAGGAGGTATGCTGAGTCAAGGATGTGCGTGGAATAAAGGATGTCCAGAAGAGGAAAGGGTTATTTCATTGGTAAATTTGTAGGAGAAAAATGATTTTTTTGGAAAATATATTGACCTTTACACCATAGAGTTTCTTAATTGGAAAATATATTGACCTTTACACCATAGAGTTTCTTAGCTCCTATTACCATTTACTCATATGTAAACTACATATTTGAATGACTTATTGTATGTTCCATCTCCTCTGTTTATCAGGTACTTAAAAATTCAAAGCAATTGAATTAAGTAGAGAACTTAAGTAGAATATGCTATGAATAAATTGCTTTAAGAAATACAAAAAATGAAACTATGCCTTACCACACCCACATAATAGACACCAAAAGCCCTTAAAAAGATTACAATTATTTCAAACATCACCATTAACAAGAGAATCCATGAGAGAAGGCTTAGGAGTTAGACAAGGTCAATGGTTTCCCTCGCATTGGAGGTGACCCTCTAGATGAGCTATATATGCATCCAATATTTCCAAACAATATTTTTGATGCCTCTGAATCTTTTGAATATCATTAAGATATAAGAAAATGCCATTCCCATCTTCTCTTTTTGTTTTAGAATGTGTTTAAGTAGAGATAGCATTTTAATATTTTTAGTCTTTTAGATTTTAATTTCAGATTCTAATTATGAATAAGAATTAAACGTTGTATTTTACTTTAAGAAAATTAAAATTGAAAAATAAAGAATAATACTTTATATTAAATAAATAATATTTTACCTCGATGGCGGTGGATGACCATCTATGGGAAGGCAGAGGGAATTATGAAATAAAATAATAAATTTAGACTTTTTTCAAATATGAAACCACTTTCCACTTTGTTATTTTTGTATTTATTTTCGTCATGTTTTTATTTTTATATACTTTTAGAATTTTAATTATTAATTTATAGTAACATAGCAAATAAAATTGGTCTCTCTAAACCTCTAAAATAATAAATCACTTGCTATTTGTATATCAAAACCACCTTCAGCTCAAGCGAGGGTGACATAAGGATGCCAAGTCCTGACTCAACCATTGGGAGAGAGGGGAGGAGATCCTCTTGGGGAATAAGGATAATATTAAAAACATCATTACTTCCAAATTTAAGGATAAGTTGTGGACTGATAAGGAGTTAGAGGAGAAAAGAAAGTTAAGATACTATAAAGAGGTAATCAACCTCGGGCTTGCTAACTTGAATTACCTTTTTGTATTAACTAGTGCTAAGAAGCGAATGAATATTGCAAGGATTAGAACTAATTCTCATGAGCTCAGGAGTGAAACTTGGAGTTAGTCTATTCCCAAGATTCCTTAGGACTAAAGAATATGCCTCCTTTGCGATACCAAGAGAGTAGAAGATGAAAATAATTTTCTCTTGGATTGTCCCGCCCAAGATGAAAAGCATTTTCTCTTGGATTGTCCTACCCTTACTCACATTCGTTCTCATTTCTATAACATTTTCCCCACTACCAACCTCTTTGACTTGTTCAGTCTGGAAAACCCGAAAAACTATAGTGACCTGGGAACACTTATTTCTCTCTTCTTTTATCACATAAATAAAATCTTAAATAATCTCAATTAACCATTTTTTCATAAGATCTAATAAACAATATTAGTCTTAGTGAACGTTAATCATCATCATCATCATAAAACATCATTCTGAGTTATTTTTAAATTGATTAAATTATTTTATTTTTATTTTTTTAAATTTTAATAATATAATTATAATTCTTTTAAAATTAAATTTATCCAAATTTTTATTATATAATTATAATTATAATTATAATTTGTAATTATGGGAAAAAATAAAATTAGTCTTTCCAAACTAATAAAATAATAAATTTATTACCACTTCTTTGTTATTTTTATAACACCTCATACATATATATATATATATATTTCTAAATTTAACATCTCTGTTCTGGGTTATTTTTAAATTGATTAAATATTTTATTTTTATTTTTAAATTTTTTAATAAAATGATTATAATTTTTTAAAAATTAAATCAATATAAATTTTTATTATATATATATATATATAATTTTAATTTTTTTAGCTAAATAAAATTGGTCTTTCCAAACTTATAAAATAATATAGTTTAGGCTTTTTAAAAATAAATTACTCTCCACTTTGTTATTTTTTATTTATTTTCATATGTTTTCTTATATACTTTTTCTAAATTTAACTTTGTTCTTTTCTAAATTTAATCTGGATCTAAATAACATGGTTCTAAGTTATTTTCAAGTTGTTTAAATTATAAATTTTAATAATATAATTTATCATTTTTTAAATAACAAATTAATCTAAATTTTTTATTATATCAATATTTTTTTGTTATTTTAAAATTTTATTATTATTTTTTATATTTTTTAAAAATTAATATAATTCTAAGTTACTTTTAAAATCAATTTGGACATTGTAGTTAATTTTATATTCTTCCTTTATTATCCTAAAATAAAGTTGTTTTTTATATTTTTAAAAATTACTATAAAATATTTTAGATAAAATAATCTTACTTTTTAAATTATTTAATATATATTAATTTTTAGGAAACGAGAAATTGATTGGAATCAGGAGCAACAACAAAATTCAATTCTTGTGATTTTCAGAGTAGTGATAATTAGGGTTTGATTCAAATGGCCTCTAGAGGGGGAGGGAGCATGACTGCCTCCTATAGAAATGTAGTCATGGACAAAGGGAATGGGATCCGGATGGGCTTCGAAGCACATGGCCCTACAGATGGTATCTCATAGAAGGTCCAAGGCTCAACAGAGGTAGGTGGGAAAGGACAAAGAACGAATGAAGACAGGGGCCTGAAAAGAAAGTCAACAGACCAATAGCAACAACAGAAGTCAAAGGGATCTACAAGACTGTGTAAGCCAAAAATGATGGTAATCCCAATGGCATTAATCATCGATCCCGAGATGCAAGCCTTCAGAGAACGAATGAGATCATATGTTGTCATATGAAATTCATGGGGCTCTAGCCCACAGAAAAATCTTTCTCTGATTAGATCAAACACCACTAGAAACCGAGGGGAGAAATATAACTACATCTAGGGTCAAAAGGTTTCTTCATAGTGGTATTTGCTAATATGCAAGACAAAGACCGAATTTTTTACGGTGGTCCATATTTCTTTGCATCAGTGGGTTTGTACATGTAGCCATGGATGGAGAACTTCACACCGGAGAAGGAAACCTTCACATGTATCCTGATTTGGGTCAGGTTGTATTATCTTCCCCTGGACTATTGGCTTCCTACAGCTTTAAAGCTAATAGGAGATTCTTTGGGTAAATTCATTAAAATTTTAGAAGCAACATTACAAGGTAGGTATACAAAATATGAAAAAATCTATGTAGAAATGGATGTCTCTAGAGCCTCGCCTAAAGTAGTCAAGCTAGAGTTCTTGGATGAATTTTGGTAACAACTGGTGGACTATGGACAAATCCCTTTCAAATGTCAGAGGTGCCATGAGTATGGCCACCTGATAAGGGAATTCCCCCTAAGAAATGTGGAAGAATAGAACAAAGAGACAAATCGAAAGGATGCAGAGGGATTTGTCAGACCCACTTCGAGGGGAAGACCTAATTGAAGACAACAACAATGAAATCAAGGGAAGAAAGATAAGAGAAATGTCTTTGAAATTCTAGCCGAGGAAAACCCGGAAGAAAAAGTGGGGGAAGAAGAGGAAAGTGGTGACGAAGAAGAAAATAGAGAGGAAGAAATGGGGCAGTTGATTGGGACCATGAGCGACAAGGAGATATCCTAGATCTATCAAAATGTTTTGAGGGAGATCAGGAAATGACCCGAAGCAAAGTAGGAACAGAAGATCTGGAATTGCAGGAGCTAATTGAGAGGGAAGGAATCAATCTCCAGGATTTGATGGAATAGACAGAGAAACAAGGAATAAAAGAAATCAATGTGGATCAAATGAACAAGATCCAATATTTATATTTGATGAGAGAAAAGTTGAGATTATGAGGGCAGAAAAGACCACATCCAAAAAAAGCAGGTGGATCTCCGAAGGGGTCTCAGGTGGGTGTGAAAGCAACAAAATCTCATATGGTGTTGGCGCCATGATAGAGCTAATGGAAAAGAGGGAGAAAGTCAAACAATGTCACCCTTAAGGAGCTGATGTAGAATTTCCCACTGTAGATCAACAGATTATGCAATATACTAAAGCAAAATACAAGATCTACTTCTACAACAAACTTGCGGAAGCTTAATCGATTATGAGCAAGATCAAATAGAACACATATAACTGAGAATGAGAAAGCAATCACACATGAACACAGAAGAATACTCTGGGGAAAGCCTCAGCTAAAAACCTCAATCTCTATAATATCATCAAGTGGAAATATGTCCGGATTACACAAAGCTTTAGCTCACAAGCTATCCGGCTCTCAGTACAATCCCTCTGCTGCTCATAGACAGTCAAAGACTTCTCACAAACCTTCTCCTCTACCCTCCAAGCCTCCTATTTCCTTATGCAGTTTCTCTTGGGTCCTCCAGCTACAACCTATGTGATTCTCACCTCACACACAACACTGACCTCTGAAATAACTGTGCAATCCTGAAGGAGATAATTCCTTCTGCATGGATGAGTTTCCTTTACAGGAAAATTCCTCCAACTGATAGTACATTGTCCCTTCCTTTAATCTCAACTAGGTCTTTCTCTGAAATGACATGCATGAGTTATTTATGAGAGAATATTCAGTTATCTGGAGAACACTAGTTGCATGCATGCATGCATTAACTGATTGAACTCACAATTAGTTCCACAAGCTGTTTGGAACTAATTTAACTAGACTTAACTCAGTTAACTAAGCTAACTAATTACAACTCATCCTTATCTCCTTAATTAAGGGATTACTTCTTCAATCAAAGGGATAACTGTTGCATGTCTTCACAAAGGCTTCATGTTTGATTTTCTCCAACTAATTAACTCAAGATGAATTAATTAATTATTTTTCAAATAGCTACTGAGACCAAATTCGAATTTTAATTCTCAATTTTAATTCAGGGACTAATTAAAATTGAATCTATCCCGAAATTCTATTTATAGCAATGCTATTTTTAGCATTTCTATTTTTTGCTATTTCCAACAGAGTTGGAGTATATACTGAAATGCTATTTATAGAAATGCTATTTTTAGCATTTATTGTTGCCATTTTCAACACTCCCTCTCAACAAGAAAGGCATTCAACTAGAACTTGATCTTGAACCTTTGAAATGTTCTGCATGCAACACTTCTCTCAAGCGTTGTTTCTCCAGCAACTCCAAAAACAAAAAAATATCCAACCTGAATCAGAATGATGCCTCTGTCATCAAAGTCTCTGACTGTTATTACCTCTATCGACTGAAAAATCTGCACCTATGTGCTCTTCAGTATCTGACTGCTCTAGCCTCTGTCACTTTGATCTCTGACTACATCAATCACACTGATTCCTCCTATTGCATTTGTGTTGTTGTTGGTCCTATTTCCCAGCACTGCATCCGCACTGCACCTCCTCTCATCATGCTACATCATGTTGCCCACTACTGCACTGCAACTCAATTACTGAGAAGTAAGTAACTGATCTCCCAACTGACCTCCTTGTTGGGCTAGAAACACCCTCTGATGCTGAAGCTCCCTCTGTCGTTGACGAGTGCTCCCTCTCTGACCTCTGCGCTACTGCAACAACTCCCCGCATCTCGCACCGTTGCACACCTCTCTGTGCCATCCTGCACTGGTGCAACACTCCTGTGCCTCTCGCATTACTGCAGCCTGCTAGCTCTGCACTGTCTTGGGACTCCTGCACTGTAGCTCTCTTTGCCGCTCCATCTGCATCCTTCTTTACCCACTAAGCCAGTCCTGCTACTCCTTGTCGGGGATCCCATAGCAAGGTTTAATCAAAGAGGCTGGGTACCTCAGGGATCCTACCCCTATTTCATCCTTCTTGCGACTATCACTCCACATTGCCCCACCTCCCACCTGGAGGTATGGATGCATGTGATCCCTCTGTCCACTTGGCTCGAAATTTCCCCCTACTGGATGTCTCTACATGATTGGATGCCTCCACTCGGTCTCCTCTCGGCTTCTCCAGTTATGGCTGCTCCACAGCCTCCTAAAGTTGCTTCACCAATTGTGGCTCCTCCACAGTTGTTTGAGACTTCTTCTAGCGCTGCATGTTGAGAGGTAATGTACTCTCCTTCTCAACCACCAAGTCTCCAACAGTTGCCTTGCTCCTCAAGGCTATGCATCTTTAGCCTCAAGATCATATAAGTTCTTGACTCGTGAACCAATCTGCTTCACCTGTCTCATGGTGATGTGTCTACGGAAAACCTTTCCCTTACTGAAGATACATCATAGCCTTTGTCTTCCAACATCGCGATCGATACCAAGTTTTTCTTTAGTCCTGGCACATACTTCACATTTGGCAAGGTAATGCGAGCTCCATGCTCCCTCTGAAAAACAATCGTGCCTACACCTGAGACACTATACTTTTCCTCATTACCCATCGATATGAGTATTTGGTGGTCTTTCTCCTCCAAGGTGCTGAACAAACTCTTATCGTCGATCATGTGGAATGAAGCTCCACTGTCAAGAAACCAACCGCAACCCATCATCGATGAAACCATGCATGTAATGAGGGTGAAATCCAAATCGAACTGTGAGGCCAGTGCCTCACCTTCTGATCCTTCCAAGGATCCCTTCTTGGATTTCTCCTGTGGACAATTTGTTGCATAATGGACCACCTCATGACAATGAAAGCATCACACTTGCGATTTGTCAAAATTCTTCCCACCATGGGAAGAACTCGATTTGGGATGAGAATCCTTCTCCTTCCCTTTCTTCGCCTTACTCGCTAAGGCGCAATTTTCTTCATCCTCCTTGGATGAAGAACCATCTCTGGTGCTTCTTCTTATCTCCTCCTGCATCAGATCCGACCAAATTCCTTCCCAATCTAGTAGTTTCTCTCTTCCATTTACCGAGTCTTGGTAGCTATGCCAACTCTTAAGAAGGCCGAGGAGAGCTAGACTCACCATGTCATCATCGGCTGTTGTGATCCCTACACTTCCAAGCTCATCCCTACAGGTGGTGAGCTTGTTCAGATATGTAGAGATTGTGTCGCCCTTTTCACACTTGACTTTCTGAAGCTTATCTTACAGCGCCAACTTCCTCTGATCGTTGTTGTTCTGATATAGATCTTTCAATGTTTTCCACATTGAAAATGATGTCTCCTTCCCATGGAGACTTGGGACTATGTGGTCTCGAGCTCCCTCCAGAAGGATTCTCCTTGCTCTAGCCACACATTTCTTCCATTCCATCAATTTTGTAGCATTAGTTGCTGCCAGCTTGGGGACTTCTTGATCAATGAAGTCCTTTAGACCATTATCCTCTAATACTGCTTCCATGTGATCCTTCCAGGCTCTATAATTCAAGTTTCCATCAAGGGCATACTCGAGTCTTAAACCGTTGAATGCCATTGGTGAAATTGAGATGTGATAAGAACTCGATTTCTATATTCAGGAACTTCAAAATTTGAACTTCTTCCTTCTTGTATCCTGTTCTTCGCCTTGATCACCTTTGATCCCGATACCATGTAGAATTTCCCACTGTAGATCAACAGATTATGCAATATACTAAAGCAAAGTAGAAGATCTACTTCTACAACAAACTTGCGGAAGCTTAATCGATTATGAGCAAGATCAAATAGAACACATATAACTGAGAATGAGAAAGCAATCACACATGAACACAGAAGAATACTCTGGGGAAAGCCTCAGCTAAAAACCCCGATCTCTATAATATCATACAAGTGGAAATATGTCCAGATTACACAAAGCTTTAGCTCACAAGCTATCCATCTCTCAGTACAATCCCTCTGCTGCTCATAAACAGTCAAAGGCTTCTCACAAACCTTCTCCTCTGCCCTCCAAGCCTCCTATTTCCTTGCACAGTTTCTCTTGGGTCCTCCAGCTACAACCTGTGTGATTCTCACCTCACACACAACACTGACCTCTGAAATAACTGCGCAATCCTGAAGGAGATAATTCCTTCTGCATGGATGAGTTTCCTTTATAGGAAAATTCCTCCAACTAATAGAACATTGTCCCTTCCTTTAATCTCAACTAGGTCTTTCTCTGAAATGACATGCATGAGTTATTTATGAGAGAATATTCAGTTATCTGGAGAACACTAGTTGCATGCATGCATGCATTAACTGACTGGACTCACAATTAGTTCCACAAACTGTTTGGAACTAATTTAACTGGACTTAACTCAGTTAAGTGAGCTAACTAATTACAACTCAAATACAACTCATCCTTATCTCCTTAATTAAGGGATAACTTCCTCAATCAAAGGGATAACTGTTGCATGTCTTCACAAAGACTTCATGTTTGATTTTTTTCCAACTAATTAAGTCAAGATGAATTAATTAATTAATTTTCAAACAGCTGCTGAGACCAAATTCGAATTTTATTTCTTAATTTTAATTCAGGGACTAATTAAAATTGGAATCTATCCCGAAATGCTATTTATAGCAATGCTATTTTTAGCATTTCTATTTTTTTCTATTTCCAACAGAGTTGGAGTATATCCTGAAATGCTATTTATAGCAATGCTATTTTTAGCATTTCTTGTTGCCATTTTCAATAGCTGAGAGCTATGTTAATAAATTCAGGTAAGATGAGAGCTCTAGGCTCGCCCTCCTCAAACCATATCTAAATCATGAAAGTTTTATCTTGGAATATCAGAGGCATTAGTAGCCTTAGGAAACAAAGATTGTTAAAAAAAAGATTCAAATGGAACAACCTAATATCTTTTTTATACAAGAATCAAAATGCTCAGTAGGGAAAATAAATGAGTTAAGTAGGAAACTAGGAAGAAAGTATGACTTAGTGGAGGTGGAAGCACAGGACCGTGCTCGAGGTTTTCCAATCTATTGGAACCCCCAATCATTGATCCTTATGGACTCTGAAGCCAATAGATCATACCTATATGTAGAAATGCAGGTTATAGGAACCCCTGACATAATGGTTTTCACTAATGTGTATGGGCCTCAAAGACTCGAAGAAAATATCAAGCTGCTGCAAGATCTAAGAAGAATAAAGAGCGGGAAAGGGCACCTCCCCTCAATGGTGGGGGGAGACTTCAATATGATAACTTTTCTATCAGAGAAAAAAGGTGGCCAAAGAAGAATTGACATAGACTCGGAAGCATTTAAGGAATTCATTGAGAAGACTAAACTTATTGATATGGAAACTACAAATGGATGCTTTACTTGGAGGAATAAGTGTAGAGGACAACATCAAGTGGCATCCATGCTTGACAGGTTTTTAATATCGGAATATTTATTGATGAGAGGAGTAGATGCGGTAGAAAATATCCTTCCCTGTGGGGGATCTAACCATCCATGCTTGACAGGTTTTTAATATCGGAATATTTATTGATGAGAGGAGTAGATGCGGTAGAAAATATCCTTCCCTGTGGGGGATCTAACCATTTCCCAATGCTATTAATGATGCAATTAGCAGGAAATCCCAAAAAAGGGCCCTTTTGATTTGAAGAATTATGGTTAGAGCACCCTAACTTCATGGAGAATATCAAATCATGGTGGAAGGAAAATATCCTAGACATAGGCTTTAAGATGTACACCCTACGAGATAGGTTAAAACATATTAAGATGAAACTAAAGCAGTGGAACAAGATGGAATTTGGAAATATCTTTCAGCAGAAAAATGAACTGGAATAGAAAGTGGAAGCATTACTATAATGGTTGATCTCTGATGGATACTCATAAGGGAGAAAAGAAGAGGAAATGACATTACTAAAGAAGTGGGAGGAGAGATGCAAACAAGAGAAAATCCTCTAGAGGGAGAAATCTAGAGTGTTATGGCTCCCAGAAGGGGAGAAAAACACAAAATTTTTTCACCTCTCAACAATCGAGCACATAAACTCCAACAAAATCCTTAGAATAAAGGATGAAGGAGGGAAAACCTTTGAGGCTCACCAAGACATTGAGGATTTCCTGGTCCAACACTTTCAAAAGATAGCTAAAAAACCCCATGTGGAGAGAGGGGAAGACATTCAAAGGATTGTGAGACATATCACGAAGGTGCTCACTGAGGAACATAACAAAAACCTAAACAAGCCAGTCTCTAGGAGGAAGTGGCTTTGACAGTGAATGAAATGGCGAATGGGAAATCCCCTGGGCCAAATGGATTAATTATATACTTCTTCAAAGCTTGCTAGGAAACTATAAAAAGTGATATATATGAGGTGGTGGAAAACTCCCAAGAATCAACAACAGTTCTTAAAGCTGTGAATTCAACATTTATAGTCCTTATCCCTAAGGAAGAACTAGCAAGTACCCCTAAAATATTCAGGCCTATAGCAAGGTTGTTTATAAAATCATATCCAAGGTAGTTCCTAATCGGATGAAAAAAATTCTTCCATATTTGATCTCGGAGGAATAATCGGGCTATGTGTAGGGAAGACATATATTGGACAATATAATCCTAGTGCACGAAGTGTCTCAGTCTTTGAAGACCCAAAAAAATGTTGGTATGATAATGCAGTTAAACTTATCTAAGACTTATGATAAGATCAGCTAGGAATACATGGAAGCAATGTTACAAGAATTTGACTTCAATGAGCACTGAATTAATTGGATCATGGCAATGGTCTCATCACCCAGTTTTTCACTTCTTCTTAATGGAGCCCCATCAAAACCGTTCTTCTCGTCTAGAGGAATTCCAAAAGGGGACCAATTATCTCCATTCATGTTTATCTTAATGATGGAAGGATCAGAAGAAAAATAGGAGCGACCAATAGAGAAGGGGATATTATAGGGTTGAAACTGCATGACAACACTGAGACGACCACTCACCAACAATTTGTGGACGACACTATGTTGCATGGCATACCCATGGTTAAGGAGGCTCACAATTTCAAAACCATTTTAGATACCTTAATGAAGGCATCAGGTATGGAGTTAAACCTGTCAAAGTCTATGATTTTCATTTTCAACACTCACATTGCTATCCAAAGAAATATTTTAGCTATCCTGGGTTTCCAATGGAAATCCCTCCCTTGTAGGCATTTTGGAGTGCCCTTAACGACACAAGCATGGAAGAAGTACAACTGGGAAAAGGTTCTATCCAACCTGGAAGACAGGGTCAAAAGATGGACGGTGAGAGTGTTGAATCTGTCGGGAAGGTTGGTGCTAGTGAAGGGGGTGCTTCAAGCTATCATGGGATACATGCTATCTGTTCTTCCTGTGCCTAAAGGAGTGCTCCAAAAGGTAAAGGAGATACAAAGGAAATTCTTGTGGCGAGGGGAAGAGGAAAAAAGGAAATGGGCGCAGGTGGCATGTAACATGGTCTATAAATCTAAGTAGGCAGGAGGCCTTGGTTTACAAGACCCTGCGATAATTAACAGTGAAAATAGATCCAAATTGTGGTGGAAATGGTTAACAAGAGGGGAAATGCCATGGGAGAAATTATGGAAAGCGAAATACGCCCCTGATTGTCAGCTAAAAGACCTAGTAAGGCTCACGGGCTCAATCTAGGGGTCATCCATATGGAACCTGGCATGGAACAACATGGAAATAATTCAAAGCGTAACTTTTGGGAAGTAAGAAATGGAAAGCACACCCTATTCTAGGAGGATGCCTGGAAAAAACAACCAAAATTATACAAACTCGAATGGAGAATTCTTCAAGAAGTCACGGAGCAACAGGGATACCGAGAAGTCTACCAATTTTGGGCTTCGGAACTAGAAAACAACAAGTGGAAAATATGGAACCTAAACATCCTCCACGAGGAAAATCTAAGAGATTCAAAAATTCAAGATATTATAGATGAACTGAACAAAAGACAAATTTTGGAAAATGAAGACAGAGAATAACTCCGATGGGAGAAACAAGAAGGAGATGATTTCAACCTTAAAGAAGCCAAGGTTTACCTTAGAACAGAAAATCTTGAAATCCATCACCCAACCAGGAACAAACTCTGGGCGGCTTCTCACTCGCAAAAAATAAAACATTTTTGTGGTTAATTATGCATAGAAAGGTACTAACTTGGGAGAATCTTATGAAGAGAGGAATGATAGGTCCATCATGGTGTTGCCTGTGTGAGAAGGAAGAAGAAAATCTTAACCATTTACTGAATACTTGTAGATGCACAGAATCTTTGTGGGACTGGTTGGCTATTATTACAGGCAAACTTATAGAAATAAAGAAAACATACAAGACACAATTAAAAAATGGTGGTTGCAATATACCAAGAATGAAGTGGTTAACATGACCTAGAACTTGATTCTGGGATTCATCCTATGGGAAATCTGGAAGGAACACAACCATAGAATTTTCCAAAATAAAAATCTCCATGTTGCTAGCTTGATGGAAGAAATTAGTCGTCAATTGAGGGAAACCATAAGTAGAAAAATATTTCAAACCCTGGTGGAACAACCATCCCCTCAGGAAGCCATAATTCTAATTTTTTCTACCTTGAGTACATGAGTGATAAGATCCTCAGACCCAGAGAAGTTCGTATAAGGACGTGTGCTTCAGTGTGGTAGGCTCCTCTCGAGGGTTTCTGGAAAATGAATTTCGATGGAGTGTCCAAAGGAAACCTAAGAAAGGCTAGTGCGAGAGGAATCATAAGGGACTGGACAGGTAAAATCCAGAGGTTATATTTCATCAACATGGGACAAGCCACAAATAATGCAGTGGAGTTCTAGGCCCTGGAGCAGGGATTGGAAATGTTGTGGTAGGAAAGAAAGGTGAATGTAATAGTGGAGGGCGAGTCAACATTAGCCATCCAAGAGGCACGTAGACTGCAATGTGGCGCCTAGATAAATAAAGTCACGAGGAATTAGCTTCTCGGCTAGATAATTCAAAGGAATAAGGATCACCTCGAGGAGCTAAAAGTAGTAGAGTTTACCTTAGTCAGATGCTCGACCAATGCGTTGGCAGACAAAGTGTAAAATGAAGGGGTTGAGAGTACCCAGGTACTAACTTAAATGACCCAGGAGGGAATGGTGGAAGGAAAGCTAAAGGAGGATTTTCGAGCTTTGGCGGTAAGAGATCTATCCACGTGAGAGAGGCAACATGATGGGAGGAAGGCAATAACCCACATAGTGAAAGAAATGTTTAATAATCAATATGAGCGAACAAGTAGCGGGCATTATGGAAGATTGAGGAGGTACGTGTCACCAAGGTCTGAAGGACATGATGGTAGCTGATGGGAAAGAGTGGAACCCAAGATCGCATAATCGTCCACAGGGAGGTGGCATTTATGAGAAAGGACGGTCGAAGAAGTGGGAAAGGATAAAACACAGTGTGAAGCAGTGCTGGAACATAACTATGGCTATAATGGGCCTACACAGACCGTATGCAAAGGCGAATGAGAAGGAACATGGTCCCTTTCTCGCACGAATGTACTACAACAACATTGTTAAACAACAGTTACTATAAATGAATAGGGAAGGCACCAACAGATGAGGTAGACTGCGCTGCTCTAGATTTTTTCCTTTATATGCTAGGGATGGGCACTGCATGGGAGGCATAGTGATAAGTTGGAAAGAAATGAGAGAAACTAGCAGTGAGAGAAAACCTGTTTATCAGCGAATCGCGACAACCATAATAGCTATGGGGATAAATGGGAGTGGTAAGTCGAGGGGGAGGCGAAGAGCAGAAGCTCAAAGCTACGTGGTTGGCAAGAGAACCATAATAGAGGAGGCAAAGAAGGAAGCAACTCTCAGCTATCATGCAATCCTCCTAGAACGAGACATAGAAGTTATTGAAGTCTGGGAAAATGAAGTGAGGCATCTCAGAAGGAATACCCTCGATGAAAAAATTGAAGAGGAGGTCAACTGGATAATAGATATAGGGAAATCTCGAACGAGAGAGATGGTCTATCAGAGAACTTTAGAAACAACTTGACATGTTAAGACTTTAGTGGGCAAGCTGCACGCAGAAGAAACAGAAGAAAGGATCAAGTGTCAGATCGAATACCATATGTGAATGAATGCAATTGAGAAACGACTGAAGGGGGTTGAGGAGGAACTCCAACAGGTGGTGAACATAGAAACCTTATAGGATGATCAAATTGGTGATTTGAACAAAATATTTTCAATTTACGTGAAATATATCCATAACCTGGATATTAGTTTGGGGCAAGGGCACGAAGATTCGGGCAGATTAATGAAATACAAGGTTAAAGAGGTAACTGGAGGCAACGATAAGCAATCGGTAACACCGACAGCAAGAGCGACAACTGAAACAACTCTAGTGGTGAAAACTACAGTTGCATCTGGATCAAGTATTTCTTTTAGATTTCTCGACTCTTACTCACATCTGCTCTCGTTTCCCTAGCATCTGCCACACTTCCAATCTTCTTGACTTGTTAAGTCAACCCAACTATAGTGACCTTGGAGGGCTTTTTTCCCTTCTTTTTTATCATAGAAAGAAGATTTTGAAGAAACACAATTAGATTCTTTTTCTTTTCTTAAGGTCTGATAAATCGCATTGGTCTTAGTAAACGTTAATCACCATCATCTTCATCATAATTTATTATTTTTTAAAAATAATATATTAATCTAAATTTTTTCTTATGTCAATATTTATTTTTTGTTATTTTAAAATTGTATTATTATTTTTATATATTTTAAAATTTAATATAATTCTAAGTTATTTTCAAAATCAATTAATATTTTAGATTGTTTTTTAATTCCTTCTTTATTATCCTAAAACACAATCATTTTTTTTGAAATTTAGTATAATTCTAAATTATTTTAGATAAATAATCTTAATATTTATCTATATATATATTAAATTTACCTTATTAATATTATATTTATCTTAATAATATTACGTTTATATATATTTTAAGTCAAGTATCAGTTATACTATATATCAAGTCTATATTAAATCCACATTTAAATAGCACTTATAATATATATTTATTGAGAAGATTACTTAAACGGAATGTTAAGTCTATAATTTAGATAAATAATCTTACTTTTTATTTTAATTTAATCTATATTAATTTAAATTTAAATTAATTAATTTTAAATTATATATATATATATATATATATATCACTTATATTAAATATATTTAGTTAATATTTAATTCGTATTTAAAAACCACTTATAATTTATATTTATTCTAAATTAAAAACCACTTAAACATTTCTTAAAAAATGTCAGTGTTAAGTCTAGATTAAACAAAAAGAACATCCATAATCACTATATAAGCAAAATGTGACCTATCAAACAATCCAGATTTAATTCGACTCAGCAAACACTCCCTGGTTTATTGTGAATTGCCACCAAGTTCCAACTCCAACCATAGTTCATCATGGATTTTGGACCTGGCTGCCCCTGAAGCTGATCTGCTGCACGCCTTCCCGGGCCAAACACATGGGAGCAGCTCCTTCAAGCAATACAGCGGATATATTACCGTTGATGAACAACATGGCAGAGCATTGTTTTACTACTTTGTGGAGGCTGAGTCCACCCATCCCCAATCAAGGCCATTAACATTATGGCTCACTGGAGGTAATGATATATATTATCAATAATTTGCTCGATATTTAACTATGAATTTGCTATATAATTTAATTTTACTACTTTAATGATCTGTTCTGTTATGTTGGGTATTTAACTATAATGTTATATAGTCCGTTTATAGTTTAAGACATTAGCGTTGGTTATATAGCCCGTTTATAGTTTAAGACATTCCGGTTGGTTAATCTCTTAGAAACTTGGAGAAAAACCAGTGTTCAGTTACTAGATTTTCCCAGTACCCCAAGCATTCACATTTTAGTTGATAGTCACTTCAAATTCTTAGGTGCAGTTTTCAAATTCTCAGATACAGTTTTGCCGTAAGGTGAATGAAAATTCCAGAAATTAGAAGTCAGCAAATCATACCATTAAAATTGTATTTTAATTCTGTTGAATAACTAAAAAGGGGGCTAATTTTTTGAGGTGAAAAAACATGCATTCACTCACTTTTCCTTCCTTTCTATTAACGGACGTGTTCAACAAAAACTAGAAATAGAAATATGGGTTTAGGGTTCAACAATACTGGGTTCCCAGGATGGATTTTTCTTTGTAAGGCGGTTGGAGAAAACCATAAATTCAAACGCCAAGACACACTTGCATCGAATTTAAACGCCACCGTTAATTTCACTCGACTGCCGACAAACCGGCAGGACCCACGTTCGGTCTCTGTTTCGATTTTGTGGAATGAGGAGTGTTCGGAAGGACCCACCTCCGATTACGGGTCCACCTTCCTAAATGCAGCGGACATCAGGAAGACGCGCATTAATTTGGCTCGCCTCCTCTGCAACGATTTTTTTCCTTCCAAAAAGAAATCAGAGCCTCAAACCCAGGAGGTTAATACGCCCAGGATGCACACCCTCTTTGACAGGCTCTAACAGATGAAATTTTAAGGAAAGTAGATCATATGAATAATAGATAGATGAAATTTTACAAGGAATTAGAGTGAAAGATGACAACATTTTTTATTTGGAGGGGTAGAATATGGGGATCATGATGCAAGGGGATGATATAAAATCATGCAAATGTAACTACTACTATTTTATGTAAGTTGTTTTTCCTTATTGAAAAAAGTTTAAGAAATTGCCGAAATTTGAATTGAATATGGATATGGAGGACAATGCAGGGCCTGGATGCTCATCACTTGGGTATGGAGCATTCATGGAGCATGGTCCTTTTAAACCTGGGGGTCACAATGGCGAACTTTTGTTGAGAAATAAGTACTCTTGGAATACAGGTAACAACTCTGTTTTTTCTTGGATTGATTAGCAAAAATTTCCATGACTTCAAGGCTCAAACATAACTAGAAGTTAACTATATACCATGACATTTACCATGTGCAATTGCTTGAAACATAACTGGAAGCTAACTATATACCATGACATTTACCATGTGCAATTTTATTGATGACAGAAACAAACATGCTATATCTAGAGAGCCCAGTTGGTGTGGGGTTTTCTTATTCCAACACTAGTTCAGACTGCCAGTATTATAACGATGCAATGACTGGTATGCTACTTGTTATCCATATTTCTTTTTGATTGCTGCAATGAAATATGTTCTTAGATTGATGATCATGGCGACTGTAGTTTTTGGGCAATATTGAATAAGATTATAACTGAACAACAAGTGTCAAATAATGCAGCTGAAGACAACCTGTCTTTCCTTTTGAATTGGTTTGAGAAATTTCCGGAATACAGAGGTGTAGATTTTTACATAACAGGGGAGAGTTATGGAGGTATGACCTAGCGTTATCTTTTAACATATATGTAGATTATGCTCACTTGTTCTTTTAAGCTCTTTAAAACTGTTCATGTTGGTTGTTGTGTATCTTGTTTAACACTAACTATGTTGGTTGATGTAATCTTGCAGGACACTATGTGCCTCAATTAGCAACTCTTGTGATGGAGCACAACAAAAAGCCCAACATCAAGCCCATTAACCTCAGAGGAATTGTTGTATGTCTATCTTCTTTCACAATCATTTTAGGATTCTTCCAATGATGTAGATTTTGTTTACATAAAGCTCATGTGATTATGGCATTCATTAACTACAAAGGGAGAGTCAACCGGGACAACCTTCATAATGAATATAGCTAATGAAAAGGTTAAGGGCTTTCACTTCTAATCGTGCTATTGGGCAATCTCTATTAAACATGGGTTTTGCTTTCTAGATGCTGGAGGATCCCAGGCAACAAGTTCTAGAAAACCAAGGAAATTTCTACATCAGGTGAGTCATTTACTCATCATAAATACAATTTGATGTTGAGATTGATAATCAATATGTGGTAGCATTGATTTCAGCCACTGTTGTTTCAGCTAGACAGAATTCTTCAGGATTGATCTCTGTTGTTGTTTGACAGGTTGAACATACATTCAATAAGATTGACCTGTGCATACACTTCAAAATAAACCAATATCTGAACAAGCAAGAGGTGAAGAAGGCACTTCATGCAAACACTATTCTACATTGGGAAGCCTGCTCTGGGTATGTTTTATAGCATTTATATATTTGTTTGGTTTTGTATTTAGGATTATGCATTTTTATTTCATTACTAAGCAATCCAAAATTTATATCAAGAAAGATGGATCATGGGGCCAAAATTCAGTCACAGAGAATCCCCCTCCACTCCCCCTCCCCCACAAGAAAATTAGCATTTCTGCTTTGTGCTACTTAATTTATATTTTTTAAAGTTTAACTATTGAATTCTGATAAATTTTGCAATAGCTAACACTAAAATTGGATTTAGGAAATTCCTCTATGATCAAACAAACAGAGGAATCAGTATGATACCAGTCCTATCTGATCTTCTAAAGGCAGGTCTACGCATTACACTTTACAGGTAAATCGTGTTTTTGAAAGCATTATTAATAACACTATATTATGTTCCAACAGTGGATTTACTGAAAGTAAAATCAAACCTACAGTGGAGATCAAGATTCAAAGGTGCCATTTACAGCGACAAGAACCATTGTCGAGAACCTGGCCAAGGAGCTTGACTTATACACAGTCATTTCATATGCCCCTTGGTACAATCACCAACAGGTAAACTCTCATCTTTTTTATGTAAGAACCCTGGTTGTAAGCAGCATTTATGTAGATAGTGCTGATTAAAATTCAAAATTGAGCAGGTGGCAGGATGGACTCAAGCATACGGACATTCAGTGAACGGCAAAACTGAGAGTATTTTGACGGCAACTCCTATTTCCACCTCTATAGCAAAGTTAATGCTGTCTGACATGCAAGGGGAATAAGAGTTGCCTTGCATTTATATTTCCCTCAAAGTTGACTTTGGTATGTTAATGCAAGGCAACTCCTATTCCCCTTGCATGTCAGACAGCATTAACTTTGCTATAGAGGTGGAAATAGGAGTTGCCGTATTTTGACTTACGCAACAGTCAAGGGTGCAGGACACGAGGTTCCGTATAGTAAACCATATGAAGCATTGACTCTATACAGATCTTTCATCAGAGCATTGCCTTTGCCTGCTTCGGGAAATAGCCTCTAGTGCAAAGCCAAATAAACTACTACGTTATTCGTATACAAAAAAATATTTGTACCCTGTAGTGCAATGGCATTACTTCATATGTTAATACTGCATTGAATTTGTACAGAGCTTTCAACGTTCATCAAAGGATTGCCCTTGTCTTTTTTCAGGAAATGGCCTCTACTATAAAGCCAGATACACTACATTATTCTTATACAAGAAATATTTGTACCCTATAGGGCAACGCCAGATGCATTTCTTCATATGTTAATACTGCTTGCTCTGTTCTTTCACCATATGTTGTTCGTTATTCATGGTAGTGCTTCCTCATGAATATAGCGTTTTTTCTCAATTCTGTAAACTTAAAGAGTATTGCAAAAGCAACCCAATAGATCCTAACCTTGCTAATCCATTGAAACACAAGCTTAAAAAAATTCATGCCTTCAGAGTAATGTTAGATAAACTTGACCCTATGGTGGAGTTAAGGTTATGTCAACAGTTATGGTTAAAAGTTGTGGTTTTGGGCACTAGTATTGGTGACTCATGGTATTGAGCCCATGGTATTACATGTAGTTGAAGCCTTTAAAAGGCTTGTGTATTCTCCATTGTAGGTAGCCATGGTTGAGCGGTGAAAGCTCAGGTTGTTGGCCAGCTTGGCTGTGTTTTAGCCAAGGACAATAATAGATCTATTGTTGGTTGGTTTTTCCCCAATTGGGGTTTTCCAGATAATCATGGTGTACATGGTTTAAATGTGTATTTCTTTATTGTTATATTTATTTGTCTTGAACCCTAACAAGTGGTATCAAAGCTCTGGTTGGCAAGGGCTTTGGATAACTATTTAAAATGTTCCCATCGACGAAACGATGGCGCTGGTTGAAGCAATAGCTCGTTGCACAAACCATCGATGTCTTTGCCAAGGCCTCGTTCGATGAGGAGCAAGAAAAAAAAATGCAAGCCCTGGGAATATTGGACCTGTCTGCTCTCTGCGTGGAGCCGTTGTTGGCCCTGTTCTCGCTATCGAGAAGCGAGGAGCCGTTGCAGCCATCAAGGACTCTAAGTGTGCAGCCGTCGAAGAGGCTGCGTGCTTCTCTGCATGAAGAGGAAGACGGTTCCCATTGCTGGCTGAACCGTTTCTGCATGGAAGGTGTGAGGCCTGGACCATTGTTGCGTGTTACATATTGCTTCATTGCTGCATGTTACATATTGCTTCTTTGCTGCGTGAGCATTGCTGGTCTGTCCTGCATGCTGCCTGCGTGGAACGCTGTGTTGGTGGAGTTCTTTGCTACGTGAACGCTGACAGAGGCTGTCTCTATGTGAAGGCAAGTGCTGCGTTCATCAAGTTGCTGTGTGGAGAGCAGAAACTCTGAGTGTGGAGCTCTTTGCTGCGTGAAGGAGCCTCTCTTCTACTCTGGAAGAGAACCAGAGCAGAGTTGTGTGTGGGTCAAGATAGCAACAAAATAAAAATAAAATGGAAATTTTCATGTAAATGGGTATACGACTGTAAGACATGGTAAAGCATTGGGTGATATGGGGATGCATGTGGTGGTATGATGAAGCATGCTGAATATCAAATACCCTAACATTGACTGGGTAGGGCCTGGAGGTGAGTGGTGGCTGGCTCGCTTGGCAGATTTGGCTAAATTTGGCCAAGGAAAACCCAAAGTCAAGTTTAAAGGGGGGATTGTTAGATAAACTTGACCCTATGGTGGAGTTAAGGTTATGTCAACAGTTATGGTTAAAAGTTGTGGTTTTGGGCACTAGTATTGGTGGCTCATGGTATTGAGCCCATGGTATTACATGTAGTTGAAGCCCTTAAAAGGCTTGTGTATTCTCCATTGTAGGTAGCCATGGTTGAGCGGTGAAAGCTCAGGTTGTTGGCCAGCTTGGCTGTGTTTTAGCCAAGGACAATAACAGATCTATTGTTGGTTGGTTTTTCCCCAATTGGGGTTTTCCAGATAATCATGGTGTACATGGTTTAAATGTGTATTTCTTTATTGTTATATTTATTTGTCTTGAACCCTAACAAGTAATGGTGGGCAAGAATAACCTAACAAGGGGAGGCGCCTCCAAGCTTTGTGGCAAATCCAAAAGAGACCAAGACACAACTAGAGCCAAAAAGATGAACCCAAACGCAATCATCTCTTCCCCAAACCCAGTTTCCTCAGGTTGTATGCCATCTTTAGCATGCATGATAGGAATGAGTTTATGAAGTTACTAATGAAGCTTTTCAATCATCAAAAACCATTTTAATCTTACTCTCTTCTACTCTCTTCTGATTGCATTGGAAATCTCAATACTATGCGTAAAACATTTTCTTAAAACATGGAAATATGTGAAATGTTTTATTTATTGAATTTGCATACATGGAGATTGATGTTTGACTTAATCCTCTATTAAGAAATTCCTTGTATTTTCCTGGAAAAAGTGGGATCAAGGGCCATGTTTTTCCTTAATCCCATAGAAAGTAGGGCATGTTCTTTCTTAATCCCCTATAAACAAAGTATAACAAGCTATGGCCCAAGTGAAATGATTCCCCATGGGAAAACAACGAATAAATCCCGGCTCTTTTTGAACAACTCGAATTGAGAGCACTACGTTATTCCTTAATCTACGCTATCTAGAGCCATATAATACAAACACGTTAGTCTTTCCCAAGCTCCGAAAGGAATATGTCATGCCAGAATCGAAATACATCCATAAAAGGGAAGCATTGCATTCATTGATTTCCATCAGTTGTGCTTACACTCTAGTTCCTTAAGTTATCTATGGGATGTGACACTAGAACATCTCTGATAGATTATTTCAAGTCGATTTTTATTTTGATAGGATATATTTCATGTCGCTAATAGAGTACAATACAATCTATAATCCTTTGTCTTTTGTAAATTAGTTGTTGATTTTAATTCCCGGTAACAGAGTGCAATACAATCTGTTATCCTTTTTATTTTGTAAATATAACCAATATTTTATATTACTTGCATTTAGATTTTGAATCATGAAACCAACGAAACTAAATAGTGATAACCATTCATGTTAAGTTATTGCAGATTTTCTTTAATAAATTCATAATGCCAACATAGATAAATATTTCAGTCCGGTTTAAGTGCAGGTATATATACAACACACAGAGTGATCGGAGTAACACCACTATCATATACCATTAGTCTGTTACTGGTGATAGCAGTAACAGTATTTAGTAGCTATCAAATTCTATCGGTGTGCAAGTGATAATGACTTTCAGAACATACGGTCTGATTTAAAATACTAACATTATAGACACTAATACAAAAATTCTGAAAAAATTTCTACTAATAGTCATACAGCTGTTCCACACGTATGCCAATGCACACATTGGTATAACAAATTTTCATTAGAAAGAGCTTGCCATGAGATATTATGTGTCAAAGAGTGGAGAAACATTAGAAGTGGGGAGGGTGTTACAGCATTAAGGCTTGCCGAGCGGTATTTGAAATGAGTTGGTGGCATTTGGACACTTCGGACTGGCAGTTATATTAATGTTTGTGACATTAGATGGTACAGGTTTGTAAAGTGGTAGTGGAACAGTGGAGGGAGGTTGAGGTGGAGGGATGTGGTGCGGTGTTTGTGGTAGTGGGAATGAGTTGAGAGGTTAATTGGAAAGACGAGGTTGTATTAAGGTTTTGTGACATTAGAATGGTGGAGGTGGGTGGGGAAATGGTAGTGGAGGGAGGTTGAGGTGGAGGGATGTGGTGAGGAGTTTGGTGGTGATTTGGTGGCATCTTGGGATTGGAAGGAGGCTGAGGTGGAGGCTTGAGGCGGGGAAATGGCTTCAAATATGACGATGATGGAAGTGAGTAATGAAGCTGAGAACCAGAGGGAGGTGGTGGATTTTTGTAGGGTGATGGTGAAGGGTGGCTAATAGGAGTTTCAGAATTTGTTGGTGGTGGTGGTCATGGCAGATTTGTGTAGGTTGGCGGTGTAAGGTGGCTAATAAGAGTTTCAGGATTTGTTGGTGCTGGTGATGCAAGCAATGACGACCTATGATGAGAATGGGGTCTATTGATTGGATGCTTGTGTGGAGGATTAGGACGCGAAGTGGTGGTGGGAGAAGGGAGAGCAGGTTTAGACCTAGAAGCAGGTGGTGGGGGTGATAGTTGTGGGGATGGTGGAAGTTTTGATATTGGAGAGCCACCATAGGAAGGAGAAGTAGGTGGTGGGAGAAATATTGGTGGAAATGGCGGAAGTTTTGGTTTTGGAGAACCACCACATGAAGGGGAGCTAGCCCCTTGGAGGTGCACTACCAACATTAGGTGGGCTGGTTGTAGGAGGTAGAAAGGGAGAACCATGCCCAATTGGTGAAGGAGCACAAGGAGTGCTAGGAGGGGGTATGGCTTCTCCTTCCATGGGAGGTTCATCCTTGCAAGGTGGGTAATGTGGATTTGTAATGAGCTCGGGATCCAGAGGAACATGAATGCATTTGGTCGGACTATGGTTGTTCCTAGTAGGGACCCCAAAATGCTTAACCCTGTTGTGGTCTCCATGAGCTGGTGTTACTAGGCCTAGTGACCGAAATGCTATACGATGGGGGTTTTGCTGTAGAAGTTGTAGTGGCTGGTATTGTGGAAGCACTTGAAGGAACAGTGGGCATTGCTTTTGATCTAGGTGGATATTGGTAGCCACCCACCTATCCCACCTAGACCTTCAGTCGATTTCATTTGTTTCCATGTTTATTTCAACATTTACTATTTTTAGCAGTTTTTCGGGTTCTAAACTTCCGGAGCAGTTTTGACCTCCTAAACGACGCTTTTTTGAGGTCCACTATTGGCCAATGGTGAAAGGCAGAGCCTGCAGAAAATCTTGTAGTACTCGGAGAGACCTTTCCAACAAGGTATCGTATGCGCCAAATGAAGATTATATGACCAAGTTATGACCCCGTGAAGTTGGCTGCCCAACTAACCCCAATGGGGCCCACAGAGTCTTGGTGCTACATCTCCTGGGGTTAGGGTTTTGGTTGTTTAGGGTTTTCTCATGTTTTTCAATAATAAATAAGTCGTTGAGCCTCATTGTAACACAATTCAGAGTCATGTAGTTGCCACATCTCTTCTTAGAGATAAGCTACCATCGCCCAAGTAGTTATTTCTGTTGCATCTTTGTATTTATGGTTATATTTGTAATTTGTTGTGGTCCCGTTTAAATTTGGATCAGTGGTATTAGAGCGGTCTGCTCTTTCTTTGTTTTTCTTTGCATGTCCCCAACAAGGTCGGGATATAAGGAGTCAGGGCTTGAACTGGTCGAACATTTGCAAGACCAACCTCGCAAATCCCAACATCCTCCCATGGGGGAAGAAAAGAAAGACGAGGGTGGAGGAGATCCTTTCAAAATCTTGCTCGAAGAAGCCCTCAAGCGACAAAGGAACGTGATGATGGACAACTTTGCTCAGATCCTTCAGCGGCTACCCAAGTGCGACGCATCTACTTCCAGCAGCTACTTTGGAAGCGTCACACCCTAAGGTACAAGTTAACTTTGACGTTCCATGTAGGGATATATAGCAATCCATGTCAGTGCTTCTGACTAGTTTAATAGTGCATCCTCCATCTCCATGGATTTGGAAGTCATCCTCCTCCACATTGATCGAGAATATAGCATTCTCATCAATGGATGCCCAAAAAGTGGTAGATTATTAAGTTTTTAAAATCTTGTAATTTTAGAGAGCTTAATTGAGAAAGGAAAAGTTAAAGTACCATTTTCAAAAACAATGTTTTATGTAAGGATTATAATATTTATTCTCTTTATTTTATTTATTTATTCGTTCATTCAAAACCGGCTTCATGTATATAATGTAATAAGTTAAATGTTATTATAAATTTGATATTATAATAGAAACATTTTATTTTTTCATTAAAATTATTTTTCATATTATAATATTTGGCTAATCAATCTACAAAAGGATCTAGAATCTAATTGAGAAGCAATACAACTAACACAACCCCCTACTTTTTGGTTGTTAGGTGCTCAAGATTGGTTTAACCTTTTAATAAGATCATGCCAACCATTAATTTTATAGACTCAGGTATTCACATGGTTTCATTTGCTATTTGATAATTTGTATGGTAATTTCACAATTGGATTAAGTAAATGTGAAAAAGTAAACATGAATTTAGAGACGCAAGGTAGTTAATATTTGAAATTTCATCAATTGATGTACATGAGACAACAAGAATATGCTAGCATCTTTCATTTATGACCCTAAGATAAAGATTTGGATTAAAAGAAAGATTAATCTATGAAGTTAAATAAAGGGATGTTTATTGTTGTATTTCTCACTAATATGTTGAAAATAAATTATCCAAACATGAGAACAATTACTCAACTAGGTCATGTGCTTTCATTCCTAGAAACTAGGTTCTAACTCCTCATCAAGTGCACACTTATTCCTAGAAAGCAAGAATTTACCTAAGATAAAGTGGACTTTACCAACAACGGTTTATGAAGCCATAGTTTTAGCTACCCATGGTATTTTCCCATGGTATGCACTCTCACATAGATATCATTATGCATGTGAGGGAAAATGATGCATGTACATCAAAACACCAATGTGAATCCATGTTAGGTACCAAATTACCAATATCAAGCCATGTTAGGTACCGAAGTACCAAAAAAATCCTCAGAAAAAAGATGAAAAAGGGAAAACCCAATGGAAATCCCCCAACCTCCCCCTAGATGGATAGTGTTACAGATCAAGGATCTGATTATGAATCAATACTCAATATCGATGTGCTTGGTCTTCAACCACTAAACTAAATCTCTATAGAACTATATGGTATTCTAACTGTCACAAAATATGGTTGTAGGATAGTAATACTAAATGCCAGACTTAGTGAGAATATGTTGCAACTAAATGGCTTGTGTTTTTGCATTGGTTGCACCTATATATTCTACCTTTATAATTGATATAGAAATGGTTACGTGTTTCTTGCTTGACCAAAGAATGGGACTCAAACAGAAATTGAATACATAACCAAAAGTAGAATTATGATCTGTGGCATCACTAGCACAATCAGAATGTGCGTACCTAACTAGATCAAGAAAGAAATCTTCCAATTAATGTATCCCAAAGTTGTAAGTACCCTTAACACAAAAGATAATTATCTTTGCATTTTTACAATGCATTTCATGAGACTCGTGTATGTATCTCGAAACTACTTTAACAACATAAGAGATGCCAAGTATAGTATGGGTGAGATAAAGCAAACTCCCAACGGAACATTTATACTATACATTGTCCACCAAAGGGGTGTTACCACCATTCCCATTTTTAAGCTTGACTATTGAAAGAAAAAGTGTTACAATAGATTGGTAATTAGTTATCTGAAACCTAGCGAGTAGATCTAGTACATATTTGGGCTATGGAATCTTGATTTCTAAATCAGATTGGGTGATTTCAAGATTAATAAACGAATGCAACGATCCAAATCACTCATGGAAAATTTATTATGAAGGAAGATTTAACCATAGAAATAGATGATGTTAAACTCCTTATGATTAGTAAATCATCTACTTAAAGAATTGTCAATAAGAAAGAGTCCACTTGTCAATATATGCAAAAATTAGAATCCAAATTAAAATGAGGGAAATATTGGGACAAAAAGAAGGAATCCATATTCACATACGAAGCTCATGGTGCCTTCTTGAGGCCATACAAAGATTTCCACATTCTACATACAAAACATGAATTTTAGATACACTCCTTTGGTTGTTCCATATACCTCTCCTTCTCAAAATCTTGATGAAGAAATGCATTCTTCACATCCATAGAATGAACCTTCCAACAATGAGTAGCTATAATGGCAAGTATAAGTTCAATGGAATCCATCTTTGCGATATGTGCAAAGGTCGCATTGTAGTCTATGCCTTAGACATGTGAGAATCATTTTATACAAATTGTGTTTTGTACTCACCCACAAGTCCATTTATTGCCATGTTTGTTGGATAAATCCATTTACATTATACAAGTTTCCTAATAAGAGGTAGGGGAGCCAACTCCCAGGCTTGGTTCTTCATTAGATATTGATACTCCTCCTCCATGACAACCTCCCAATATGGATTACCTGCAACTTCTACTTAAGACTATGGATATATAGCAATGACCATGGATCAATGGATGGACATCAAAGGTTCTATAGTGGTGAATTCTTCTAGACTACCTTGAAAGTCTGAGCAAATTCCCCATATATTTGTTGGATCCCCAACTAGAGCACCTACAACTCGAAGAATTTTCTATGCCCAAAGTGTTTTGGACATTGGATCTGCAACAAGCCTTAAGCCCTAGATATTGAATGATTACATTTATATTATTATATTTTTCAAGGAAAAAAATCGTAATTTTCTATTATATTTCGAAAATTACATTCTAACTGTAACATGAGCATTCTGTAAGGTCCATCCAACCATATAACTTATCAAAATAAACATAGATACATTGCGATGAAACATAATCTTACATAATCTTACAATAGAGAAAAATACATCAAAAGACCATTTAATCAATAGTCAAGCATAAATTTGGGCACCCTCCCATTGTGAAGATCATAACTGAGTTACATTTATATTATTATATTTTTCAAGGAAAAAAAATCGTAATTTTCTATTATATTTCGAAAATCATTCTAACTGTAACTGTAACATAAGCATTCTATAGGGTCCATCCAACCGTATAACTTATCAAAATAAACATAGATACATTGCGATGAAACATAATCTTACAATAGAGAAAAATACATGAAAAGACCATTTCATCAATAGTCAAGCATAAATTTGGGCACCCTCCCATTGTGAAGATCATGACTGAGTCAACAGCCACCTTGTCCACGCCAATGCCTGTCGCAAAACCATAGTTGATACAATCTGACTACTGAGAGAGAACATAGCATGTTACCATACTGTTATCTGCATCATTTTCATCCAAACTAGGTAAGCATAAGAGCTTCATATAACATGTTACCATACTATTTCCCACATCGAAACCGACCAGAGACCTATCCGTGCATAAATACATCATATAGAAGTTGTCCGTGATGAGAAAAAAATAAAAACACTGGCTCTGTGCAGATTGTCCTGTATAAATTGCCAACACTATGAAGAAGAGAGATAATTAGACTGCATCTAGGTTTCCCTCCTTAAAGGACCTATGGAGTTGAAAACTTGTTCAACATCATTGTGTCAATCCACTATATGCCAGGTGCCCAAATCCAATGCAACACCTTGTGCCCAAATCCAATGCAACACCTTCTTTAGACAGAGCATCGACCTCGCTATTTCTCTCCCTATGAATGTGAAATACAAATATGGCATTATATTTAAGAGGAGGATCTCTTCTAATATAGGATTTATAGTGTATATATGGTATCTGGAAATTTATGATCTCTACATAATTATTTGTTCCCTGTCTTAGACCAGATTTCATCCTAAATGAGTGGTGTTTGGACAAATGTAGAGCTGCTCCTCCCTCGCTACTTCCTTCCGCAGAAACGATCAATGACTTCTTCAGGCATTATGCAGGGGTGAGTAATAGTTTCTGAATTTGAAATTAATGCATATATGGGCAAGGCATCCACAGTTACCTTATCCAGAGCCATGGATCGATCCTAAAATACTTCTATGTCACAAGGTTCGTCGAACTTTAACCTTGAGGTTCGAATTTTGGCGAACCTTAAAAAAAATTTGAGGTTTGGCGAACCTCATCGAACCTCATAGCCATTGACCAAATCCATAGATCAAATCTCATAACTTCATGTCACAACTCAAGCTTGTAATTTATCCTTGCAGTTTCCATGTCCGTGATAGCATTTTTGATGTTTACTGATGTTGATTTCTTACTATTTTATCCTATAATTCATTATATATATATATATATATATATAGACGAACCTAATGGTGAATCTCATCAAAACATTCGAACTCAAACCAAACCTAATCATTGCCGAACCCGAACTCGAACCCGAACCATGTGACATTGGAATACTTCTGCATTACAGGCTAACCGTATGCTCCTTGATAGTAGTAAAGGAAGAATTTTGAGTTTTTATGGATGGACAAAAAACCACCAATGCTCCCACCTTACATTATACATTTCACCTTTCCACTGAAATATTATATCTAAAGCCGCTATGGCTGACTCCCAAACTGTGGCAGTGAAGGGACGTAGGAGGAAAGACGATTTATAGTTTCAACATTCCTTTTGCATAAAGGGCACTAAAATATCCAATGATGCCACGCCTTAAGAGTATGTCACTTGTAGGCAACCTATTTTCCAGTAAGCACCACTAAAATAGCCTTGCCTTTTCCAAGCAAGCAATTTTCTAGAGCTTCCACCACCACCAAAACACATTTGGTGGTTTCTCTTCTTCAATTAAAAAGACATAACCATATTTCATAGAGTAAATTCCAAAGGCATGAGCCTAGGTCAGTGCATCCTCACTCTCTCTTATTAGTCCCTGCCTTCAGCAGGACTATAGCGATCGATAGATTGTTGACCAGTATTAATTCATTCGTTGACCATGTTTTTTTTTGCGTTATCATCGTTTAACCAATGTTTTAGAATGACAATTTCCGTCTATCAAAATTTTAACGAAGGTTTTTGGCTGGGCAAGAAAGGACCTCTTATTGCAAGCTTCACTTATACCAATGTAAAAGTGTGGTGACAAGTTATATTTTATCCAAAGTCTGGAAAATTGTGGTGACAACTAGCATTTTATGCAAAGTTTACTATATCGCTGCCACCTCTCACCTCTCAAGTAGCTGGCTACCACCGTCTGCCACCTCTCAGGTAGCTGGCTACCACCGCCTCTCAACTTCTTGCCACCAAACACAATATGAAATTAGTCTTTACCATCTGCGGAGGAAGGTTTCCGGTGAGACTGTTGTTGGGTAAGCTTTGAGAAGCTCATGAGGGAATTCATTACGCGGGTGCAGCGAGCTCGCTATGAAGAGTTTGTATTAACTCTTGCTCGTGCATACGAAGGGTATCGATTTTATTTGCCAGCGTTCATGGACTTCCACAGTAGAATCTACCGTGTTGGTGTATTGCATTTTCACGACAAAGATTTGGCTCGAAGCTTGATAGTATTTGCATCTGATGCTTCAATACCAAAAGGGGAGGAAGCTTCTCTCAGAATGACTGAAATGGGTCACTCGCGGATTGTGCGAAGTTAATAAACTTTTTTTCCGATGATCCAATCAGTTCATTCTGGTGCTTGCTATACCAGCTAAGAGATTTTTCTATAGAGACAAAGGAGATTTGTCTATAGAGACAAAGGAGCAGAGAGTTTCAGTTTCAGGTGTTAAGGGCGGAGCTTGAGTTTCAGCCAAGGAAGAGAGGAGGAGTTTCAGTCAAGGAGGGTTTTGTCAAGGAGGGTGGAGGTAATTTCTGCTTGTTTACCTATTCTGATGCTTTGACCTCTGTCTTTTATGCTTATTGCGGCACTGGCATATAAGCTATCAGCAAGCGAGGTGGTTCTTGCTGGCGGGCTTACTTGCTCCATGCTATGTTATTTTCAGCACTTTTGCAAATTTTCCATTTGACAATGGCAGTCAGCTAATACATGGATGTTAAATAATTGATTGAATGGTCATTCATGCCCAACTAACATTCCTAAAAATATTAGATACCCTGCCTGTTGATAGGTGAATATTGTGAAAGTTGTCGTGGCAGAACTTTAAACAATCGACAACCTTCCGAGAGGGTTTCAGCATGTCCTGGCATGTATGTCATTGCTCATAATAGTTTCTCAGGGAGCTCGTCATTGTCAATTTCAGCAGGCTTACCTGCAATATCACATACACAAAATAAACATGAAGCATATTCATTTAAATCCTTTTTCAAAGTCTCTGTGAGTACAGACTATTGAATATTGCAAAAACGTTTATTGTCCTGCCAAAAACCTGCTTCATTTTCCAAACAACCTCTCCATCTCTACATAAATTTCCTACATAGTTCCTACCACGAATGGACAGGGAAGGAATTATGATGCTTACTTACGTTGATATGCAATTCGAGTAGTAGACAATGCAAATGATGGTGCAATATGAGAAGTTTCTTAGCTGGTTCTTGTTATTTCAATACTGCTGGGTGGTCTCTCGGGCTTCTGGACCTCATCTCGCAAATGTTGTTGGACAAGGAATACCTATAAAAGCAATGTTCTTTCCTGGTCTTAAGGTTATTAAAAACATTCCCCTCCTTCTTGGGCTTCCAACTATTTCAAAAAAATGATCCATCATTTGTGAATATTATGTTTGGCAATATTTAGCAATTAGTGGGGTTCATGGCCTTGCTTCCTAGAGAATCTGTAGTAAAGTAGCTACCCAGAGCATCTGCAATCAAGTAACCAGAGCCCGACTGTAGAAAAATTACCACCACCAGCAGTCAAGTAACCAGAGCCTGTCTGTAGAAAAGTCAAGTAACCAGAGCATGCCTGCAGAAAAGTAACCACTAAAATGCAGAAAACAAGTTTTTAAAATGCACCTGGACCTGAGCGACGTTCGTGAACCTCAGGAATAGCATTCTGAGAAGAAATCAAGTTTTTAAAATGCACCTGTACCTAAGCAACATTCGTGAACATCATGAATAGCATTCTTTGTTTCTCAGGAATAACGTTCTTTGTTTTTGTCCCTGTACCAGCTTCTGTCTCCTTTACCTACAGGTATCTTAGCCTGCGTGCCCATCTCAGTGATACACAAAATATAGCTACACGGGAAGGATTGTCAAGAAGTAACATGTCCAATAGCATGTACTACAAGTGTCCATTAACATGTAATATAAGCAAACATGTACTACAAGTGTACATTAACATGTAATACAAGGGGAGGAAGTTCGATGGAAAATCTGGTATCACGCTAAAAAACATTTGGACATAAATAATTTGTCATAATATACAAAAACTACATACAATATATTTTTGGACCTGGACTTTGGATAAATATAAATTGTCAGGTTGATTTCCTTTACGTCTGAAACTTTCGTTAAAATTTAGATGAATAACGATGGCTACTATAAAACCTTGGTTAAACAATAATAAAGCCAAAAAAAAATCGCAAAAACCGTGGCAGGGACTACCGCTACGCAGTTGCCCCTTGTTCAGAAATGGGTCGCGTTAAGGTTTGTAGTGAATCTATGCCAAATGCCAAACCAATGATCAAGGAGATGAAGTTATTGAGGCATCATCCATCCTTGACCCCATAAATTCATGTTATCGTCATCAACAATTTGTGCTAAGGTATGTTGACCCTTGGCTTGGAGAAAAGCAATTAATTCAGCTAGAAGACAATTATCAAAGTTATCAATGACTAGTTGCACTATTATATTAGTCATGTAGAGCTTAAGGATAATATCTTCGCATGTGACATAATTTTTGTAGAAATAGATTTTGTAAAAGGACATCCTAAGGTGATTCAATTTGACTTGAAGTGTTGGAGACATCTATAACTATGGATAATGAGCAATTTCTTTTCAAATGCAATTTTTGTCATGAGTATGGGAAGTTTGCCAAAAGTTGTCTTAATACTCAAACATCTCAACCACTTTCTAAACCATCTATATCTTCTCAAAATATTAGGAAGTAAGGATCTTTCAAACAAGTTTCAAGAAGGAAAAAGAAACAATAGTCTACGAGGAATTAACTCGACACTAGGCCTATGTGATGCAGGAGCATTAACCCCAAGAAACCATTTTTTCTATACCCAATGGAGTCATAATATTTTTTGAGAGGGAGAGATTTTCTCCAACATTAATTTGTATAAAATCTAGAAATTTTATGTAATTACATGTGTCCATGCTCAAAAGAATTTGGATTGTTATGGTCGTTAATTTTTTTTGTTGAGCTGGAGCTTTATGGTCAAATGAGCCTTTGTAATAATGCCAAGTGACAACCTAAGGTGTTAGCTAGTTTTTGAGTTGTTAGGACAAATGTTCATTTGTCTCGGTTTGTTAGGATATTTTCCTGTCTAGCAGAAAAACTGCATGTATAGTTAAAATTCAATGGTGAGGGGTCGCTCTCAGTAGTAGAGTGAGATAGAGGTTCGGGAAGGTATGAGAAAAATTAGATCGATGGAACAAAGCTAGAAGAGCCTTAGTGAGCTTAGGCAAAGAGACCAAATAGAACCCATGTAAATATCACCTGTTAAAGTAATATAATGTTTTCTATTTTTCTTTATGTATGTTTGCACATATGCGTATGTTTAATTATGTTTAATTCATGAGAGTCCATATGAATCACATCTTATTAACCAAGCATCAACACAGTGATGGAAAATTGAGTCCTAATAAATTAAGATTGCATAGTTATATGTACACACTTAGTTAAAGCCCAAATTGGGATCACAAAGGAATGAAGGACATCGAGGAGGAACATCAGAATAGGCGACTGAATAAATCTCAAAGGAACGCCCATAGGGGACCGATGTTAGAGAAGTGACATGAGTTGAGAACTTTGCGTGAGAGTCTCATGAATCAAGTTTTGTCAACCAAAGCTAGGATTTAATTCCCATTCAAAGGAGTTTATAGATTTTGGGAAAGTAGAGTAAGGCATGTGGCACCTATTCAATTAATACGTCGTGTTGTAACACTATGAAACATTTCTTAAAGGTTGAAAGAGTCATCGAAAAAGGGTTGGGCCACATGCCCTCGACCAATCCCCGTTAATCACATGAGAGATGAATCGTTCAAGCTCGTAGTTGGTCGGTTCCTGTTGGACCGGTAACCAATGATCTCATCGCTCATCCTCCACCATTGGATGATTTTCGACCATTTTGATAGGTGACAAGGTAACGAACCCTCATCGATTTGAAACCCCAAATCATTATTTGTCATCGATCTCAGCTCTCACCCTCCACTATTGAATGGTTTTCGACATTTAGGGAAGGTCATTTATTGAATGGTTTCGACATTTAGGGAAGGTCACAAGGAAATGAGTCCTTATTGGCTCGAAGCCCCAAATGGAGTTGAACCCTCGAATAAGCTTGGAGCCCTGAAACAAATGTGGACCCCAACATTTCGTTGCTAGAGCCCTGGATAGCATGAACTAGCCGAATAAACGCAAAGGGGCAATGAATGCTCGTTGTTGATGCGGATACATATCATATCCTCATAGAAAATTAGGAGAATGCTAGTAGAACACATGACCACCAGCACACGACCATTTGAAATGTTTTAATTGGAGACCCAAGGCCTTAGAAATAGAAGCATAGTTGATGCATGTCTATGATAACTATATAAAAATATAAAGTATTTAACCCCGTGGCTATGGTTGTGTACATTGGGTCTGAGTATTGGGTTAGTGCCCTTGCGGGTTTTAAACGAAACCACAAATAAATGGCAGGGGGGAATATTCCTTGAAATACATAGCAAAGGCGAGAGGTGATTAAACTGGGAGTAGTGAGAAGGGTTGTGTCAAAGCAGTTATTCTTTTGGGAAGAAATTGGGAGCAGTGAGAAGGGTTGTGTCAAATGGTATCAGAGCAGTTATTTTTTTGGGAAGAAAAAACTTCAATAGAAGTGAAATTTAAGTTATGAATAGAATTGTGTAGGTTGGTAAATGCTTCCACAAAGAAAAAAAATGTGGGTGAAAGTAAGATCCAACAACATTTCCAAAGTTCTTGTAGTTATAATAGTACATGTCTAATGAAAAAAATATGAACAAAGTGATAGTAGTAGTGGAGGAAGAGTTGCAACTGAGAACTAGTTATGTTCTCAAGGGGAGGAAATCCTCAGCATTGGACAAGTAAAGTTGTTATTTAAAGGCTTCTTTCTTTCTTTCTTTCTTTCTTTCTTTCTTTTTTTTTTTGTTTTTTTTTGTTTTTTGTTTTTTTCCAATGGAAAAATCGTAATCTTTCATTATGTGGAAAAATTACATGTAGTAGATGCCCGAGGAATATGCGAGTATTGTTGGCCCATGACCATTTCGAAACTAGCTGTGTCAAAAATATAAATGGCCAAGCCATTTGCTGTAGGAATCCCTATACATATTCAGCTTGTTTGTCTATCTATCAGTAAAAATAAATATATACATGTTTTAGATAAAGCTATGATAAAACAACAAAAATATATATTTAGGGCCTTTCCACCCTATGGTAATCCTGGTCTATATATGGCTTGTGGTGGTATTGGTAGAAATCTGCTCCCGTCTATTCAGAGTGTTAAGTTCCTATACCAATAGGAGTCATAATTTTTGAATCGCTGAGATTAAACTTGTAATATGAACATATCTTTGCTTTCTGCAAATGTTTTCCATATTTAAAAAATTAAAAAATGTAAAGAGGGTATGTCCTAAAAGAAAAATCAAAGGACAAAAAGAATAAAAAGGTAAAAGAAGATGAAAAATAAACCCCAAGAAAAAAGACCATGAAAGTGTGCAAGTCAAAATGCCACTACTATTTACTTTTGATGCAGAATAAAAGATTGTGTGCAACTTGTTATCTTTGCCACAATCCATGAATAGTAAAAATGTTTAAACTTGGCTATTTTATGTTTTGAATTTTATGCTTAGAGATAGAGAATAAAATCTGACCAAACTGTTTAATCTTGGCAGATAAGTAGATAGGTAGAGTAAATAAAAAGAGCTCAACTGTTTAATCTGAGCCCTTGGATGTAATAAGGTTAGACTTAGATAGATTACTATTGTAAAAAAAAAGAAAATGTTTTGATAAGGGTTTGTTAGCTTAGGTGCACCTTATTAAAGAGAAGTAAAAATGGTAGGATGAGTAGGTAGGTAAGTAGAAGAATGGTTGCAGAATTGTGATGATTATTAGATAAGAGCATATTAATCACCTTCATCATCAAAGTTCTAAGTATGGATGAAAATTGAGCATGTATCAAAGTTCAAAAAGTCAAAATGATTAACCTCCCTCACTCATTACATTTTTCACTTAACTAATTTCCAAAAAAAGTCCTAAGTACTTAAAATCTTAAGTCAAAGGGGCTCAGAGCATTTCTCTGACTTCTGGAGGGACCGAACCCTCGACCTAATGACTTATAGGTCCTAAGTACTAAAAGTCCCCTCATAAACATTCTCCCCCTTCAATTCACTCATATACCCCAACAAATCCCTTTTCCTAAGAAAAAACATCATTTTCGTAACGAAAAGTCATTTTCCCCTAAAAAACCCCTTTCTCTAAGGATATAACCTTAGAAAAAGTGATCATCTCCATCAAAAGACCCCTTTTCTCAAAAAACCCAAAAAACACTTGAAGCCTAAGTATAATGTGTTATAAACAATAAAATAAACAACATTACACTTAGCGCTTTCGTTTCCACATTAATTTCTAACTTACATATTTATTATATCCCAAAAAAGCAATAAACCCTTCCCGTATAGTTATAAATAAAACCACTATATTAATATCCCGCCCCGAAAAGTTTGAAATATAAACTTTATAAAAACACTATCTCGATAAAAGAAATTAACTAACTGATCTACGGTTAATTAATAATCAACCTCCGCCAATGAAATTACCTCTGATGCCCTTAATCCACTATAATCCATTGATTAACTTAATCCTGCCGCTTTAAAACCTTCGTCGGGCCCCTCCATTAAACGTCATGTTAAAACTCCACCCCGACCACCGTACGATCGATCCTCTTTAATCCAACGGCTATCGATCATATCGGGCGGCCTCCAAAGTCCGAACTTTACCTGCCTGATATGGGTGGTTTCCTTTTGGGCCTGATGCTACATGGCACCCAATGAATGGCATCGGGCGGCCTCCCACCGAAACCACTCTAGCCCAAAAGCGGTGTGATCAAACCCGCTTATCGCCTCTTGCTAGACGAAAAAACGTCTTGTCCCCTACTAAATGTCAAATGTACCTTTCCCCATGTACCCGCCAAATCAGTGGACTTTGCAAATAAAACTAAAAAACTCATTGTTTTTTGGTTTTATCATGAAAAAGACTCTCAGACTTCCATGCAAGCTATAGACTACGTGCAACTGTCAACCCACGTCCAACCGCCAACTTGTAGAAGCTACTGAAACTTCCAGTCCACCCTTCAGTCACCTACACCTCCTATGAACTGTGCACAGTCATCCATCGACCCATTCAGGGCCAAAAACCAGGTATTTATTCGAATTCACCAAGAAACCTTGTCTCATTCCCAAACTTGTTACTAAATTGATTTAAGTTATCAAGTAAATAAGTAAAAGAATTGCCCAGTAACCCCAAACAGCGCTGAATTAAACCAATTTGCCCCTAATTTAGTTGAAAACCCTTTTCCCCATTCTTGAATCCACAAGAACCAAGAATGGTCGCTCCAGTTGCAATGAATGTCTGACCAATTACCACTCCCCACCTGGATTTAGACCATCTCCCTTTGGCGGACAAAGATTTTCAAATCAAGGACACCACTATCGAAGAATCCCCACTGAAGTTGTGTTGCAGGTACAGAGACCAGTACTTAAACCACACAGACAAAATAGGTCTTTGGGAATCAAATTTGTCAAAATACCAATTCCCTAGAGTCCATGTCTTCCGAAATTGTCCACTATTGCCATATGAACTACAGTCCCACCCTAAGAGCAGTGATGACCCCTAACCATACTATACTTTTCACCATCACTGTTGAATCCATCAATGAAATGCTACAGTTGCAACCAGGGCAAATCCTGACCCCCATTTCTATTGGAGACCTGCTAGACAGATTCCCCAAGATTTCCCTTGCCAAAATTGCTCAATTATTCCAGACCTTCATTATTGAAGAAAAACACATACCAAAGGATCCTACCCCATACATGTGGACCATTTTTTCCAAGCTTGGCCGAGACATTATATCAATGATATCTACTGTCTTATGCTATACTACCAACGAGTATGTTGATGAAATCATTATTGCCTTCATGTCCATTTTCACTCCTAGACAACCCCCTGCCATCATGTTTGATTATGCCAAATTCATTGTAAATAAAATGCATGATCAAATTCATGAGAATGGACAATGAAAGAGTATTTAAGTACTCATCAGTTTTGTATCACCTTTTCCTATACTATCACGCTGATAAATTTCCATTCACTCTTCAAAAGCTTGATACCAGAGGAAACCCTAGTTCAGTAGTCTTATGGACCCCTTTAATCCACCAATATGAATCTCCATATACCTACACAGACTTCATAGACCTTTTTGTGTATCTAGTGGCAACCATGTTGTTAGGAAATCCTCCCCCAAGGATCAGTGCAGATATCAGGAGGATCCTACAGCTGTCCAAACAACACAAAGTGGGAGATTGGTACTTATACCAAAATCACATTGAAATCATAATATATGGCTGTGAGTTAGCACCCTATAAATTACCAAGATACCTCCCAATGAGGTTATTTTCTCTAGAGTACTACAGGCAGATAATCAACTCAGATGAGGTACATTTTGTAAAGGCCAAGAAAAAGGCCCAACTCAGAATAAAAGACTAGCTAGGCCCCTTTATATGCAATAGTAGAGAAGTTGGAAGAGAAGCAGATGAAATCCTTCAAAGGCTCAAACTGAAACAAAGCTTCATATGGAGATATGACCTCTTTGACTTCATCTGCAATAGAAAACAGAAGAACAAATTGTCTCCCTACATCCACCACAGAATTCCTGAGATAGAACAATATGCAAATCAATTGGAATGGGTGGAAAACACTCTAGTAGACAGAGATAGCACAGAAGTTGCTGTCGATAATGTGTTAATTGATCTAGAGAGGAGACTTGATGAAGATTCTTTTGTACAGGTACCAGGAGAATCCCAATCCCAAAGGGAAACACAGGAACACAGTGAGCAATAAGTAGAAGAAGAACCTCAGGAACAAGAAGAGTTAGAGCAACCAGACATATTAGAAGAGCTGACTCAAACAAGACAGCTAGAACCCATTATGAGTACTCCTCCTATTGTACAGACTCCTCTAAATGAGGAGAATAATCCCAAAAGAGATAGGGAGGAGGCCACTCCTTCTGGCATACCAATGGCACAAACCTATGTTAAGAGGCAAAGGCTAAACCCTTTTTTAGAACAAGAATTCACAGAGGAAACAACTGGAACCACAGGTTCAGAAAGGGTAGAGAGCAGGCATGCCACTCCCTCTGGAGGAACACAATAACCTTCCACCACACATACTCAGATGCTAGAAAGGCAACAGAGTGTGGAAGTATCCTCATTTAGGGCTCCAGTTGGCCAGGACCAAGACATTAGACAAAAATACAAAGAGATAAAGGTCATAAATGAAAGGCTGAAGGCTCAGAGCTATGCACAATACCTCGAGATGGCTCCCACCAATCAAACAACGCTAATATCAGTCTTCAATGTGAAATAAGGTAAAATGCAAATGAATTTTCTGAAGCCTACCTCACAGCAGCCCAGGTCAATAGAAGAGTATCTAAAGACAGATTTTGAAGTGCTGGCGAAGGATATACATCCTATCGACCAGATAGAATTGCATAAACAAACCGAAGAAATGGTCTATTCTACATTGACTAGCAAGGCCATTGCAACACATTAGCTACAAAATTTGCTGAATAATATATCGGTGCAATTCCAACTAGAGAAGGCCTCTTCACAGGCCAAGGATACTAGGATAAAGTCCTTAGAGGACTTAATTATAGAGTTGGGAAATGATCCCAAAGATGTCAAGGTAGTAGAAAGGCTAATCAAGAAAAAGAATGATGACATAGCGGCCTTGAAAAAGCAGCTTAAAATCCCACATCTGCATCATCCACAAACAGCTAAAGTATTAGAAACTCTGAAGGAACAAGAGGAGCTTATGGACTTGGTCCTTAAGCTAAATGATCAACTAAAAGAAATAGAGAAAGAGCTAGACAATTTGATTTAGTCTAAGCATAGTGAGTTGACCACCACTCCATAGACTGTCATTCCTACAGTCTCTACAGCAGTACCCTCCACATTGGCTGCTTCCTTAGCACCAACAGTTCCACCTACTACAACATTGCCAATCATAGCAGAATCCACAAGTGCAGGTACATCAACTGATAAGACAACAGAATTATGAAATCCATGGAAGAAATGACCATCCAGGCTACAAAACTTAAAAGACTTAAAGAAAAAGTGTCAAGCTTAGAAACTAACTACAAGCTTGCACAAATATAGCAAAAAGAAGAAGCACAGAAGAATCAAAGGATGGGTGAAAGAATAAAATTCCTTGAAAAAGACTTGACATTGCAACAGCCACTAGGACAAATAAAGGAGATACTCTGGGCCAACATCATTGACTCCGTCAATGATGTTTGGCCTTCAATTCAAGTAATTTTTTAGCAAACTGAACTAGTGAAAGTAGCCACCAAAGCAATACAAAAGATCAAGGAAGATCTAGGAGACCAGCCAGAGGAGGCCAACCAACTTATAAAATTCTTGAACAGCAATAACAGGTATCATCTGGATGAACTTGGTATAGAATACAGAACAGAAACCATCATAGAAATCAAGAAGGCTCTTACTAAAAGGAACCTTATGCTCAATCTTGAGAAAAATGCCAAAGCATGCAAGCTGATATTGACAAATTCATGACAAAGTTTGGAATTTTGAGGGAAAGAGGCCTTCCCAGTCCTATGGTCATCCACGACAAGCTTATGAACCAACAGGACTATGTTGATAGACTAAACAAGTTGGCCAAAGACCAAGCTAGCACTTCAGGGGTTAAAGCTTTTCCCATAGGAAAGGTATTGTATGACAATTTGGAAAATCTGTTTTTCCTGGAGCAAGAGGTAAAGCACCTGTTTGTCAATAAGCCTAATTTTTCCAAGTACACTGAAGCAGATGAGATATACAGAAAGATGCTTAAGGTAAAATTACCTAAAGATGAATGGTGGGTAAAACTGACAGATTTACTATAAAAGTTACCACAGTAAATCTACATGGCAGCTAGATGAAACAGGTGAAACAGGGTCAAAGAGTAGCAGGTAAAGAGTATCAGTGGGTTGAAGACATAAAGTGATTCCAACACACAGATATCAATCAACACAAAGGTCTAAATTTGAAATATAAACAACCAGCACAATCATGATAAAAGGGACAGCAAGAAACAATTTTCCATCTGTCTCAATCTTCATGCTTGAAGATATTTTTAATTTCCTAGAATAATTCTCAAAACTGTTATGAGATATTTTGTAATATTTTTTGTATAAATACTTCTTCATTTGAAGTTTGGGGTGGATTCAAAGACATTTCTATAGACATTTTCTATCAAGTTAAGGAGCTATTGTAATCAAGATTGGATTGGCTTGCTGGATCAAGGAATAAAGTAAAGACATTTCACAGGTTTCTTATGTAAAGCGGAAATAAAATAAGTATTATCTCTCATGTTTATTACTGTTTTCTCTTCATGTTTATAAATAATCATATGTGTCTCTATGAAATCTGAATAGTAAGCAAGGAATGATATCTCAGAATTAGCTTTAAAGCTCTTTGTCTCGACTGTTTACATTCTCAATGTTTTCTGCTAAACTATCTTAGTTTGGGAATTCTTAATTGCTCCCTTACTTCAGTAGTTTCCCCCTAGGTCCATAGTAAAAGATTCTTAGCTGCCCTTTGCTACTGATCTCTTCTTGCTCTTCATCTTGATCCTGGTTTAAGGATTCTTCATTGCCCTTTCACCCTGGTTAGGACTACTTCACCCATTTGAACCTGTAGATTTGCCTTTTGCTTTGCTAGCCTACCCTATGAACTCCTCCTTTAGCGATTGATCTAATCCAGTTAAGCCACCCTTTGATTGACTCCATAGCCCAATGGTTTGAAAGCCTTGTTCTGTCCATCTATTCCCAGAATTCCACCACCCAACCAAAATAAAAACCTTATGAGCATTAAGAACTAGCCTAAAATCCCACCAAAAACAAAGTTAAAATTATAAAGAGAAAGCCCTCTCTGGACTTAGGTTGGCTAGAACCCGAGTCTAAAAGATTAGGTTTGTGGTTACATTGGATTATTCCTTCTTCTTATAACTTCTAGGGAAGACTTCTGAGTGATAACATAGTGGCGACCATACTGGGGAATCAAACCTTCAACCTTAATAAACCTTTGAGAAATTTCAAATTTTTATTTCAAGCCTCTTGAAGGGTTTACTAGAAGTTATTTATAAAATTCCATAAAAAGAAAATAATTATAAAAAGCTTGAAATCTGGCTTCAAGGAGAACTCATTATACTAGGGCCAACCTTGATCCAAACCCTCCCCCAGTATTTGACAATCCTAACCTTATTTCAAGAATATCTAGAAGACAAGAAAGTTTAGTAAGCCCAAGACCTTTAATCAAAGCAGATTCCTATCCTGATGAGTGGCTGTTTTTAGAAGACCTCCCTTTTGATGAGTCATTTGACCTCTCCCTATTTAGAACCAAGTCTGAAAGTGCACTTGATGACATAGTTCTAGATCCAGAATTCATTAAATATCTTGAGGTCCAAAGGGCAAATCAATCAATAGATCAGTACATTCTAAATTCCCCTCAGTCTTCCCTTACTACTGTTAAGATCCTTGAACTTTCTGAAACAGCTTCAACTACCTTTAGTTCACCATTATTCCCTGACATCTCTGAAGTTCATTCCACGCCTCCATTCATACCCTCACTTCCCCATCAACCTATCACTACCCATCAAACACCTAGTACACCTAGTTCTCCATCAACCTCTGAAACACCCCCTGTTACCCCAACTCCAGTTCTCAGTATGGCCCAACTTAGAGCCATGGCAAATAGATATGCCCCTCTTATGTTACCTACCCCACTAGGTTCCATGCCACAAGACTATCAGAGTAAAATTTCCCTATTTGATGGCACAGGTTCCTACACAGCACAACAACACACAAAAAGATGACAGATCATTTCGAATTGCATGAAATTGATGTTGGAGATGTCCAAATGAGAATTTTTGCCCAAACTCTAGCTAGAGATGTGAGAACATGGTTTAGGTCTCTGCCTAACAATAGTATAGATAGTTTAGAAGTTTTTTACCAACAATTTTTAAATAGATGGGAAAATAAAAAGAACCCTCTTCAAATTTTATCTGAATATGAAAACATCAAGAGGGGACCAAATGAAACAGTTCAGGACTACTGTACTAGATTTAACAATGTGTATAATGCAATACCTGTCAACCTTAGACTCCCACCCGGCTTAGCTCTGATAAAGTTTCCTGACGGATTTGAAACTGATATGGCTTTCCAACTTAGAGAGAGGAACCCTCCAACTCTAGAAGATATGCAAAGTGCAGTAGTTAGTTTAGAAGCTAATATGCTTGCAAAAAAAGCTAGGGTTAGGAATGAAAGGAGAGCACCCTTGAAAGAGGAAGCTTCACCTTTCGACCTTAAAATGGATGCTTTAGCCAAAGGAATGGAAGAATTGATGGATAATATAGAAAACATTGAAAGGAAACCCCACTGGGACAACCAACAGGCGCCTCCAGTGAGAAATCCAAACTTTAGGAAGAATCAAAACTAAAATACTGGAAAAAATGGGCCTGATCAGAATTTTAGACCTCCTTTCCAAGAAAACTATGTTGAAACCTCGCATTCAGAAGACCCTGAGCAAGACACTCAAATTAATTTAATGGGATTAGAAGAAGAAGAAACCGTATTTCTGACTTAAGATGATCAGGAATTACACATGCTTTAGTAGATGTAGACCCAATCTGGAGAATCTTTCGATTACAAGCAAGGGTATGATTATGCTATCTTCGAAGTGCATAAACAGTACAATTTGAGGAGTAAAAAGAAAAATAATGCCGGGGGAGGTGATGATGGGGAAAAGGTGGTCTCCGGATTTATGGAAGGGGAAGTGGTGGAGTAAACCAGGTGATGGGAAAGAAGGGGGCAAGGAATAGATGAGGGAGAGGTGGATCAATCCTTACTGATGCATTATGCTGATAATGTGCAGAAAATGCATTAGCAGAAGATAGAATAGGGATGGAAGGGAGAGGAGTACCCAATGTTCGAGTCACTTCAGTTGCTACCCTAGCTCGAGTAAGATGTGGAGATGGGGGACCCGAAGAATTGCCTGTAGATTGCTGGACTGGCTGAGATGGGGGACCCGAAGAATTGCTTGTAGATTGTTGGACTGGCTGAGATGGGGTCGTCTTTTGAGATGGTGCAGGTACTACAAATGGTGTCTTCCTAGGGATGTCAAGGGTATCCCTACCAATGTCTTCCTCCTTTTCCATAACTACTTCCAGGGGTTTTGAGACCAGAGGAAATTCCTTATACAGATGCCCGACCTTGTGGCAGCGTCAGCATCTAAAATGCACACCCTTGTAATCAAGGATTTGAACCCTAGTGAAGTTACGCCATTTCAGAGTAATTTTTTCCTCCAGACCCTCCCGGGTGTCCAGATGCACTAGAATGCAAGCTAGGGTTTGATTTTTGGACTGTACTATGGATTTTTCATAATCCAGGAAGGTGCCAAGGGTATTCTCGATTCGCACGAACACTTCTTCAGACCAGTACTGGAGTAGTAAACCTGGTAGTCATACCCATAGAGGTCCAGCTCCTATCTGCTTTCTTTCCAGATCGAAGAGAGGGCTCCATCTTTTGAGCAGCACCAGAGCCATTTCGATATGCCAATATCGTGCAAGAGCCAGGTTTGTGTATTATTCAAGGGAAAAATGAAGCGAAAACCACCCACGAGGAAGTATCTGAACATCCGGGAGTTGTATGAAAATCTGTCCCCAAATCTCTTTAACCCACAACCCTAGTCACTCTGCCATGTAGGTTCTTCCATGAACCCTACCCACCAAGACTTTCCCTGCTTTGTCGACTACTTCACCCATGGTGAGTTCTTCCCCAAAATTTATGGTGTAATCCTTACCAGATGCCTTGACGCACCTTGCTTTCCTCTTCCCTGTACACGGCGCAGCAGGGTGATCCTGTAACAGATCCGAGGGACAATTTTCTTCTGGGTGTGGCTCCACTGACCTAGCTCGAATTACCAGGGTATCGAAATAGCCAGAAGGAGGAGCTGTGACTTGTGTCGGCTCGCTGCAACCGGGGTGGTCGAAGGTATTTTGTGTCTTTGCGGCTGCATCACGGTTAGTTCCCAGGCGAGATGTAGGATTTTTGGTAAAACAATGATCTGTAGGGGGCGCAGGGTCGAAAAGAGGGGACGAGCTGGTAGCTAGAAGGTTTAGGTTCTAGGAGACAGTGGCGGGTAGTCCATAGCGGGTGAGTCGATGGAAAGGGTCCCAATGTGAAGGGTGGAGACCGTAAGCCCAGGGAGGGAGACAACCAGCGCCGGATTCGAGCTAGACGGCGCAGAGGAAATGGGAACCGTTCTAGGGTTAGGGTTACAGAAGATAGCCTGCTTCGGGTAAGGATCAAGCGAATAATCCATGGCGTCCAGCTCCATATGCTCCACGCTGAACCTAGGAATGGTAGACTGTAACCGTCGACAGTTGGAAGCAGGTGTAGGCGAGGACGGTGGGTTGCGAAGGTTGTCTCGAAGGTTACGGTGACTGCAGCTAACCTTAATCAGTATTACGGCTAGGGTAAGAGCAGGTGGAGCTGTAGCACGCCATTAGTCCCCCGAATCTTGTATCATGGTGGAAGTACCACTTCTACCTACATCTAATCCAGATATTTTCACTTCAAAGATGCATACAGTTAGAAATTTCAGATTACAATATATATCTCGTATCGCTATTTAAAGGATTTATTTTAAGGAAACTAACAATTGTGAGTAGTAGTAGGGATAAGAAATTGGTAGTAGCCATTACAACCCTAGAATTTTTTATAGATGAACTAGAAGAGCATGTGGAACTCTTAGAGGAAAAAGAGAAGAATGTGGCAGAAAAACCCTCACAGTAGGAGAATTTGTGATAATTTTTTAAGAATAGAACTAGTAGTGTTCTCAAGGACTATGGCAAAAAAACCTTGCAACAAGGAGGCTACATTTGAATAATTCCAGCTAAGGTTAGAAAGAATAAGGGAACAAAGGAATTCCTCAAGGAAAAGAGAACAAGAGAAGTTCTTAGAATATGAGAAATAGGTGCGACAACCAAAAGAGAATAGGAGGCCAAAAAGATTCTAGTGATGGAGAACTCATCATACCAAAAGGTTGAGCCAGTGGGGAGAGCTTGGTGAGGTATCTAACAACTCGATACAGTTGACAACTTGAGTCAGTTGGATATTCTGCTGGCGAGTGTGCTGGATCTGTGTGTCCATGATCCAATCAGTTGCAGCTTGTTCCATGCAATCTGGATTTAACTCTGTGGGTGTGAGCTATTTTGCAATGTCAAATGTGTCTAGTAATGGTGGAAAGTATGGCTGAAGGCGGTCCACATTGAACACTCGATGCAGGCCAAGGAATGGGGGAATGCTAAGCTCAAATGCATTGTCTCCCACAACCTTGGTAATGGTGTAAGGACCATATCGGAGTGGTCTGAGTTTCCGATAGGCTCTGGTAAGGCGTTCCTTTTGCAAATGCAATCAAACTTTGTCGCCCACCTGAAACTTGTGTGGCACGTGATGTTGATCATGTCGCTGCTTGTACTTGGCATTTGATTTCTACAGAATGTCATGGACCTGCTAGCGAATATGTTGGATGTGCTCAATGAAGCTGTTTGCCTTATCTGTTTCGGATTGGACATGAGCTGAATCTGCGTGAGTAGCTGCAAATAGCATGGCCACATCAATGGGACATAGTGGCTGGAATCCCAATCCCACCTGAAAAGGGCTGTGTCCAGTCGAGCTGTGGAGAGCCTGGTTGTAGCTACGCTGAACATAGAGGAGGCTCTCGTCCCATGTGCGTGGATGCTTTGAGTTGTACATGCGCAGAATGTGTATGATAATCCTGTTGAAAACCTCTGTCTGGTCATCAATTTGAGGATGGAAGGTTGTGGACTTAGTGAGTTTGGTGTCCAACATCGACCAGAGACTGGAGCAAAATGTACTGAGGAACCTGTTGTCCTGATCTGAGACAATAGACTATGGGATCCCAAATTGTACCCACACTCGTTCAAAGAAGAGTTTAGCAGTGGCTTCAGCTATGATATTCTTCTTGCAGGCTGCCATAGTGGCTATCTTCGAGAACCTGTCGACAACCAAAAAAACACAGTGGTTTCCATGCTTAGTGGAAGGAAGGCCTGACATGTAATCCATGGAGATGGATTCCCAAGGCCGACTAGGGGTAGGCAGCGGGGTATAGAGGCCTTGCTTCTTGATGGTCGGTTTGGCAATGGCACAGGTAGTGGATGATTTGATGTACTTCCCGACATCCTGTCAAAGATTCGGCCAATAGAAATACTTCTGCAGTACTGCCACCGTTTTCTCGACCCCGAAATGCCCAACAGCCTGACTATAGTGTGCTTCCCAAATCATCTTGGCACGCTCGCTTGAAGGAACACAAAGGTGACCCAGGTGGCATAACAGGGCATCCTGGAGGTGAAAATTTGGAACATGCTGACCCTCCAAGAGTGTCTGGTATGTGTGGCCGAATTCTGGGTCGCTTTTGTAGAGAAGTGGCCAATCAGAAGTCTCGTGCCCACAAGAGTTGACCACAGTGGTTAACGCCATGATCGGTGGTCGACTGAGGTAATCTGTAACATTATTGGTGGTGCCCTTCTTATACTTGATATTCAAATGGAACTGTTGCAGATATGTGGACCACTTTTGATGGCAATCATTGTGTAATTTCCCTTGGGTGTGTATGAACTGCAGGGGTCGGTGGTCTGTGTGGATGACCGTTTCCTTCCCCAAAATGTAATGCTCCCATTTTCGGCAGGCCTGCACAATGGAATACATCTCTTTGTCATAAGTGGGATACTTCGGACTGTGTCTGAAATTGCCTCACTATGATATGTCATTGGATGCCCGTGTTGAGTAAGGACTGCCCCAATAACATAGTCAAAGGCATCTGTCTCGATCTCAAATGGTTGTTGCAAGTCTAGTAATGCGAGCACTGGTGCCGAGTAGAGGTAATCTTTCAACTTTGTGAACGCCTTCTGTTGAGATTCAGACCAAAAGAATTTTCTTTCGCTCCTCCCTTGGTGACTTGACTCAAGGGCCAAGTGATATGAGAAAATCCCAACACGAACCTGCAGTAGAAGTTGGCAAGACCTAAAAAGCTGTGGAGCTCTGTCAGAGTGGTTGGAGATGGCCAATCCCAAATGACTTGGATCTTGGCTGGATCCACATGCACCCCCTGTTCATCAATAATGTATCACAGATACTGAACTTGGGTCATGCCAAAAGTGCATTTCTCCAAATTGGCACATAACTTGTGTTGTCGCAGTGTTTGGAGAACCTGTCGAATGTGGTGTAGGTGCTCTTCCCAACTCCGGCTAAAGATCAACATTTCATCCAATTATACCACTACAAATGAGTTGGTTCATGGCCACAAGATGTCATCCATTAGCCTCATGAAGGTTGCAGGAGCATTCGTCAATCTGAAAGGCATAACCAACCATTCAAAAAGCCCCTCCTTGGCTTTGAAGGCAATCTTCCACACATCGGAGGGTTCGATTGGTACCTGGTGATATCCTGATTTCAAATCGATCTTGCTAAAATATTTTTCCCCCTTTAGTTGGTCCAGGAGGTCATCAATTCATGGGATCGGGTACCTATTACGGAGAGTGATCTTGTTTAGCGCCTGATAGTCAATGCAGAGTCTCCAAGTCCCATCCTTCTTCTGTACCAACACGATCGGGCTCCCACAGGGCGATGAACTCGGATGGATGTGACCTTTCTGCAGCAGCTCCTGAATCTACCTCTTGATTTCATCATTCTCCAGAACGGAGCGCTGATAGATTGGTCCATTGGGCAGCAGCGCACCTGGGGTCAGATCGATGGAGTGCTTGACCTGACAGTGTAGAGGAACCCCTGCGGGGGAGGTGAAGATGTCCTTGTACTCCTCCACGACCTTGTCCATTTGTAGTTGTCGTGCGAAGGGGCCCTGTCTGGAGGTCGTGGCCACCATCTTCTTCTTTCCTTGAGGGCGTATCATCAAGAAAACAAATTTCTCGATTTTGGAAATGAGCTTACTACATTGTTTAGCAGTAACCAAAGAGATGGCGGTAGGTGGTGCCACCTCCGGTATCCTATACAACTTCTTTCCCAAAGTAATAATAACAACACGGGGCCTTGATTCATACACAGCATGTCGCTTCAACAAGTATGGTTGTCCTAATAATACATCACAAACTTCAAGGGGAGCAATGTCACACAATACCTCATCTGTGAAGGGCTTGATGTTGTATGGAAGGTGACACTGTTGGCTCACACGAAGATCCCGTCCTTGGTGAAGCCACATGATGGTGTACGGTTGTGGATGTGTTGTGGTCAGTAAGCCCAACCGCTTCATGACCTCTGCCGAAATGAGGTTCTTTTGGTTCCCGCTATCGATAATGAACTGTAGCGGAGAGCCATTTACCCACATCTAGGAGTGGAAGAGACGCTCCTCCTCCTCTGGATCTTCAAGTTCCTCCTTCTGGATCTTCGTGGTGGCAATGGTGGCGTTGGGATCTGTGTCAATAACATGCTTCCCTTTGTCATTCCCCTTGTCGGGTTCTGACTCAGAGTCGAAACATGCATTTGATTCTGAAACCTTTAGCTCAGCCACCAGTGACTGCTTGGCCCGACACTCACTTATGTTGTGAGTGGAGCTCTTATGGAACTCACACCACTTTCCCGTGTCCTTTTTCGGCTTCGTGGCATTGTTCTTTGCTTGCAGCTTTGGCGGGTTGTATTGGGCTGCCTCACCTTGGCTTTGTCCTTTGTTCTGTGGTTTGGAGGCACCTTTCCCTTGCTTCGGATTCGCAGATCCAAAGTCTCGCTTTTTCGGTTTGAACATTTTCTCGACCTTGACGGCATATCAGTATGCCATGTCGAGCGAGGAGATGTTCAGGAATTCTATTTCTTCCTGGATGTACTTGTTAGGCAGTCGTGGTTGAGTACCAAATGTTGCTCTAGATCCTTGATACCCAACTTTGTGCGAAGGGTATGGAAGACATTGGTAAACTTCGGCACATCTTGGTCCCTTCCCCGTCGCAACGTGGTCCACTTTATGTATTGATCCTCATAGCTTCTGACAGGGTAGTACTGCTCCTTGATGACATCCCGGAATGAATTCCAAGTGGGTGCAGCTGAAAACAGTGAGCCTGTACTTTCATCCTTCTGCTCGCAATAGGTTTCCCACCAGTCCTTAACGTGGGGGGCTGCTTTGAGAAGAGCGAAAATAATCTTTTCCCGACTGGAAAATTCATGAACAGAAAAATAACCCTCTAGTAGATTTAACCATTTATCGACGGCATCTGCGTCTAGCTGACCCTCGAATATGGGGATTTCAAAATTAACTTTTACCTTAAACGTTGTGGCATTTCCAGAGTAGCTGTTGGAAGCCGATGCGTCTCCCCTTGGTAGCTGCTGAAGGATCTGGGCAAAGCTATCCATCATCGCATTCCTTTCTCGCATGAGGGCTTCTTCGAGCAAGATTTTGATAGGATCTCCTGCCCCCTCATCTTTCTTTTCATCTTCCATGGGAGGTTGTCGGGATTTGCGAGGTTGGTCTTGCAAATGTTCGACCAGTTCAAGCCCTAACTCCATATATCCCGACCTCGTTGGGGACATGCAAAGAAAAACAGAGAAAAAAAGCAGACCGCTCTAATACCATTGATCCGGATTTAAACAGGAACGCAACAAATTACAGAGATAACCATAAACAAAGAGATGCAGCAGAAATAATACGCATTTCATTAATGTAAAATACTGAAATACGCTTACAAACAAAAATGGAAATGAATCAGCTAGGGTGATGGTAGCTTATCTCTGAGAAGAGATGTGGTGACTACATACCTATGAACTGCCTTACAATGAGGCTCAAGGGCCTTTTTATTATTGAACAATAAGAGCAAACTGTAAACAACCAAAACCCTAACCCGAGGAGATGTAACACCAAGAGTTTATGGGCCCCATTGGGGTGAGTTGGACAACCAACTTCCCGGGGTCGTGACTTGGTCATATTATCTCTTTTTGACGCGCATGATAACCCGTTCGAAAGATGTCTCCGAGGACTACGACGAAAAATATGATTTTAGATAAAAAATCGTGGTAGATTTCCAAAAAAGGCGGTACATTTCCAAAAAAGCGTCGTTTAGGGCCTCAAAACGACTCTCAAAGTTTAGGACCCGAAAAACTGCTAAAAATAGTAAATTGTGCTACAATTGAGGAAACTGAAAAACTGAAAGAATCAATGGTGGGGGTCCAAGTGGAATTGGCGGGTGGCCACCAATATCCACCTGGATCAAGTACCCTTCAAACAAAGGTGTCTTGAACCCTTCATGCTTATGTGTTTCTATGAGTAAAATTATATCTCTATCTTCCACAATAGGCCCTAACCTAGGTCCTTATTTCCATAGGTAACCTCTGCAACTGTAAAAAACTCATCTTAAGGAAACCTGGGTATGACTTGATTGCTATTTGTTTTGACATGAATGACTCATAGTTGAGTCTTTGACCTTGTTTCATGATTGACTTGATTGCTATTTGTTTTGACATGCATGACTCACAGTTGAGTCTTTGACCTTGCTTCATGATTTTTTGCTAAAGAGTTTGTTGTCTCTTCTTTGTTACCATCTTGCTACTATGTTTTGGAAGGAGGTCGAAAAGGCGCTATCACAACTTTATGTTTATATATATCTTGCCACTTCTTTGTTATTTTTGTATTTATTTTCATCAAAATCGGTTGTTATTTATTTGTCCATTGCTATATATATGGGTTATTTCTAAATTTTTAATAAGATAATTTTTTATTTTTTTTGCTGTGGTTCACAGACACCCTGGTCAACGGGTGGCGCTACGTCCACAGAGATATCTGGGTTGATCGACCCCGAAGGGAATCTAGCCCTGTGGCCCACTAGCAAGGCCTGACCCCAAGGGCTTCGGGGAGATTGGACCCTGTGACCTCCCAATGGCGAGACACTGATTTTGACCAACTGAGCTAACCCTTGGGGCTAATATGATTATAATAAGATTGAATGTGATTAATTTGAAAAACAATCTTATTATCAATATGTATCACAAAAGTCTAAGATCTAACAATATAGTTATAATTTTTAAAAATTAAATCAATCTATATTTGTATTCTATTTTTTATAATAAAATATTCTAGGTGGTTATTCCAAGAATGGGATCAATAATATTTTATTATTGCTCATTATTCGAGGATAACTCAATATTTTGTTATAAATAGAAGGGTATTCCATTCATTATTAACTTTTGATTATTTTCATTGTTGCAATCACTGTTGTAACTCCGATTATTTTCATTTCCGCACACAATATTTTTGTTGGGTTTATGCATTATAGTGGAGAGAGACTCTACATAAGTTGAAGACGTTTGAGGATAGCCAAGAACCCATCCCATAGAGGGGGACTGGTAACATTTATCTGTTCTCTTCACAGGTGTTATAATAAAATTATTCTTTACATATCTGGTTTCCATTGGATGATTGGAGTTATTACTCTTTCTTTTTGTTGTTTAACTATGATTGTGGCATAGATCCGGAATTTGGTAGATTTGTTTCTAACAGCTGTTGCAGATCTACAATGTTTAGCAGCCATTTATATTGTTGAGATTGTTTGTTATCCACAATCTTAAGTGGGTTCTTTTCGTACATCTTTGAGAGGAAAACACTACAACAATATACTTTTTAGAAATTTAATTATTAATTTATAATAATGTGGCAGATAAAATTGGTCTCTCCAAATAATAAACCACTTGCCACTTCTCTTCATTGTTCACAAAAGAAATTGCAACCCCTGTCCTGTGAAATTCTTTCCCACTAATGATTACTCTCTTCTATAAGCCATATAGGGTCGCAGTCTTATTTACAACTTAGAATGTTATCTTGCTCACTTGCAGTCCTAGCATTGAAATCACCCACTATAAGGACTTCACCAAGTTGAGAATATGTTGCAATCTCTGCTTTTAAGGTTGCAAAGAGATCTTTGTGGTCAAGCCCTCTACTTTTGTAATTTTTTGAAATTTGCGGCGCAAAGTAGCATGCTGCAATTTTGATGTGATTTCCATTTTCTGATATTTTAAAACAAATGAACTATTTATTTGAGTCTTCTTTTTCTATCTGAATGAAATGGCCTTCTTTTTCCCTCACTAATACCATGATACCTCGTGTCCTTTGCCATTCCTCCAGTGCCCTTCAAACAAAGGTGTCTTGCACCCTTCATGCTTATGTGTCTCTATGAGTAAAATTATATCTCTATCTTCCGCAATAGGCCCTAACTCAGGTCCTTGTTTCCATAGGTAAGCTCTGCAATTGTAACAAACTCATCTTAAGGAAACCTAGGTATGACTTGATTGCTATTTGTTTTGACATGCATGACTCATAGTTGAGTCTTTGACCTTGCTTCATGATTAATTTGATTGTTATTTGTTTTGACATGCATGATTGACAGTTGAGTCTTTGACCTTGCTTCATGATTTCTTGCTAAAAAATTTGTTATCTCTTCTTTGTTATCATCTTGCTGCTATGTTTTGAAAGAAGGTCCATAAGGCGCTATCACAAATTTACATTTATATATATCTTGCCATTTCTTCGTTATTTTTGTATTTGTTTTCATCAAACTCGGTTGTTATTTATTTATCCATCGCTATATATATATATATATATATATATATATATATATATATATATATAACATCGTTATGGGTTATTTCTAAATTTTAATAATATAATTATAATAAAATTGAATGTGATTAATCTGAAAAACAATCTTATTATCAATATGGATCACAAAAGTCTAAAATCTAACAATATAATTATAATTTTTAAAAATTAAATCAATCTAGATTTGTATTCTATTTTTTATTATTTTAAAAGTACAAATTACATTATTTTCTTTTTTAATTTTATTTTAAAAGTGCAAATTATATTATTTTATAGGTTTGGAAAGATCAATTTTATTTTCTCTATTATTATAAATTTTAAAAACTAAAAATATTAAAATTGTTTACGCTTTTTTAATAAATCACTTTCCACTTTGTTATTTTTGTAATTTTTGTATTTATTTACAGCCACTTCTATTTATATATACTTTTTCTAAATTTAACATGGTTCTAATTTTATAAATTTTAATAATATAATTTATCATTTTTAAATAATAAATTAATCTAAAGTTTTTATTATCTTAATGTATTTTTTTGTTATTGTAAAATTTTATTATTATTTTTATATATTTTAAAATTTAATATAATTTTAAGGTATTTTAAAAATCAATTCAACATTTTTGTTAGGATAATAAAGTTGTTATTTTTATAATCTTCGGTTTAAAAGAGGAGGTAGATGAGGATACTTTAGTCATAGCCCAGACAGAATTACATAGTAGATTACAAATTGAAACAACGTGTCTCACAGAAGCAACAAGGTTGGGGAAATTAATTGAGAATAAAGGAAGACTGATCCGAATAAAGGTGAGCTCTACTGATCATAAATATGATATACTTAGTAAAACCTCAAGTCTAAAAGGAACGAGAATATTTATAAATGAATATCTCATTCCAGAAGATCAAGCAGAATTAAGAAAGGAGGTTCAAAAGGTAAAAGAAGCTAGGAAGGAAGGAAAATGGGCAATAATCGGAAATAGAAAAGCCTTTATTCGAGATAGAAACCAAAAATATAGTAATAAATAGAAATTCAACATGCTCCGAATTCTTTCTTGGAATTGTCGGAGTTTTCCATGGAACAAAGGCCCCAAGCTAAGTTGGATCTCAAATGATGTTGATATTATTTTGCTTGTTGAAACTTGGGAGCACGAAGAATCTAAGGTCCCTAACATAGATGGCTTTACGCTATGGTCTACCTGGAACAAGTGATCCTCCTGTAGAGGCATTGGGAGAATAGCTTGTTACATTAAGAAGAACATCTCCCCCCATGCTAGGATTTATAAAAATGACCCTTACAACCAATATAGTTGGATAGAGATCACTGACATTAATAATAAAAGGACCTACATAGCAATATGTTATTTTCCCCCCATCAATTTTAACTTCTATAAGAAGAAGAATCTAGATAAAAATAGTCCTTACGATGGTTTAGAGAATGATATTTCTAGCCTAAGGAATGAAGGTAATATCCTTTTAATAGGTGACTTTAATGCTTGAACTTCAAGCAACAAAGCTATTATTCTAAGCAATCATTCCAACCCTAATCCTGTTTGGTTAGACGAAGACCCTACTCTCGCTAGTAGGTACAAAAGGAGTTCTGAAGACCTTGGGGAGAATTTGTTTGGGCCAGAGCTAGTCAAGCTCTGTAGTGCTCAAGATATCATAATTTGCAATGGTCTAAAGAAGTGGCCCAATTCTAGCCAGATGAGCTGCATCCATGGGCTTGGTAGCAGCGTGGTAGACTATGTTATTTCCGATATCCCCTTATACAATGAAATAATAAATTTTGACATCTTAAATGACCATGAGCCTGACTCTGATCATAGGCCTTTACTTATAACTCTCAATTTTGTCATGCATAGAGATCCCATAAAAAATAATCCTTATAGCCAAAAGAACTTAATTTTGATAGAAATAAAAACGATCTCTTTCTAAATGAATTAAAAACTAATTTGCTTCCTTTATCTAGTATAGACAACATAGAAGATCTCTATCATAATTTTACTACAACCCTCTCATATTCTATTAACAAATTCTCAATTTATGTTTCAAATAATAAAAGAAATAGCAAAACCAACCCATGGTATGACAAAGATTGTAAAAGTGCGAGGAGAGCAATTAAGGAAGTTGTTGACGAATCTCTTAAAATGGGCAAGATAAAAATATATAAAGCCCTAACTAAAAGGAAAAAGAGGCAGTACATTCGTAAAAGATAGGAGAATCTCTTACACCTCTCTATTGTAGCTCCTAAGAAATTTTGGAGGCAGATCCTGACTAGGAAAACTAAAGATAATAATAAAATTGCTTTACATGATTGGAATTCTTATCTTAAAAATCTTTATGAATCTCCAAATGTCATGGATAACTTTGAAACCCTACTCACAAAAAAAGAAGTTTTCTCATTAGAAGACATTGATTTTGGGGTTAAACACCTGGCAAATGGGAAAGCTAAGGACATTGAAGGTTACCAGGCAGAAATCTTAAAAATTGGAGGTCCTGTCCTCATCCCCCACATCCACAAGCTTTTCAATCAAGCAATCAAGCAAGGGTTCCCTAAACCATGGACTGAGAGCTTCATTATCCCTATTTTTAAAAGTGGGGATACAAATAACCCCTCTAATTATCGGACGATTATGATCAGCACTCTCTTAGCCAAGTTATATGGTATTATTTTGGAAAAGAAGTTGAGCATATGGCTTGAAAGTGAAGGTAAGTAGGCTAAAGGCCAAGCGGGTTTTAGAAGGCATCACTCAACAACAGACCACCTCGTTACGCTTAGGATCATTGTGGAGGAATGTCGTAATGATAAATCCAATCTCTTTTGTTGCTTTGTGGACTTTAGAAAGGCTTTCGATACGGTTCCTAGAAACAACCTTTGGAATAGATTAGAAGAGCTAAAGGTTCCTTTCGAGTTGAGAGCTGCCACTATAAGGTTATACGAGAATGTAATTACCAAGCTAAAAAGAAATGAGGGGTGGTCGAAAGATATTAAATGTAATATCGGAGTTAAACAAGGTTGCCCCCTCTCCCCTACCCTATTAGGCATTTACATCAACAAGCTTGAAGGTTATTTAGAGGAAGCAAGATGTGCTGGCACGATCTTAGCTAGGATAGTTATCATCCTTCTTCTCTATGCTAACGATATTGTTCTTCTCGCAAGGTGCCCATCTGATCTTGATAAGCAACTTAGGCTTCTTAAGGATTTCTTCTCTACCATGGGTATGACTGTTAACACTAAAAAAACAAAAGTTATGATTATCAAATCCAAGAAGGGCACTTACGCTAATTTTATATATGACAGTAATAACTTGGAGGAAGTGTATTCTTACAAGTACCTAGGAATTGACATTCATCACAAGCTCAACTGGAACTATAGCATTGAGAAAAGGATTAATGGGGGGTGGAAAGCTTACTTTGGTCTTGAAAATAATTGTAAAACGACAAACCTCATAATGTGGGATAAAAAGAAGTTCCTCTTTGAAACTTTAGTCACTCCTGCTATCTTATATGGATGTGAGATCTGGGGTTGCAACATCTCTAGAGAACCCTTGAAAAAGATTGAGCAAATCCAGAAGCGTTTTATAACGTATAGCTTGAAAATTAAAAGCAATACACCCTATCCTATTCTCCTTATAGAAGTAGGTCTTTCCCCTATCGAGAGCCTAGCTATGACTAGGCTTCTGTTGTACAAGCACAAACTCAATAACAGAGGAGATCATAGACTTCCTAAGCTAGCTTTAAATTCCAGCCAAAACCACCTAAGGCTCAAGCAGGGGTGGTATAAAGACACGAGGGCCTGGTTAAACCATTAGATTTTGGACCTGGTAGATGCAAAATGTCATCTTCTTCTATTATATTAGATGTTGTTTTTATTATATTATTAATGGCAATACTCTCTTCAAGGGCCTGACGCTGATCTGCTGCACGCCTTCCCGGGCCAAACACATGCAAGCAGCACCTTCAAGCAATACAGCGGATATATTACCGTTGATGAACAACATGGCAGAGCATTGTTTTACTACTTTGTGGAGGCTGAGTCCACCCATCCCCAGTCAAGGCCATTAACATTATGGCTCACTGGAGGTAATGATATATATTATCAATAATTTGCTGGATATTTAACTATGAATTTGCTGTATAATTTAATTTTACTACTTTAATACTCAGTTCTGTTATGTTGGGTATTTAACTATAATGTTATATAGTCCGTTTATAATTTAAGACATTACCGTTGGTTATATAGCCCGTTTATAGTTTAAGACATTACGGTTGGTTAATCTCTTAGAAACTTGGAGAAAAACCAGTATTCAGTTACTAGATTTTCCCAGTGCCCCAAGCATTCACATTTTAGTTGATAGTCACTTCAAATTCTTAGATACAGTTTTCAAATTCTCAGATACTGTTTTGCCGTAAGGTGAATGAAAATTCCAGAAATTAGAAATCAGCAAATCATACCATTAAAATTGTATTTTAATTCTGTTGAATAACTAAAAAGGGGGGTAATTTTTTGACGTGAAAAAACATGCATTCACTCACTTTCAACAATACTGGGTTCCCAGGATGGATTTTTCTTTGTAAGGCGGTTGGAGAAAACCATAAATTCAAACGCCAAGACACACTTGCATCGAATTTAAACTCTACCGTTAATTTCACTCGACTGCCGACAAACCGGCAGGACCCACGTTCGGTCTCTGTTTCGATTTTGTGGAATGAGGAGTGTTCGGAAGGACCCACCTCCGATTACGGGTCCACCTTCCTAAATGCAGCGGAAATCAGGAAGACGCGCATTAATTTGGCTCGCCTCCTCTGCAACGATTTTTTTCCTTCCAAAAAGAAATCAGAGCCTCAAACCCAGGAGGTTAATACGCCCAGGATGCACACCCTCTTTGACAGGCTCTAACAGATGAAATTTTAAGGAAAGTAGATCATATGAATAACAGATAGATGAAATTTTACAAGGAATTAGAGTGAAAGATGACAACATTTTTTATTTGGAGGGGTAGAATATGGGGATCATGATGCAAGGGGATGATATAAAATCATGCAAATGTAACTACTACTATTTTATGTAAGTTGTTTTTCCTTATTGAAAAAAGTTTAAGACGTTTCCGAAATTTGAATTGAATATGGATATGGAGGACAATGCAGGGCCTGGATGCTCATCACTTGGGTATGGAGCATTCATGGAGCATGGTCCTTTTATACACGGGGGTCACAATGGCGAACTTTTGTTGAGAAATAAGTACTCTTGGAATACAGGTAACAACTCTGTTTTTTCTTGGATTGATTAGCAAAAATTTCCATGACTTCAAGGCTCAAACATAACTAGAAGCTAACTATATACCATGACATTTACTATGTGCAATTCCTTGAAACATAACTAGAAGCTAACTATATACCATGACATATACCATGTGCAATTTTACTGATGACAGAAACAAACATGCTATATCTAGAGAGCCCAGTTGGTGTGGGGTTTTCTTATTCCAACACTACTTCAGACTACCAGTATTATAACGATGCAATGACTGGTATGCTATTTGTTATCCATATTTCTTTTTGATTGCTGCAATGAAATATGTTCTTAGATTGATGATTATGGCGACTGTAGTTTTTGGGCAATATTGAATAAGATTATAACTGAACAGAAAGTGTCAACTAATGCAGCTGAAGACAACCTGTCTTTCTTTTTGAATTGGTTTGAGAAATTTCCGGAATACAGAGGTGTAGATTTTTACATAACAGGGGAGAGTTATGGAGGTATGACCTAACGTTATCTTTTAACATATATTATGCTCACTTGTTCTTTTGAGCTCTTTAAAGCTGTTCATGTTGGTTGTTGTGTATCTTGTTTAACACTAACTATGTTGGTTGATGTAATCTTGCAGGACACTATGTGCCTCAATTAGCAACTCTTGTGATGGAGCACAACAAAAAGCCCAACATCAAGCCCATTAACCTCAAAGGAATTGCTGTATGTCTATCTTCTTTCACAACCATTTTAGGATTCTTCCAATGATGTAGATTTTGTTTACCTAAAGCTCATGTGATTATGGCATTCATTAACTACAAAGGGTCAGTCAACCGGGATAACCTTCATAATGAATGTAGCTAATGAAAAGGTTAAGGGCTTTCATTTCTAATCGTGCTATTGGGCAATCCCTTTTAAACATGGGTTTTGCTTTCTATTTTAAGCTTGCTAGGCTCAAGGTCCAGCTCGAAATGTAACTCCATTCCATGTTAGTCTTGTAAGGCCTGTACCAAGGGTAAAATCACCAAGGAGATTTGAGTAATATTATGTTGTTGAGAGAATGTGCATTTCATCGTGAAACAATGAGTTCTTTCTCATGGGGGGCTTTTGTCTTTATTGTTGTAATCAAATCTAATCTATTTATTTATCTATCAGTGCTCAATCCTTTGTACTGATATTTGCTTTGCCCCTTAAATTGCTTGCAGATGGGCAATCCTTTGTTAGACATAGATATCAGCATAAGCAACGATGAATTCTTGTGGTCAAATAGTCTCATCTCAGATGAAACTTACCAACTGACACAGTCTATGTGCAACAATTCCAAAAGGTGGAGGGAAACATATGTTCTTAACAATCTGTCTGAGGATTGCCAATATGTGTTCAGCAAGGTGAAAAGTGAAACTAGAAATATAAATTTGGAAGATGTTTCCTTGGGGTTATGTCTAGATGCTGGAGGATCCCAGGCAACAGGTTCTAGAAAACCAAGGAAATTTCTACATCAGGTAAGTCATTTACTCATCATAAATACAATTTGATGTTGAGATTGATAATCAATATGTGGTAGCATTGATTTCAGCCACTGTTTTTTCAGCTAGACAGAATTCTTCAGGATTGATCTCTGTTGTTGTTTGACAGGTTGAACATACTTTCAATAAGATTGACCTGTGCATACACTTCAAAATAAACCAATATCTGAACAAGCAAGAGGTGAAGAAGGCACTTCATGCAAACACTAATCTACATTGGGAAGCCTGCTCTCGGTATGTTTTATAGCATTTATATATTTGTTTGGTTTTGTATTTAGAATTATGCATTTTTATTTCATTACTAAGCAATCCAAAATTTATATCAAGAAAGATGCATCATGGGGCCAAAATTCAGTCACAGAGAATCCCCCTCCACCCCCCACAAGAAAATTAACATTTCTGCTTTGTGCTACTTAATTTATATTTTTTAAAGTTTAACTATTGAATTCTGATAAATTTGCAATAGCTAACACTAAAATTGGATTTAGGAAATTCCTCTATGATCAAACAAACAGAGGAATCAGTATGATACCAGTCCTCTCTGATCTTCTTAAGGCAGGTCTACGCATTACACTTTATAGGTAAATCGTGTTTTTGAAAGCATTATTAATAACACTATATTATGTTCCAACATTGGATTTACTGAAAGTAAAATCAAACCTACAGTGGAGATCAAGATTCAAAGGTGCCATTTACAGCGACAAGAACCATTGTCGAGAACCTGGCCAAGGAGCTTAACTTATACACAGTCATTTCATATGCCCCTTGGTACAATCACCAACAGGTAAACTCTCATCTTTTTTATGTAAGAACTCTGGTTATAAGCAGCATTTATGTAGATAGTGCTGATTAAAATTCAAAATTGAGCAGGTGGCAGGATGGACTCAAGCATACGGACATTCAGTGAACGGAAAAATTGAGAGTATTTTGACTTACGCAACTGTCAAGGGTGCAGGACACGAGGTTCCATATAGTAAACCATCTGAAGCATTGACTCTATACAGATCTTTCATCAGAGCATTGCCTTTGCCTGCTTCGGGAAATAGCCTCTAGTGCAAAGCCAAATAAACTACTACGTTATTCCTATACAAAAAAAATAGTTGTACCCTGTAGTGCAATGGCATTACTTCATATGTTAATACTGCATTGAATTGGTACAGAGATTTTAACGTTCATCAAAGGATTGCCTTTGTCTTTTTTCAGGAAATGGCCTCTACTATAAAGCCAGATACACTACATTATTCTTAGACAAGAAATATTTGTACCCTATAGGGCAATGCCAGATGCATTTCTTCATATGTTAATACTGCTTGCTCTGTTCTTGCACCATATGTTATTCGTTATTCATGGTAGTGCTTCCTTATGAATATAGCGTTTTTTCTCAATTTTGCAAACTTAAAGAGTATTGCAAAAGCAACCCAATAGATCCTAACCTTGCTAATCCAGTGAAACCCAAGCTTAAAATCATGCCTTCACAGTAATGGTGGGCCAGAATAACCTAACAAGGGAGACGACCAAGCTTTGTGGCAAATCCAAAAGAGACCAAGACACAACTAGAGCCAAAAAGATGAACCCAAACGCAATCATCTCTTCCCCAAACCCAGTTTCCTCAGGTTGTATGCCATCTTTAGCACGCATGATAGGAATGAGTTTATGAAGTTATTAATGAAGTTTTTCAATCATCAAATACCATTTTAATCTTACTCTCTTCTGATTGCATTGGAAATCTCAATACTTACTGGAAATCTCAATACTATGCGTAAAACATTTTCTTAAAACATGGAGATATGTGAAATGTTTTATTTATTGAATTTGCATACATGGAGATTGATGTTTGACTTAATCCTCTATTAAGAAATTGCTTGTATTTTCCTGGACAAAGTGGGATCAAGGGCCATGTTTTTCCTTAATCCCATAGAAAGTAGGGAATGTTCTTTCTTAATCCCTTCTAAACAAAGTATAACAAGCTATGGCCCAAGTGAAATGATTCCCCATGGGAAAACAACGAATAAATCCCGGCTCTTTTTGAACAACTGGAATTGAGAGCACTATGTTATTCCTTAATCTACGCTATCGAGAGCCATATAATACAAACACGTTAGTCTTTCCCAAGCTCCAAAAGGAATATGTCATGCCAGAATCGAAATACATCCATAAAAGGTAAGTATGGCATTCATTGATTTCCATCAGTTGTGCTTACACTCTAGTTCCTTAAGTTATCTATGGGATGTGACACTAGAACATGTCTGATAGATTATTTCAAGTCGATTTTTATTTTGATAGGATATATTTCATGTCGCTAATAGAGTACAATACAATCTATAATCCTTTGTTTTTTGTAAATTAGTTGTTGATTTTAATTCCCGGTAACAGAGTGCAATACAATCTGTTATCCTTTTTCTCTTGTAAATATAACCAATATTTTATATTACTTGCATTTAGATTTTGAATTATGAAACCAACGAAACTAAATAGTGATAACCATTCATGTTAAGTTATTGCAGATTTTCTTTAATAAATTCATAATGCCAACATAGATAAATATTTCAGTCCGGTTTAAGTGCAGGTATATATACAACACACAGAGTGATCGGAGTAACACCACTATCATATACCATTAGTATGTTACTGGTGATAGCAGTAACAGTATTTAGTAGCTATCAAATTCTATCGGTGTGCAAGTGATAATGACTTTCAGAACATATGGTCTGATTTAAAATACTAACATTATAGACACTAATACAAAAATTCTGAAATTTTTTCTACTAATAGTCGTTCAGCTGTTCCACACGTATGCCAATGCACACATTGGTATAGCAAATTTTCATTAGAAAGAGCTTGCCATGAGGTATTATGTGTCAAAGAGTGGAGAAACATTAAAAGTGGGGAGGGTGTTAGAGCATTAAGGCTTGCCGAGCAGTATTTGAAATGAGTTGGTGGCATTAGGACACTTCGGACTGGCAGTTATATTTATGTTTGTGACATTAGATGGTACAGGTTTGTGAAGTGGCAGTGGAACAGTGGAGGGAGGTTGAGATGGAGGGATGTGGTGCGGTGTTTGTGGTAGTGGGAATGAGTTGAGAGGTTAATTGGAAAGATGAGGTTGTATTAAGGTTTTGTGAGATTAGAATGGTGGAGGTGGGTGGGGAAATGGTAGTGGAGGGAGGTTGAGGTGGAGGGATGTGGTGAGGAGTTTGGTGGTGATTTGGTGTCATCTTGGGATTGGAAGGAGGCTAAGGTGGAGGCCTGAGGTGGGGAGATGGCTTCAAATATGACGATGATGGAAGTGGGTAATGAAGCTGAGAACCAGAGGGAGGTGGTGGATTTTTGTAGGGTGATGGTGAAGGGTGGCTAATAGGAGTTTCATAATTTGTTGGTGGTGGTGGTCATGGCAGATTTGTGCAGGTTGGCGATGTAAGGTGGTTAATAAGATTTTCAGGATTTGTTGGTGCTGGTGATGCAAGCAATGACGACCTATGATGATAATGGAGTCTATTGATTGGATGCTTGTGTGGAGGATTAGGACGCGAAGTGGTGGTGGGAGAAGGGAGAGCAGGTTTAGACCTAGAAGCAGGTGGTGGGGGTGATAGTTGTGGGGATGGTGGAAGTTTTGATATTGGAGAGCCACCATAGGAAGAAGAAGTAGGTGGTGGGAGAAATATTGGTGGAAATGGCTGAAGTTTTGGTTTTGGAGAACCACCACATGAAGGCGAGCTAGCCCCTTGGAGGTGCACTACCAACATTAGGTGGGGTGGTTGTAGGAGGTAGAAAGGGAGAACCATGCCCAATTGGTGAAGGAGCACAAGGAGTGCGAGGAGGGGGTATGGCTTCTCCTTCCATGGGAGGTTCATCCTTGCAAGGTGGGTAATGTGGCTTTGTAATGAGCTCGAGATCCAGAGGAACATGAATGCATTTTGTTGGACTACTATGGTTGTTCCTAGTAGGGACCCCAAAATGCTTAACCCTATTGTGGTCTCCATGAGTTGGTGTTACTAGGCCTAGTGACCGAAATGCTATATGATGGGGGTTTTGTTGTAATAGTTGTAGTGGCTGGTATTGTGGAAGCACTTGAAGGAACAGTGGGCATTGCTTTTGATCTAGGTGGATATTGGTAGCCACCCACCTATCCCACGTAGACCTTCAGTCGGTTTCATTTGTTTCCATGTTTATTTTAAAATTTACTATTTTTAGCAGTTTTTCGGGTCCTAAACTTCCGGAGCAGTTTTGACCTTCTAAACGACACTTTTTTGAGGTCCACTATTGGCCCATGGTGAAAGGCAGAGTCTGCAGAAAATCTTGTAGTACTCGGAGAGACCTTTCCAACAAGGTATCGTATGCGCCAAATGAAGATTATATGACCAAGTTATGACCCCGTGAAGTTGGCTGCCCAACTAACCCCAATGGGGCCCACAGAGTCTTGGTGTTACATCTCCTGGGGTTAGGGTTTTGGTTGTTTAGGGTTTTCTCATGTTTTTCAATAATAAATAGGTCGTTGAGCCTCATTGTAACAAAGTTTAGAGGCATGTAACTGCCACATCTCTTCTTAGAGATAAGCTACCATCGCCCAAGTAGTTATTTCTATTGCATCTTTGTATTTATGGTTATATTTGTAATTTGTTGTGGTCTTGTTTAAATTTGGATCAGTGGTATTAGAGTGGTCTGCTCTTTTTTTTTCTTCTTGGCATGTCCCAAACAAGGTCGGGATATAAGGAATTAGGGCTTGAACTGGTCAAACATTTGCAAGACCAACCTAGCAAATCCCAACGGCCTCCCATGGGGGAAGAAAAGAAAGACGAGGGTGCAGGAGATCCTTTCATAATCTTGCTCGAAGAAGCCCTCAAGTGACAAAGGAACGTGATGATGGACAACTTTGCTCAAATCCTTCAACGGCTACCCAAGTGCGACGCATCTACTTCCAGTAGCTACTTTGGAAGCGTCACACCCTAAGGTACAAGTTAACTTTGACATTCCATGTAGGGATATATAGCAATCCATGTCAGTGCTTCTGACTAGTTTAATAATGCATCCTCCATCTCCATGGATTTGGAAGTCATCCTCCTCCACATTGATCAAGAATATAGCATTCTCATCAATGGATGCCCAAAAAGTGGTAGATTATTAAGTTTTTAAAATCTTGTAATTTTAGAGAGCTTAATTGAAAAAGGAAAAGTTAAAGTACCCTTTTCAACAACAATGTTTTATGTAAGGATTATAATATTTATTCTCTTTATTTTATTTATTTATTCGTTCATTCAAAACCAGCTTCATGTATATAATGTAATAAGTTAAATGTTAATATAAATTTGATATTATAATAGAAACGTTTTATTTTTTCATTAAAATTATTTTTCATATTATAATATTTGGCTAATCAATCTACAAAAGGATCTAGAATCTAATTGAGAAGCAATAAAACTAACACAACCCCCTACTTTTTGGTTGTTAGGTGCTCAAGATTGGTTTAACCTTTTAATAAGATCATGTCAACCATTAGTTTTATAGACTCAGGTATTCACATGGTTTCATTTGTTATTTGATAATTTGTATGGTAATTTCACAATTGGATTAAGTAAATGTGAAAAAGTAAACATGAATTTAGAGACGCAAGGAAGTTAATATTTGAAATTTCATCAATTGATGTACATGAGACAACAAGAATATGCCAGCATCTTTCATTTATGACCCTAAGATAAAGATTTGGATTAAAAGAAAGATTAATCTATGAAGTTAAATAAAGGGATGTTTATTGTTGTATTTCTCACTAATATGTTGAAAATAAATTATCCAAACATGAGAACAATTACTCAACTAGGTCATGTGCTTTCATTCCTAGAAACTAGGTTCTAACTCCTCATAAGTGCACACTTATTCCTAGAAAACAAGAATTTACCTAAGATAAAGTGGACTTTACCAACAACGGTTTATGAAGCCATAGTTTTAGCTACCCATGGTATGCACTCTCACATAGAGATCATTATGCATGTGAGGGAAAATGATGCATGTACATCAACACACCAATGCGAATTCATGTTAGGTACCAAATTACCAATATCAAGCCATGTTAGGTACCGAAGTACCAAAAAAATCCTCAGAAAAAAGATGAAAAAGGGAAAACCCAATGGAAATCCCCCAACCTCCCATTATGAATCAATACTCAATATCGATGTGCTTGGTCTTCAACCACTAAACTAAATATCTATAGAACTATGTGGTATTCTAACTGTCACAAAATATGGTTGTAGGATAGTAATACTAAATGCTAGACTCAGTGAGAATATGTTGCAACTAAATGGCTTGTGTTTTTGCATTGGTTGCACCTATATATTCTACCTTTATAATTGATATAGAAATGGTTAAGTTTTTCTTGCTTGACCAAAGAATGGGACTCAAACAAAAATTGAATACATAACCAAAAGTAGAATTATGATTTGTGGCATCACTAGCACAATCAGAATGTGCGTACCCAACTAGATCAAGAGAGCAATCTTCCAATTAATGTATCCCAAAGTTGTAAGTACCCTTAACACAAAAGATAATTATCTTTGCATTTTTACATTGCATTTCATGAGACTCGTGTATGTATCTCGAAACTACTTTAACAACATAAGAGATGCCAAGTATAGTATGGGTGAGATAAAGCAAACTCCCAACGAAACATTTATACTATACATTGTCCACCAAAGGGGTGTTACCACCATTCCCATTTTTAAGCTTCACTACTGAAAGAAAAAGTGTTACAATAGATTGGTAATTAGTTATCTGAAATCTAGCGAGTAGATCTAGTACATATTTGGGCTATGGAATCTTGATTTCTAAATCAGATTGGGTGATTTCAAGATTAATAAACAAATGCAACAATCCAAATCACTCATGGAAAACTTATTATGAAGGAAGATTTAACCATAGCAATAGATGATGTTAAACTCCTTATGATTAGTAAATCATCTTGTCACACGGAATAAGTCGATCTTGCGGACAAGATAGACCTTCCTAGAATCTAAAGAAGACCTAATGACAAGCAAACCAATCACACACTATCTTTCCCTAAATATGCTTTTATAAACAAAGGCAAACAAGTGTTTCAGGTCTACCTTGGGTCCAACGCAAGTTTGTGGAAGCCTTCGCTCCTTCGATTCCAAATGAGCTCCCTTGTCGCGAATCTGCAAACACAAACAAGCAAACAAATTAAATAACACCTGAAAAGGAAATATCATAAAACATATTTAACATGAAAGTCAAGGAATTCATGAAACAAATGACATGAGACAATTTGTTGAGAAAATTGAGTTTGATTGCATTAATTCAAATCAAGAATAACTTTACAACCTGTGCCTTGACGCTGTGCAAGCTCCTCCCAGGGTCCAGCAAGAAGTCTCCTCTACTTTGACAAGTTTCACTCTCTTCCCAATGAAGCCAAAAAGGTATGTGATCTCTCCTCTTTAGCTCAACTAGGAAGTCTTAATTTCACCAGCATTTACCCTTAAAAATGTTCAGCTTCTAACCTCCCCAACAACCAGCGCAATGCCTAAATTTATAGTGCAATGGAGGGAAGTTACTAGGTCCTCCTTCAAAGGGATAAAGCCCTCCTTCAAAGGGATAGCTCCTCTCATCAAGGGATTAGCTCCTTCTCTTTTGGGATGCATGAACCACCTAAGAGCGGCCAATCCACGTCAAAATTCCTTCTAGAATCATCTAGAATTAACCCAAAGTGAGTTTTTTAAAATAAATTTGCGCCTTTTTGACTTTCACAGGGGTCCGCACCCACACCTTTAGGGACAGAGCGGGTAGGTCCGCAGTTTTTGTAAACAGAAGGTGCGGGACCGCAGGCAACAGTGAGAGAAAGTGTGGAACCAGAGTTTTATTGATTTTCAATGTCTTTCTCTCATTTTCAAAGCTTGACTTGAAGAGCTGAGGTTTGAGACTTGCTTAGGAGGACAGTACAAGTGATGACAGACCCATACTAACTGCAAATAATCACGGTGACGATATTTTTGTGTAACAGATTGCCCCCTAAAGTGCGAAGTCTATAGCAGACGAGGATTTCATTTATCATTTAGGAAGAGTGAAGTACTTTATCATTTCGATGATCATCTTGTGGAGAGCCCGGTTGGAACCTGTAAAAACATTCAATGCAAGATATATATATGAGATCATATCATCGCTGAGGTAGGCGTTCCCATACTCATATCAAAACTGACTTAGAAAACTAACTACTGCTCTGATACAGGAACGATCTTGTAAGAAATCACAAGTAGAGACTCATGTGGACACAGTATGGACGCAGCCATCTGTTTATGAATAGTCCATTATATAATGAATACAAAATTCCTCGCACCCTGGATTGTGGAAACTAGATCGAGGGTCTTCATTTCTACTTCCCGAAATAGTACAATTCTATCCATGTGAATGAATGTGTTGGAGTCGAACATGGTAGAAACCACTTGATTACCAGTCAATGATGTAAACTGTTAACAAGTGTGAGAGAAACCACCAGTGATGTCAATGGCTCTCAAAGTACCCAGTACAATCCATGAGATGTGAATAAATGTGTTGATGTCGAACATGTCACGGAATCCTTTGATCAAAGGTCAATGATGCAACCTGTCGTCAAAGGCGAGAAACCTGCCATTGAGGCATGCAGATCCCAAGGTACTGACGATTTCTAGATCATCTTTCTAGATAATGAGCTGAAGTCGATAGAAAGCGATCCGTCGCAGGCAAGCCCACAACACGAAATCATAGATCAAGTTGAAGAAATTTAGTTGCAAGGACTGACTCAGGGATGGTCAAGATGGATGACAGATATTTTGCAGATGAATGGCTTATTGGCAGTGACCTCTTGAACACATAACGACACAACATATGGCTTAGTGACAATTGACCCAAAGTTAATACCCAGAAACCGGCCGAAGACTTTCAATGTGGTTTGATCAACTGTTAGGCAAAGGATTTCCCAACCCAGGTGAATAAAAGTGTCGTGTCCAAGAGTGGTTACAAAGTATGAAAAACAGGCTCATTTTTCTCTCTTTTCCCCCACCATCTCTGGCAAGTACCTCTTTATTTTTTAACAAGCTTGAGGAGGATAAAATTTGCTTGATTATAAGCTCATCCTTCAGATGAGTCCAACTTAGTTTAAATTCGAACCCTAAGAAGGAGTGGTTCGTTCCTGTTTGTAATTGAACAGGTCCTTTACTGTGAAATTTTAACGAGTCCAGTATAGGAGAAACTCGACGTTTTTCAATTTTAGAGAGTCTGAAAAAACTTAAGACGACTCCAAGGTTGACCTTTTTCGTAAATTTGTTTCCCAAGCCTGAAAAAGTATAAAATAATACTTGAGAGAACCGCTTGATCTTTTACGACCAAGGAGTACTTTTCGTAATTAGTGCCCTTGATCCGAAAAAGTAAAAAAGCGATCAACGACATGTCGTTTTATAACCAATATCGAATTTGAAACGACAAAAATCCGGCAATCTTTTCGTGTTTTTACGGTCAGTAAAGAGCTGTAAGTGGACCTTCTTTTAGTTCCATTTTAACGAGTTTAAAAGAAAAACTCGGCAATCTTTTCATATTTCAGGAGTCAGAAAAGAGCTTAAAGGTGACTCTAAATGTTTTTTCGTCGAAAATGATAAATTTCGCCTGAATAATCCGTTACCCTGAACAAAACGCAAACATTACTCATACCTGTTTGAAATGGATAAAAATGTTGCAAAAATACCTTTCCAAAGTGAAACATAAACAAATTTGCAATTTATTTACTCAAAAAACTTATAAAAAGGGCTTTTGTCAATTCATTTTTACCGTTTGAGTTTTGGGTGAGAAAATAGTGCTTTTGTTCAGAAAACTTCCCGTGAAGATTGCGGAAAATCCAACCGTTGGAATCGAACGTCGTCTTCTCCAGGTAATCCACATCATCCTACTCTTCATTTTTAACCATTTCATTTCTTGTTTTATGTTTTCATTTCATTTTTTGGAGGGTTTTTAGGCTTAAAACCTGCGCGCAGGGGCCCGCAGGTGTACCACTGCCAGCCCGGGGACCCCGACTTTTTCTCAATTGGGAAAAAGTCAGGGGTCTGCACCTTCTATGTAGGCAAGGTGCAGACCCACGCACTGTGTTTAACCCAGAGGGTGCGTTCCCAGCCGCAAGGGTTTTTAACCCAAAAATTCTCAAAATTGACCCAAACAAATTAATTTCTAGCATTCTAATTTGTCTTTTAACTTGATGCAGAGAGTACATCATGCTAGATTGGCGTGAACGAGAGCATGAGGACGTGGATGCTACCACATTGAATCACCAACCTTCAATCGATGCATTGAAGGCCTGAAGCTTGTACAAATTCTGGGCCATTCCTGGCATGAGGGCCCAGGTGGATTTCTTACAGTGGTTGGTTGACAGATGGAGCATACAGGACCAATGCTTCTTCATTGGTGGCCACCAGCTCGAAATCGAGCCGGCAGATATATATTTCTTGACTGGTTTGCCTAAGAGAGGCGAAGACTTGACTCTATTCGGGGCTAGGCTAGGTGGCCAGTCTGTCGATAGCCTCCGGCTAGAGTTTTGCAACAGCCAAGCTAGAGACAAAGGGATAGACATAAAAACCATATCCCTTCCTGAATTCATGGTGATCGCGTTTACTGTCACCAGACTTTGTGGGAGTGCCGCATTACATGTTGCCACCAGATCCCAGATGCGTATGGCAGTTGAGTGCTTTCGAGGCACCATCTTCAACTTGTGCGATGTTGTGTTGGCCAATGTGAAAGGCCAACTGACCAGAGCCAAGAACAGACAACTAAAGACCTTTGGTTATGGGGCTTTGGTTGTGAGCTTTCGTCTGGAGAGGGTTCCCATGTTGATCCCGCAGCACCTTACTGTTGGAGCTGGGCTTCCTCGAGAGTCCAAACTGATGCGATGGGTCGCAGTTATGGCCCGTCATCCGGACGAGGGGACAGAGGTTGTTCGATTCAAACCTGAGTATTTCCAATGGTCGAAAAACCAGGTTTTTTCTATTCAGGACTTCCCTTACGCTGGGGTAGATTTTCGTGGTGACCCAGACATGGCTCTTCCACTAGGAGAGCAATGGGATGACTTAGGTAAAATCATTTTCAACATTTTCCTATTTTAATTTTTTTTATTGTTTTTCCATCGTCCCAAAACTGATAGTAAAAGTTTCAAATGCAGATGTGGGTCCACAGCGACCAGCCGCTCTCCAGCCTTACGAGAGGAAACAACCAGTTGCAGCCGCGCCGGCCCCACAGGACGAATCAGCAGAGGTTTTTGCCGAGTTGGAGGATCATCTCGAGCACTTGACAAGAGATATTCTGGAGACCATTATAGACGACATTCCTCGTCGGCTTCAGCGCTATGTGATTGGGGTCCCAGGACCTTTTAGGAGGTTCCTTTGCAAGGTGGCCCATGCAGTGGTTTCTTATCGAGATCATCACCAGTGATAGGATGATCGCCTATTGTGGGCACATATGACATTTTTGTTTTTTGTACTTATCATTTTTGCCGATCATAAGGTGTTTTTCAACCTATGATCGAGGACAATGTATTTTTTGACACACTGCTATATATATATATATATCACTATTACCGACTTATCTTGTAAATCATGTTATGGAATGGTTTTAAATTTACATGTATGATTATTGCAAATGTCTACTTAACGTTCGAGAAGCAATTGCATTTGCTAATGTATTTAAAGATCTTGGAATATGATGATACTCAATATAATCAAATTCACGTTCCAAGAGACGCACTCTCAAAAATAATCTTAATAACACTGGATTTCTAATGGCATACACTCTATTAAGCTGTAATACAATGAGTTCAGAATCTAACCTCACTATCAAACTCCAAATCCCAAATGAAATAGATTCAGATAATAACTCAATCACTGCACTATACTCGGCAATGTTGTTCGTTGTTTGACCGAGGCTTACCCCATGCATAGATACTAACTCGTCAGAGGGTGAATAGATAACCTAAGCTGCGGAAGAAATATTCCGTGTATTACGACAAGCACCAGCAGCGAAACCAATGTATGTTTGGAGAGGCATCAACATCTGCAATATCAAGAGTAAAACCAAGATAAGCAGGAATAATGACGAAAAAACACTCTCTAAGCTAAGCACACTGTTTAAACTAAAACACACCAGCTAGAAAGAAAAGCTATCCTAACTAAAAATCTCCATACCCATTCTTTAAGCATAATACCTCTTCAAGTAAAGACCATTTCTGGGTTTACCCAAAGAGTCCCCGTCAAAGTCTACCAATTCATAGGCCCCTTTTGCTAGCTTTCGCTTGACAACATAGGGACCATGCCACATAGGAACGAATTTTCCAGCGCCTAATTTATCATTAGCTTGATCGTAAACTAAGACTAGATCTCCTTCCGAAAAATTCCGAGGGGTCACATTTCGATCATACTGAGCTTTCATACGTTTTGCGTGAGTCTCGATCACCAATGCAACATCACGTCGATTCTCATCTAATTGAGCCAAGTATAACAAACGCTTTTCCTCTTCGGAAGTGGCTGGAAGTAACTCGATGGCCATTTGCAATGACGGGATTTCGCATTCAATGGGCAACACAGCTTCCAGACCATAAACTAGATGGAAAGGAGTGAACCCTATTGATGTTTTTACTGAAGTTCGGTACACCCAAAGCGCTGAAAATAGCATGTTATGCCAATTCGACTGATGAATCCCAATGATTCGTCGAATCATGATGACTAAAACTTTGTTGGTGAATTAAACCAGACCATTAGCTTGTGGATAATAAGGAATTGAACTATCGTGACGCAAACCAAGCTTGCCTGTAAGTTCGGTCATCATAACGTTTCGAAAATGACGCCCATGATCAGTGATTATTGCTTGTGGGACACCAAACAGTCTACGATCCGATACGCACGCAAGGGCAGAGTAGCAAGCTCAATCCCCTTGAAGGCTCCTTGACATAATCCAAGGTTTACCAACAAGTGACCCCAGGCTCCTCGACAATGGTTAATCCGAGGTTTACCGTTTTTAATACGTGAATATCTGGCGTCGTTCCCAATGAGAAAGGATTGATTCCCACACTGGTTCGGACACGATCTCGTGCTTCTCCTTTAAGAGAAGCTTTCCCAGAGCATAAATGCAACAATTGGATTTCTTCCCTACCACAAGATACCACTACTTGTTTGTTTTTACTGTCTTGGAGAGTTAATTACTCTCCTACTCCAAGACACTAACCTAAGCTAAGTTGGTGTATCAGAGCCCTAGAAATAAAAATGTTGCTAGATGAATTTTACTTTAAGTGTTATTTTTTATTGGTTTTTGTTTAAGTCAAAAGGTGAGGAGATGAAACTCGTGGTATGAAGACTCGACTCAAAATCACTAAAAATGCACCTAAGATGATTTAAACAATCTTTTCTCTTCGATGAACTTCTAGCTAGGAAAGAGTTTGAGAATGCAAAGTACTTTGTAAACACAAATCTTTTTTAACAATCAAATTAAAAGAAGAGCTTTTTTCCTTTCCAATGCACTCAAAACGAGACAACTAGTTATTTCACAAAAATTTCCTTTTTCTTTTCAAAGCACTCAACCACTACAAAAACAAACTTTTTCCAAAAGAGAAATTTTTAATTTTTAAAAAACACTCAAAACTATGGAAATGACTAACTTTGAGATCTATAAATTATAAAAACCTATTTGAAGTCAAAGCCTACAAGATGTATTTTTAAGGATGTTTTACTTAGCTAGATGTAAGCTAAGGACCAATTTATGCAGAATCACAAATCAGTGAAAAGCAATCAATTTTGTTTTCTTTTTAAAAATGAAAATCCAAACTTTAAACACAAGCTTTTTGAAGTTTTGTAAAGAGAAAACACAAAGCGGATTCCTCAACAAGGGTAGATTTCATAAATGGTTAGACTCATAAGAAGGCTGGTAGACACCAAGGTGATCTGAGGTCCCTACAGCTTCTAAGCTCAAAGCTACTACAAGACCAAAACGAAAAACAAACCCAACAAGCAAAACTCCTAGGAATTTCACCTAAAACCCTAACACCAATGAAATCAACCTAAGGAAAGCTTCTGACAGGTTATATGCAGGTCTGGGCAGTGGATAATAACTTCTAAACAAAAACTAAGCTAACTAACAGAGGAAATCTTAGGTTTTTCAAAATTTTGACAGGGTCCGCAGGCCCACAGTTAACACAGGTGTGGTACCGCTCTGTGCTAAAAGAAAAAGTGTGGATAAGTACGCACTGTGTCAAAAGGCTAGGGTCCGGTCCTCTCCCAAAGCTATGAAAAACGAAAAATAACCCTGGATATACAATCTCTACCCAATTTCACACAAAACAAGCCAAAAACAGAAACAAAAACACGGTTTCTCAGGTCAAAATAAAAACAAGGAGAAAATCAAGTCCCCAGCGGAGTCGCCATTTTGTCACACAGAATAAGTCGATCTTGCAGACAAGATAGACCTTCCTAGAATCTAAAGAAGACCTAATGACAAGCAAACCAATCACACACTATCTTTCCCTAAATATGCTTTTATAAACAAAGGCAAACAAGTGTTTTAGGCCTACCTTGGGTCCAACGCAAGTTTGTGGAAGCCTTCGCTCCTTCGATTCCAAATGAGCTCCCTTGTCACGAATATGCAAACACAAACAAGCAAACAATTTAAATAGCACCTGAAAAGCCAATATCATAAAACATATTTAACATGAAAGTCAAGGAATTCATGAAACAAATGACATGAGACAATTTGTTGAGAAAAATGAGTTTGATTGCATTAATTCAAATCAAGAAGAACTTTACAGCCTGTGCCTTGACGTTGTACAAGCTCCTCCAAGGGTCCAGCAAGAAGTCTCCTCTACTTTGGCAAGTTTCACTCTCTTCCCAATGAAGCCAAAAAGGTATGTGATCTCTCCTCTTTAGCTCAACTAGGAAGTCTTAATTTCACCAGCATTTACCCTTAAAAATGTTCAGCTTCTAACCTCCCCAACAACCAGCTCAATGCCTGAATTTATAGTGCAATGGAGGGAAGTTACTAGGTCCTCCTTCAAAGGGATAAAGCCCTCCTTCAAAGGGATAGCTCCTCTCATCAAGGGATTAGCTCCTTCTCTTTTGGGATGCATGAACCACCTAAGAGCAGCCAATCCACGTCAAAATTCCTTCTAGAATCATCTAGAATTAACCCAAAGTGAGTTTTTTAGAATAAACTTGCGCCTTTTTGACTTTCACAGGGGTCCGCACCCACACCTTTAGGGACAGAGCGGGCAGGTCCGCAGTTTTTGTAAACAGAAGGTACGAGACCGTAGGCAACAGTGAGAGAAAGTGCAGAACCAGAGTTTTATTGATTTTCAATGTCTTTCTCTCATTTTCAAAGCTTTACTTGAAGAGTTGAGGTCTGAGACTTGCTTAGGAGGACAGTACAAGTGATGATAGACCCATACTGACTGCAAATAATCATGGTGACGATATTTTTGTGTAACACATCTACTTAAAGAATTGTCAATAAGAAAGAGTCCACTTGTCAATATATGCAAGCATTAGAATCCAAATTAAAATGAGGGAAATATTGGGACAAAAAGAAGGAATCCATCTTCACATACGAAGCTCATGGTGCCTTCTTGAGGCCATACAAAGATTTCCACATTCTACATACAAAACATGAATTTTAGATACACTCATTTGGTTGTTCCATATACCTCTCCTTCTCAAAATCTTGATGAAGAAATGCATTCTTCACATCCATAGAATGAACCTTCTAACAATGAGTAGCTATAATGGCAAGCATAAGTTCAATTGTCCCACTGATTGTTCTATGGTATGAGACTCTGATTGAGCTCATGATTGTATATCTCTGCTTTGAAAACATAATAGAGAGGCCACCAATGAAGGCTGGACAAGGAGACGTAGCCCAGGAGTGTGGGTGAACTCCTTATTAAACTTGTTGTGTTTATGTGTTTGCCTGTTATGTTTTCCTTTACTGCTTTCCATGACTGTGTATTTTTCAATCTTATCGATCTGTTGCATAAAATAACATAGGAATATCCATGCATATGAGTCTGTAATACCTTGTTATTTGTCTTAGACCGATGTTTTTGGATCACTCATGCTAATAACTACAACCAAGGAAAATATTTAAGTATATGGAAGTCAGGCCACATTTCCTTATGGGGCTCCTATACCAGACGATGTAAGGTCTAATTGGGAATTAGTATTGGAGAGACCCCCTGTATGTTGGTGGGATACAATACCAACAACAGGCTCCCTATTTGGTTCTTCACAATCCCACAATCTCCCCTTTGATTACCTCTATGTTAGGACCTCCATATTCTCCAAATAACCCAAGCTTATTAGTTAGGGTTGACATGAGAAGGATCACATTATGGTCTATATCAGTGACTTGTGCTTATAGCCACAAAAATATCTCCTTTATGGCATCTTAGGGGTTATTCATATATTCATCAACTATGGCTGGATTTTTATGACTTTCAACTTAACCAATCGAGATCCCTTACAACTCCCCATAATATACACAAAGAAACCCTACTTTTATACCAATACTATCCATAAATTCTTTGGATATTCCTTTGGATAGTTCTTCATATCAAGTCTACTAAAATATATTTGAAAATCTGAAATATGCACTATGAGGGTTAATTTTTGCTTAGATTTATAGATCCTTATTATTCAATTATTCTTATGCATGAAATAGATCAAACATGGAGAGTAATGAACAATAGAATAAAACTCACAAAACAAAATGATTAAAAGATATGATATAGGAAACCCTTATGGAAGAAAACCTAGCTAGAAGGTGAGGTTGATCTATTGTGTCTTTCTCTGAATGGAAATGGATTAAATTACAAAGGAGTGAGATCAGTGGCCGATGGGTTTATATAGTACATAAACACTCTCTGTTTTCTCTCTCTCTCTCTCTACAATATTAACCTCTCCTCTCTTCTATCGAACAAAATGCAGTCGAATAGCATGGAACCTCTTTTCCTCCTAATGGCTTGGTTATAACATAGTTGAATAGCCATAGAGGGGTTAAATTTGACCCATTCAACTCTTAATATGAGTTACCATTTGAACCTTATAGAGACTTATTCATAGTTACCATGTTGATAACTCACATTCCAAGAGTAATGGGGATTGACATGGTGATGGGCCTCTACATTAGACATAAGTTAAGGCCCATGCCTCTAAATTAGACATAAATTAAGGCCCATCTGACCATCCTTCAGCACATTAAACCTCTCCATTTGCATTAGATAAGGTATTTTTAAATTTAATATGTTCATTAGGAAGGTTTATGGATAATTGCATATTTTTGCCTAATATTATTTATTTTTGTGGAATATTGTGAGAATATTGGGCATATTATGAAGATTTGGAGGATGAGATAATTTAGGGACTTTCTCCCTACTAAAGGAAGATCTATATTAAATAATAAATGAACAAAACATTATGGAATTATAGCACAGATTGTGGAGCTCCAATGATTGAGAAAATCTAGGGAAGTGTTCCCTGCCATTTAATGTAGATTCCTAGTATTGGGAGCCAGATCCAGTAATCAAGGGACTTTGGTGGGGAAAGCTTCCTCCTTTCATGGGGAATGATTCATAATAATTTTGTATAAGTGTTATAGATCTGACCTAAAAATATATGAGAATACAAATATAACCAGAAATAATAAGATAGAAATAGATAAAAATGCTTCTTTATTGATATCAAACCCTTAAGGTAGGGCAACACCATACATTCACACCTTAAGAAATGAGAACACTCCTTAAGCCATATGCCTATTCATACAGTATTCATTGACATCTCTCAATGGGGAGTCTCTAGCCTCTATATAGGCCTCATACATACAATACCATGGGTCATTACCATGGTTCCCTCAATACCATCTATCTAATACCATTGGCTTATTACATTATTGCTAACTACTTATGGTCCCTTACATGATACAGGTTAACCACCTTATTTATTACTATGGCCCATCCCATTATTACATTATTCCCTTGGGTACCTCCCTTTGTACCCCATATTATCTGCCCTAGGTATACTACATTCCATCCCCATTAAACATGTTTCATCCCTGAAACATAAGAAGAACACAAATAATAAGATCTACTCAAAAGAGTAGTCCACTGGTAGCATGCACGTGCATCTAGCCATCCCAGAGAAAGGTGAACCCTCGATCTAGCTAGTTCCTCGCTCGCTTGAGATGGAAGTTGATCCTGGCGGCTCTTCTGTGTTGATGTGTAGTCAGTGGATCGTCGCCCCTCTCTATCTGTTATGCGGGGGTTGTTGTCCTTGTGGCTAATTTGTTGCCATCTTGTTGGTTTTTTTCTTGCGGGGTGATGTGGGTGGTGATATGCTGAAGTTTTAACCAAAGATGTCTTTTTCTTTAATTCACCACCTAATGGAGTCTGATTGGTCGCTGGTACATGTTGTGGTGCCTGCTGTTGTTTCTTATCTTCCAATATTACTTCAACTGTTGAGTCCTCATCTTATGTATTCGTACCTGTAACATTTTCTGCTTCAGCCTTCTTGGAATCTACTTGTTTTTCTTGTACCTGGTTTGATGTTTGTATTTGGTTGTCGACCATCAAGGGCTCATCATTTGATGTGTCAGTCCCTGGAACATCTTCTGCTTCAGCCTCTGTGGACTCTACCTGTTTATTGATGGAAATATCCTATAATGTAATTTTCTTCTTTTTATACCAGAGTTTCAGGAATTTCTTCTGCACATTAATATTGATAGTACCCACATATTCCATCCAAGGGTATCCTAAAACCACATCCACATTAGCCATATCTGAAGCATGAAAATCACAATGCAACACATATTTATCCATAGAAAGCTTCAAATCTTTATAAATTTGAACATCCTCATTATCAACATGTGTGTTTTCAATGTGTTTTGTTGGAACTTGCAATTTTTTTTGCCAAATTGACATTTATAAGATTTTGCTTGCAACTAGGATTTATAGACACAATGATTTTCTCCTTCTGAATACATCCATGAACCTGCAATAAGGAGATACCAGTAGCAAATAACCCCTTACATGTCTCATTCCCATGTTGTCTAGCATGAGACCATTTGTCCAAAAGGAGTTTTTCAAATTCTTTATCTGAAAGTTCGGACAACTCTTTGTTGTAAAGTGAGTTCCACCATCTGGCAGCCTCACCTCTAAAATTAGCCACTACCCAAAATTTCCAATGTTTTTCCCATAATGACTTTTGTGCTTTTATGTGTTCTTCAATAGTAGGACCATCATCTTTTCCTGTAAAATCTGGAACCGCCATGAATAGTGTTTTGAAAAAAAAATCACTTACTTGGCTAAAATTTGAAGTGGCCACAAATTAGTCAATATTTCTCATAATCCCTATTAAGACCTGTTTTCTAAAATGGAACAACCCTTCTGCTTCTTCCCATGTGATAAAAATCCTGATCTAGAGACTGGAATTTCAGATTCGCGCTACACTTGTCCTGCCGTCACAAAAAATTTCTGAAAAAAATTATTTTTAAATCAGCGATATATCCATCATCCAAACTCCGATTCGACTGTTTTTTTTTTTTAAATTGGGTATTTTTTCATCAACAACTTAGATCTATAATAATATTCTACAGATTTTCCACCAGAACGTACAAATCTGATCTGCAAATGCGCCGCCCCGTAAAATGTCTGCACACAACTGATTTTTAAATTAGGGATATCTCCCTCATCCAGACTCCGATTTGGCCGAATTTTTTTTCAAATTGGGTATTTTTTCGCAAGAAACCCATATCTGAAATTAGATTTGGCAGATTTTGCACCAGAACGTACAGATCTGATCCGCAAACTCGTCGCCCCGAAAAATATCTGCGACACAGTTGATTTTTAAATTAGCAATATCTCCCTCATCTAGACTCCGATTCAGCTTATTTTTTTTTTCAAATTAGGTATTTTTTCACCAAAAACCCAGATCTACAATTAGATTATGTAGATTTTGCACCAAAGCGTACAAATATGATCTTCAAACTCGCCGCCCCAAAAAGTTCCTGCAAAAATAAAATAAAAATTCTCCGCTTTACCCAACAAAGTGCTCTGATACCACTTGTTATATATATGACCTGCAAATATATGATAATACAAATATACCCAAGAAATAACAAGATCTAAATATAGAAATGCTTCTCTTTATTGATCAAAACCCTTAAGGTAGGGAAACACCATATATTCACTCCTTAAGGAAGGAGAACACTTCACAAGCCATATGCTTGTTCATACAATATTCCTTAACATCTCTCAATGGGGAGTCTCTAGCCTCTATATAGGCCTCATACATACAATACCATGGGTCATTACTATGGTTCCCTCAATACCATCTATCTAATACCATGGGCTTATTACATTATTGCTAACTACTTGTGGTCCCTTACATGATACAGGTTAACCACCTTATTTATTACTATGGCTCATCCCATTATTACATTATTCCCTTGGGTACCTCTATTTGTACCCCATATTATCCCCCCTTGGTATACTACAACAAATACCAAGTAAAATTTTCCTCTAGGGTTGATTTTTATTAGTTTTCGGGTGGAGAGAATTCGTATTTTTGCAGCTCCATTGTCATTTCTTGCAGGGATGTAATTGTATTGATGAAAATAATGAAGATTGGTGACATTTTAATATTCTAAATCTTGGTCTCCTTCATAGGAATCTGATTTTCCTTGGTCTTGGCCATCCCAGGAGCTTCAGATCCCTTTTGTATCATTTACTTTTCTTCCTTTCACTTCTTATTCACATGCATCTCTTGTTCTTGTCTTTTTTCTATTTCTGCATTTAGTGTTAATGATTTATTGTTGTAGGATTGAATTAAATGCTTGAAGTAAGTTATTTTGTAGGATCACAAGCATCATTTCATCATTGGAACAACTTTGGAAGGTCATATTAATCATTGAGCTACTTGGATTAGTTTTCTTATTCCCAAACCTAGATTTCTGGAAGTCTTTTGTGGCAAATAACAGTAAATTTCTGTTATTTTTTAGAGCACTCTAACGGGCTTCAATCGAGTTGATTCTACTTTTATTATATAGAAAAACATTCTAGTTAATAACAAAAACTACCTCATTTCATTTTCACTTTATTAGGTTAGGCATTTGATAGATTTACTAGCTCACTAGTTCTCGAATTTCTAGATTTTAGACTAGTAATTTTCTGCCATTTTTTAGCATGGGTTAACAGAGGTATTGTTGAGTGATTCCACTTGGAATGGAGACCAAAAACATCCTAGTTAATAAAAAAAAAGAATCCCATCCAATTTGGTTTTGATTTGGTTGTTCATTCGGTGAATTATAACTCCCTATAGCAAATCTGTTGTTTCGTGTAGCAGTACTACAAGAAACCTTGTAGTAGCCTTCCAACATGCATATACTTACCCAGATTCATTCAAGAATATTTTTTATTGTCTCTTAGGGTTGAATAAAGGCCCCTAGGTTCTAAATAAATGATTAGGGATGACTAAATACCACTTAGAACTTGTCTTTTTACCCATGCAAAACATTTCAGCGATTTGGGTTAATGTACAAATTTATGAATTGGATAATACAATGATGATTTTCTTGATTGCCACATCCAATGAACTTTGTTAATGGATCTAAAATCTTTGCATTGTCATGGTTGACATTTAGTTCATGATATTTACTTTATGCAATTATAATAGGTTTCTTTCCTTCTAATTACTTTCTTGCAATAGGTTAAGATTTCATTTTGAGCATTTCATTTTCTGCAATTAGTTTAGAATTTGACTTCAGTACATTCACTCCACTACATCATGACAATAAAGGAAGGACACATTGTATGCTTAACATATAATGCTAATACTTCTTCATTTTGTACGAACCTCGGGTTGATAATTAAAGTTGGTAGCCTTGGGAGTTGCAACATTCTTGTTGCAATATTGAGGCTCATCTGTTAGGGTCCAACCCTAACCCCTTTATTTATGTAATAAACAGAATAGGGTGGAGGTAGTAATAGTTAGTTAAAGAGTCAATAAATCACGTATTAATAATTGTAAGTGGTTGACCCGCATTTACGAAAGGGACCACAGTTAGTTGCAGCGGGCCATAATTAATAAATAAAGTGGTTAACCCACGTCATGCAAGGGACCACTAGTCGTTAGGTTGTTGAAGGTCATTTAGCTATAAATAGTCGTAGTTAGAAGGTAAATATCATTGAGTCTTATTTTGTAATTGAGCTTTTCTCTGTTGGAGATTTCCCCTTCGAAGAGGCAAGTGAACATTGTTTTATCTCTGAATAATAAAATACTTGCCATTTTTCTCATTTTATTATGTGTTCTCGATTGTATTTCTTCGCATATTTGGCATTCTAGAATTTCTTGTAGGTCAGAGCATAACATCATCTTTGGCGCCATTGCTGAGGAGGTGTCAAAGTATGGATTGTTTTCTTCCCTAGTTGATTAATTTCTTTTTACTTTTTGAAAACAAAAAAAAATTGCAATAGGCATATTTCATTTCAAAAATAGAAAAGTGCATTGCATTAGTGTTTCCATTCAATCATAAAAAGAAAAAAATTCTCCAACACCAAACCACCCCCCCGCATTTGATCACGTGGTGCAGTAAGAGCCTCATCACCATTCATTTTTGCAGGTAGAAGTAGAAGAGGTGATAGAAAATGTAGAAAAAATGGGTTGAGATGATGACAATGAAGAAGATCTTCTCGGATTCCCCATTTAAGATAATAATGCCAGCGTGCATATGAAGAACATGCCTCCATTGTTTCTTCCAAACTTTCATGATCTAAGGTTAGAGGATCTGTAAACCTTTCTCTTTGAATTTGAAATTGTTTTTAGATCTTATGGTTACTTATTAAACACTTAGAAATTGAGGTTGTTTCTAGCAACATTGAAGGATAGAGTTCTTAAATGGTTCATGAGTCTAGGGACTAATTCAATAAGATCATGGAATGATATGCAAAATATATTTCTAGAAAAATATAAAGATCATGGTCTTAAGGAATAAATCTTTAGAATGAATCAAATAGAAGATGAGAGCTTTGAGGATCTAATAGAGAGGTTCATGTATAATGTTAAGAGGGAAAAACTACATAATTTAGGATCCGAGACACTAAAAACCCTCTTACTTATAACAATTAGGGATGAATGTATTGATCTCCTTGATCTCATGAGTAGAGGTGATGTATACCAATTATCATTTGAAGAAATTTGTGAAACATGCAAACACATATCAAGAGGAAGGGCAAGATTAAGTAAACCAACATCAAGATAGGTAAGTCAAGCTAAAATTGGAAATTTGTTTGATAACTTTAAAACATAACTTCTTAGCAAACTAAATGAACAAGTAGAAATATTAAGAATACAAAATGAGCAAAACGAGATGCTGATATTTGTGTTTTCCATGCAGAATCACATAATGTTAAATATTTCCCCTCATTACCAAGGTTTAAGGAAGTTTACCAAGAGGACAATGAAGAAAGTCAATTGTTAATGCAACTATGTTATGTAGCTCCAAGGGGACCATGGTATCCTATCCAAATCCGCCAAAGTAATTACCAAATCATCACTTTAAATGTGCCTAATGGTCGGATTCATTCCTATAACCCTTATGATAATTCACCTGTTCTTCCCTATTCTTACACTCCTCTGAACTTTCATAGCTACTCCATCTTTTCGCCACTTAGCAAACCCTACCAGCTCCATTTTCTTGTCAAGATAACTAGTCTTCAAGGAAAAGCATCCTTCAGAATGGGGATAATTGTTCGAATTGAGCCAACAGGAAAGAAATTCTTGGAGGGGTACCCACAGACTAAGGAGCTGCTGCAAAAGAAACAATGGTTGTGGTTCATTGAAAAATTCAATGGTTTTCACAGGGAAGTAACCAAGACATTTGCACGCTCATTTGATGGGACTGAGGTCGAAATATGAGACATTAAGCTCACCATAACAGAGTCCATGGTCGTGGAGGCTACTGAGCTACCAAGGAGTGGGGAAAAATGGAAAAATGGTTTAAGAACAGGGGAATTGATGGCGAGGATTGGAAGGTATTCCTAAAAAATCTGAACATGGATACTACTGTCTACAAGAATAAATGGAGAATCTTATTACTTGTGCTTCAAAAGTTTGTCAGTTGTGAGGGTAGGTTTGGGCAAATGTATTTTTATCATGTTAGGATGATGATGCATTTCCTTGAAGATCACCAGATGAACCTTCCCTACTTCGTCTTAAATAGTCTCAAGAAAATGTCTACAAACGTTCAAAAGAAAATTTAGTGTGTAGAAAACATCATGTATCATCATGGCCCGATAAAAATATTGGTCGAATTTCATCTCCAAAGTTAAAGGGATAATTGGGAGAGTTTCCTAGTGAGGAACCATTTTGAAGAAAATCCCCAGAAAAAGCAAGCAACAGTAGGGCCCCCAGAGGAAGAAAGAGAACAATAGAAATCATAAAGGAGAAGGCAACTCAGACTAAGACAGAAGTATCAGAAGAATAGCTTCCTATAGCAAAGATTTTGCAGAGAATGAAGAGAGGAAACCCTAAAGGAAAGAAAGCCAGCAGAAGTAAAGAAGAATTCTCACAAACTAAGCCCCCTCCTCAAGAAGAAAGGTCAGAGACTAAAAGAAGAAAAGTACAGGAAATACAAACCTCGGGATTGAGGAGCAGTACAAGGCTAAGCACAATTCCACAAACAATCTCAAAAATCAGAGAGTACATTGACCTTGAGGGAAATGAGCCAATGGAGAACTAGCCAACAAAGAATGAACCAACAGAGGATGAGCCAATTGGAAACCTTGAAAGTTCTCCAAAAGGGTCACTGAGATCATCCTCGAGAGTATCACCACAACCATACAGCTCACTTCTAAGAAGCCCAGTGCATAGTTTGGGAATTGACCATGTTCAGTGGGAAATACATAACTATATAGAGTCATTGGAAAGGAAAGAGACAACAACCAAAGAAACAATTCAGAGTCCTGGAGAAGGGAGCAACTAGGTAAATGAACAATCCACCTCAAACATCTTAAAGCAGGAGATCTTTGAATTATAAACATAGAACCAGTATCTCAAAAATGAGAATCAAGCATTGAAGACACAAAGTGAGATCCATATCGCAAAAAGTGACAATCTCATCCTTCATCTGAGCTTATGGTATAAGAAAAAAAAAGTTGAAGAAGGAAAACAGAATTATGCAAAGGGAGATTATCAACCTAAAATACAAAATTCTTATGAGAAAACCTAGAATGCCAATAACTGCCACAAAGAAGAAAACAATGAAACTTGGAGGTGACAAGCAGGAGGCACAAGTGACTGACAAAGAAGAAGTGTATGAGGACATACAAAATCTCCAGTCTGGGGGAATGTAGAGTCCGAAGATTGTCTTACCATGACATCCATTTTTTCTTAATATTCCTCTCATTTCCTATATATCTACCACCTAAATAAAGCCATATCCACTAGGTTTTGATGAAGGTATGTGATAATATGTCTTCTTATTCATGTTTGACTTTATACCCTATTGTTTTGTTAAAGAATGAAATTAGCTACCGAATCGGTCTGTTTCCACAGCTAATCCAGATTTCTATAGCTGCCCCCATTGTTTGCTAGGTTCAGAAGCTCCAGGTTAGCAGCGATGGATAGGGAATGGTTTCCTCGTGGATTCCTTCCTATCCCTTTCAAATTGTTCGTTAGGATAAGTGCAGGAGATCACGGTCAAACTCCAAGTCAATTGCGGGATTGTTGCCGAAACAAAATCCAAGTTCAATCGAAATCTTATCAATTTTCTTTCGAAATAGAAAATTGAAGATTTAGCAATACAGTTTACCTAAGATAAAGATATTAGGCTTAAATTACTCGTGTTGTTATGCCAGAGACCTATTATAAAAACTTATGGCCACACTGTGATTTGGGTGCGCGTCAAATGATGTAATTTTGAAATAGTGTGTGAATTTTGTGTGCCAACAATAGAATTGGGTTTGTGTGTATGCGTTACGTTGATTGAAGATTGTGAACTGATCTATGGAGGGCCCCTATGAACAGTGAAAATTCTTAACCAATTGCAACTTGATTTTTTTTCATTCCTTGAATACTCTATTTTGTGTGATAATGCAGCATAATGAATTTGTTAATGAATTCGTTATTTGCATAAGTACTTTCATCTACTTCATACCTAGCTTAGTCTATCATTTGAATTGTTTTATACCTGGTACTGCATGGTTACTTCATTTTCTTATTATCTAGCATAGTTCAAGCGTGTTTATTTCATAGTATAGATGTTGTTTAATGAAAATTGAATAAGTAAAAGTGTGAGAGTTTTCTCTTAAACAATTGAGTTCAGACAATATTGCTTCACAATTGATAGAATAGATTTCTTTTTTCACTTAGTGAATTAGAAGTTGCAGCATAAATATTCAAGACCAAAAATCTCAAAACAATCTAATACAAGTAGGATCACTCTCATGTCATCCATAAACTAATTAGATAGAGATTAACTTCCAAGAAATTAGCTAATAACTATAAGGATTATAACTCCAATATAATTAACAAAAACCACCTTCATATTAAGTTTAGATCCTAACAAATACATAATGACATATCAAATGACTTCTAGCACATATTGTGCACCTGTACTTCAACAGTCTATGCACCTTGGTTAACAATTTATGATTGACAATTCAAGGAAATTGAATTGGCCAAACAATGCTCTGCCATTGAACCCTTTTGTTTGAGATTTATCAATTGGCTAAAGAAGGTGTTGCTCTTTGTATCCTCATAATCTATTATCATTTCCTCTATAAAAATGGACCAAGAAACCATTTGTTTATGAGAGAAAAGCGATCAATACCATGAAACTGTGTTCTAAATATAAAGTTGCAATACATACCTTTTGTGTGTTTTTCACATTATGGAGATCAAAATATTTCTCCATCTGTAGTATCCATGTTATTGGATCCTTGCCATCAAACTTCCTCAAATCTATCTTTGAAATATGGTTAGTCTTCAATCCAATGTTATATTCTATAAAATCATGATTAACATTTATTTTGTTCTCATCATGAGTTTCCTCTACTATCTTTTCGCCATTAGGATGCCTTTCTTGTAGCAGCTTTGGCCCACCTTCCTTCAAACCTTCCATGTTTTTCTTCAAATATTCCATGCCTTTATTCAAATTTGCTTCCATATCATCGATATTATCTTCCATGGAATATATAAAACTATTTATCATAGTTTCGATTTCATTCTTCAAATCATCCATCCAATTTTTCTTACTAGGTGTTTCTATTTTCTTGATTCGAGTCAATTTTTTTCTTGCTTTTAGGAGCTCGATATTTAAATGGATGTAACTTTGTAAATTTGGATCTCCAAGTTCTGAAATTTCGGCCTATGGTATCCCTCTAAGTCCTCTTTCCAAACCCACAGGTCTCATCACGATTGGATTCTTCAAGAAAGAGTTATGCTCAATCTCCTGCGATGAACTGGTTCTAGACTTGTTCAGTAGAGCGAACTTGTATGAATGCCACATGTCAATTTATTTACCTTCGGCCTGAAAATGATACCCAACAAACTATAGTCCATCCTTCTTTTTTCACTTTTTATGAAATTGGAATCTGATGCTCAGAAAGAAAGCTATGATGGTTTTCCCAAGGTCACCTATTTGAAATGGAATTCGGGAGCCTACAAAAACCCTAACTTCCTTGGAATCATATCTCCGAAAATATAGTGAACCAAGATCTGACATTTGTACAAGAGGTGCAACATGATTTCGGCTCAAATGGGTTTTAATTTTAGCTTTCGAAGATTCGTAGAAAAAATGTTATAGTGAACATGGCACAATTATTTGTTTGAGATGGAATTATGGAGTCTGGTAACACCCTAACTTCCTAAGATCATATCTGCGAAAAAATAGTTAGATAAGATCTGAAATTCAGACATGAGGCTCAAAAAGATTTTGGCTCAAATGGGTTTTAATTTTAACTTCTGAAACTTCGTAGACAAAAATTTATAGAGAAAATCCCACGATGTCTTGTTTGAAGTGGTGAAACCCTAGAATCCAAATCCCTGATACCAAATGTTATAAAACCAGCTCACAAAATAGAAGAAGAGATAGATCAGCGACTTCAAAATAAGCCTCTTCAAGGGGGAAACCTCCTTTACATTACACAAATGAACAATTCTTGGACGATACAAATGACAATACCTCCTTTCTATAGATAGGAGTTTAAGGTGTAACAATATAATCCGAGCCGACATAACAATAATATTGTAAGGCACAACGATAACAATAGTGGGCTTCTATGGGGCACAATAATAACAATATGGGGACTACATGGGCACAAAAATACAATAAGGGGGTTTCATTAATAACAATAAGGGGCTACACTAGTAGTATAGGGTCCTAACAAATTTTAATGTATATTTCTTTGTCATGGGTCCTGTCTAAGTTTTCCTAATTATTTGAGATGTGTTATGATTGATTTATCCCCTAAATTTTTATGTTTTTCTATGCTTCACCATTCTATACTTAGCCATTTTTTTGACTTTGCAAGCTTGCCCTTAGGCTAGGAAAAGTGCATTGCACACTTATAAGGCCTACTGGAGACTGTTGGGCCGTAAATACGACCACTTTTTAAACACTTATTTTATCCATTTTTACTCTTCTTTATCATGTCATTTATTATAATTTATTATATAAATCCAATTGATAATGATCTATGCTCTTATGAATGAATATTATTTATTCTCCTTTATTTCTAATAAATTGATGATTATGCATGATTTTATCAATGATAGTTTTAATAAATTTGTTGTAACATTATTCACCATGTTTAGCCTCCAAGACAATTTCCAGATTGAAGATTTGATCATTAAATATTCCAACTCAGAAATTCGCTGGAATAAGAAGTGACATTTTTGCGGTTGAGATTCTGAGCAAATGAAGAAGAATCTGGAAAATCTGAAACATGGGTTTTGTCCAGAACGGACCAAATTAACTTTAATGGAGAACGGTTTGCCCAAATTCGACTTGTATTGAGAGAAACACAGGGTTCTTTGAGCACGATTTTCTCAGATTTGCTGTGTGGCCGTTTTCCAAATCTCAGCTGCAAAGCCAAATTCGCCTTGCTCTTGTTGAAAGATAGATGGAACTATATTTTCTTGTTGATCAATTGGTTAAAAACAATCCAATTTTGTAATACAAATCATGTTGTAATTATCTTTGTTGTAACTTCTCTATGATCTCTCTCTATTTAAATGAAAACAGAGATCAGAGAGGGGGATGGAAAAATGATGGAGAATTGAGGATTCGGAATTGGAAATTCAAGAATGATGATGGGATAGGATAAAATAAGAGGAAAAGGAGATTGTTGCATGTTGTAATTCTCAGAGCTTCAACTGTTGTAATGATTTCACAATTTAATGATTAATACATGATTTGGGAGTTGTTGTTCATTCTTCTCGTCTGAAGTAGCCCAGCAGCATCCGCTGGCGGCTAAGGGCCTAGCCTCTAGTGGATTGTGCTGCTGCTGTATATTATATATGTAGTTCATGCGTGGTTTGCTCATCAGCTTTATTCGGTAATCTGATATGATCTATTATTTTACATCACAACTTTGTTACGTTTGATCTGTTAAATGATATTGTTTCCTGAAACAAAGACATTATAACTCTGCAACGCATCGCTGTTTATTTAAGTACTGATATAACTGGCTTTTACAGGATACCGTTGCTGTTCAATTATAGAATGTCTGTGTTGTAACAATTGACCTTTGGTATTACTGAATTCATCTTAGAAATTACATTTCCTTGCGATTGTTGAATCTATGAACGTTGTTGTTCCATTCTAAAATACAGTCGTATTATTTATAACTAAGACTGACAATTGGATTACCAAGATCAGATTACTATTGAGGTGTGTCATGTGTTAAGTTACTATATATTTATATTTGAACTTTCCAGCGTTGTTCCATATTCCATCATTAGTCAATGCTGTTTTATTTTCGTGTGCTGTCCGATTTATTCTTAGAGTAAAGATTGCTATCTGATTTCTGTAGGATACACTTGCTGCACTTATTTCTGTAGATTAAGGTGGTGTTGTTTGTAAGAATTAGTTGTCGTTACATTTCCTAGCTGCTGTTCCATTTCCTGTTATTCGCATTATCTTTGCTTTGGTGTGAAGAACGATATGAAATTGTAGTGGGCATTGACATTTGTTGTCTAGTCCCCAGATTGATGATCTGTTCTTTGATTACTTTTGGTTACATCAGTTTCCAAAGGGATGAGTTATTGTTACTGGACCCTTGACTGATACATTGCTTATTTTTCCGAATGAATGATTTAAGTCTTAAAGTTCTTTGCTGTAAGTAGATCTCATTTTGAGCATCCGTTTACTCTTGTATTTTGAGCACTGTACTACATCTTTCATAACATTACTCTTGAGTAAATAGCCGCCTCAGACTGAGTACACTCTTGGAATAAAAAGTCGTCCCTGGGTTGACAATTAATGTGAAGGTAATTAGGAGTTAAAAAGACACCTTTTATCGCTCAACATTTTGTCGCCGTCGTCGGGGAGAGTGTAGCCATTTCTAAGGAGTAGTGTGAATCTGATGAGTTCCTGCTAGGAGAGAATTGGGTATTAAAAACAGAAGGTAAGAACCTGCGTACGAAGCATGTAACAGCCCTGCTCCCCCGCCCACTTTCCAGCAGAATTGTTAAAGAACTTAGGGTAGAAATAAATGTTTGAATTTGTGTGAATGACTAAAAAAAATAGAAATTTTGAAAAACAAATCTCATGATTTCTCTCAAGTGGTGATGTAAGCACCACCCATTTCAGTAATGAATTGACAGGAACATTTGAAGAAGGAGCCTCAAAGAAACACATGAAGAACATCTTATATTATGGTAAGAAATGACTCACATTTCTACTTTTGAATTTCCTATCAAAGATCTAGGAGGAGTGACACAAATGCACATAATTCCCCCATCTTCTCTACCAAATTTTCATGGCTTGACAAATGAATATCCAGATACATTCTTATTTGAGTTCGAAATACTTTGTAGAAGATATGATTCTTGTACTAATGATCAAAGATTGAAAGTGTTTCCTCTTACTCTAAAAGGAGCAGCTCTCCGATGGTTCATGAGCCTAGGTGGGAACTGCATCCAAACATGGGAGGACATGAAGAACATATTCTTGAATAAGTACGAGGGCTATTGCAAGGACAATGAAGATATTTTCACTATGATACAAGGGGAAGATGAAAGCTTGGAGGAATATGTAGATCGATTTCAATACAACCTCAAAAATCAAAACATAAGCATTTGGAAAAAGAGATCTTAAAAACACTCATTCTCAAAGGAATCTGTTATCTCAAAATCAAGCTCTGGAAGGCTGCAAACCAGGAAGACTTCAAGTAACTATTTCAAACCAATCTTTAGACTAAGGCTTAGCCTCCTCAGCCTGAGAGGGCTCTCTCAAAGGGTTAATGATTTAGATTAAAGATATGAATAGATGGCTAACTCTATGGTTTGTAATTGTATATGTTTATAGGTTGAAAGATGAAGGCTGACTATCATTGGGCTATGGAGTCAAATTATGTTTCAGTACCACAACAAGATCAACTCAACATGAAGTCAGGGCATTCAGCATTTGAATATTCAGAACACAACACACATATGGAACCACAGCTCATAAGTGCACACAGGAAGTCAGAGCACAATCAGTGAATTCTGAGTGATTGTACACCTATGCAACTGTAAACAAAACTAAGGAAAGGACAACACACATTCTGAATATAAGAAATCCTTCATGAATCCTGAGTAGTGAAGCCAAAGCATTCTACCTAGCATGGAAGTCAAGGCATTACAGAGTTCGAGTGTAGAAATGACAATACAAAACAGTGAAACATAGTAAGTTTACCTATGAAGGAAGTCAGAGCATCAGTGATGAATTCTGAGTATCATAAGTAAACACCACTGCAATGTAAGTATTGGAAGATGCCATCATAACAAGAACATACAAGAACTCTTCATGAATCTTGAGTTGTCTAAGTAGAAATCTGCATTAGGTTAAAAATATACACAGTCTGCACATAGAGCAGCAGCTGAGCCAAAAAGTCTCCAACCCTTTGCTAATTCCACCTCTTGCTCTATATAAAGCATTTACAATTAGGATTCCATCATCCCTCATTAAGAGAATTCGAATTTTCCATTAGTGACACCTATTCTAACCATAAAACAAACCATTAATTAGAACTAGCTGTTAACTAGGAGTGCTAGTGACCTAATACAACTAGGAGTGTAACTCCTTATTATGATTCAACAACCTTATCTAAGCATTTAAATCATTCCTTGACACCTAAAACTCCATGAAGTCGAATTTGATGAACCCTCCCACATGGTCACCCAACTGCTGATGACAAACCCTAGAAATTAGGGAACATGTTTCCTTGTTTTTAGGTTTAGGATCCCTGAAAATTGGCACGTGGGACAGAGCCTTTATCTCCTCATCCATGACACATTTTACGAAACTGAAGGAGGTTTTTGTAGCCCATGTTGTCTAGAACAAAAACCTCTCCTGTGTTTTTAAAACATTCCTCCAGCTGTTCAGAATCTGTCCTTGAAAAACACGTGTCAAACAGGAAACTGTCCCTTGCTCTGTTCTGGCTGAAAAATAGGTCTTGGGACAGAGGTCATAACTTCTCGTACAAACTGTATTTGGAAAACCTGAAGGAGGTTTTTGTGAAACAATCCATGCTGAACAAAAACCTCTTTTTGTTTCTTGAAACACTACTCCAGCTGCCCACAATAAGTCTTTGAAAAACAGTTGTCAAACAGGAGATGAAAAACTGCACCTACAGCAGCTTCGTAGCGCAACTTTGGTCACCCTTTTCTCCCAGCTCATAATCAATTTGAAGGAATTGGAAGAGGTTTTTGCACTTTATTATCTTAGGAATGAAAACCTCTTTCAATTTTCAGAGATAAGTTTTCAACTGCTCAGAAACTCTTCTAGACGTTGACTGGTAAAAACAAGAAGACAGTTTGACTGATAAGTTGACTGATAAAGTTTGGAGTTCAAAAATGTCTCTCCTTTTTTGCTTTTGGTCTCCACAAGGATCTTCTTTGATTACACAAAAATGTATTGAAGTGCCATGTTCTTCATGTGCTGTAGACCTTGTTCATGCACCCCTGTGAAAATAAAACCTCTTCAACGCTGCCTGAAGTATGATGAACAATAGTAGCTGTGATCACTTTTATAACAAATGGCTTATGGTTCATATATGCTTTTCCTTTGCCCGTTTTTCCCTTGCTGGATGCTTGCATTGTGCAAATGATCATTCTTCAGAAAATCACTTTCAAAAAAGGTTTCCCTTTTTTCCCTCAAAATTGGTTAACTACATCAAAATAGGCAGCTACAGCAAAATAGGCAGCTACAGCAAAATAGGCAGCTACAGCAGTTTCGTAGCGCAAGTTTAACCACACATTTCTCCCACCTCAGAATGGAATTGAAGAAACTGAAAGAGGTTTTTGTAATTCAACATGTTAGGAAGAAAAGCCTCTTTCAGTTTGCAAAATTGAGTTCTCAACTGCTCTGGAAAGCTTCTGGAAGTTACCTAGTAAAACAGTTTTTTCTGCTGAAACAGACTGCTACAGGGGTTTCGCAGCGCGCTGCGAAAACATTGATTTCGTAGCGCAAAACAGGATTTTTACACTGTCTGCGCTACGAAAACGTGGATTCGTAGCTAGTTTCAAAATTTCTCCGAAATTATGTGAGATATGTCTTCTAAACACATGGTGAGGCTTCTAGGACATGGAATGAGGCTATCAAACTTTATTTGAAGATGGACATGAGACTCTAACCCTATGACTTAGACTTTAAAACATAAAAATGACTTGACCATGACTTGACCATGACTGATACAAGAATTGAGAAACCATGTAAGTTGTCCAAACTTTTTAAGGAAGTTTTACAGTGATAACAGTGGCTCCACTAGGGATAGTGTGCCCTTGTGGTACATTAAGAACCTGTAGCTCCAGTGCCGCTATCCATCCTTTAGAAGAAAACTTTGAACTTCTGCCCAATTTGCTCCTCAAGCCTTTAATTATTTCTGAATGAAGAATTCCAACTGCACCTACTGAAACATATACTCAGTCAACCTACCCTGAGCTTATTTGCACATTCCTACCTACCCTATCAGCTGCAAGCTCCACTTGTAGCCCAAGCAACATGATATTTCCAATAATGCCAATCAATTGTCTTCTCTGATATTGGAGGCCCTTGACTGCATTCAACCTCAAAATAACCATGGTAGTGAGATGACCAAATCAACTCATAATATACTTGATCTTCATAATGCAAATGAAAATGAAAGACCGGAGTGCAAATCTTGTCCATATATTCACTTATAGGGTCAAAGAATACATGGTTATGTTGATGATCATCATAACATTCTACATCTTTAGACAACTGATTCTCAACCACACAAGATTCTTTTGATATGCTATCGAACTGCTTTTCTGAATGCTGCCTACAAACAATGTAATTTTCCTCTTTCTTATGATCATTTATTGTTGTAAGCTGCTGAGAAGTTTGACATAAAAAACCAACCTTTTCCTCTGCCTGAGGGTCGTAAAAGCTATCTCCCACTTCTTCTTGCTGTTTGCAATCAATTTCGTACTCATAATGGTCTGAAGCCTGACAAATCTGCTGCATCTCTACATCAATATCAGAGGATTGAACATGGTTTTCACAAGTAAACCCCTGCTGATCTTCATGCTGCGTTTCATGAGATATTATATCTTCTTCTTGGTGCTGGAATGCATTGTTATGAAGAGCCTCTAAAATTTCTTCATCCATAAATTCATCATCATCATAACAATCCTCCAAGTATTGAATAAGACTTAAAGAATGTCTACAACAATCTTTGAGCAACAATAAGGAAGGATGACATTCTTTATACATCTCATAGAATTTATCATGGAAATCAGCAAGAGAATATAATGAACCATTTTCCAAAATTTTATACCAAGACCATGCTTTCCCTTCTAAAGTGGTCATAAACATCTTCATGAGACAATCCTCAGGAAAGTGAACCTTAAGACTGCGTACATGCATATGAAACCTAACCAAATGAAGAGCAGCATTGTCTTTCTTTTCATCTTTGAATATCGGAAGATCCTCTAACCAATCAACCTTTGGCATAGGATTTGGAAAACCAGGGATATGAGACCGATTCATAGGAGCATACATGGCATTCATTCTTGCAGTGGAATTTATCTTGTAACTTCATCAAGCTACTGATCTTCTAGCAATGGAGTCACCTTCCAATTTCTTATTTGATGTGTGGAGTCGCCAAGGTAGTTTTGCAGCCTCAAATAGATGTCTGAGCTCCTGCTACCTTCAGAAGTTCAACCATTGATTTCGGGAATGAGTAATCTTCAGACAACCGGCAGACGCACCAAAATGTTATCTCAAAATCAAGCTCTGGAAGGCTGCAAACCAGGAAGACTTCAAGTAACTATTTCAAACCAATCTTTAGACTAAGGCTTAGCCTCCTCAGCCTGAGAGGGCTCTCTCAAAGGGTTAATGATTTAGATTAAAGATATGAATAGATGGCTAACTCTATGGTTTGTAATTGTATATGTTTATAGGTTGAAATATGAAGGCTGGCTACCATTGGGCTATGGAGTCAAAGTATGTTTCAGTACCACAACAAGATCAGCTCAACATGAAGTCAAGGCATTCAGCATTTGAATATTCAGAACACAACACACATATGGAACCACAGCTCATAAGTGCACACAGGAAGTCAGAGCACAATCAGTGAATTCTGAGTGATTGTACACCTATGCAACTGTAAACAAAACTAAGGAAAGGACAACACACATTCTGAATATAAGAAATCCTTCATGAATCCTGAGTAGTGAAGCCAAAGCATTCTACCTAGCATGGAAGTCAAGGCATTACAGAGTTCGAGTGTAGAAATGACAATACAAAACAGTGAAACATAGTAAGTTTATCTATGAAGGAAGTCAGAGCATCAGTGATGAATTCTGAGTATCATAAGTAAACACCACTGCAATGTAAGTATTGGAAAATGCCATCATAACAAGAACATACAAGAACTCTTCATGAATCTTGAGTTGTCTAAGTAGAAATCTGCATTAGGTTAAAAATATACACAGTCTGCACATAGAGCAGCAGCTGAGCCAAAAAGTCTCCAACCCTTTGCTAATTCCACCTCTTGCTCTATATAAAGCATTTACAATTAGTATTCCATCATCCCTCATCAAGAGAATTCGAATTTGCCATCAGTGACACCTAGAACTAGCTGTTAACTAGGAGTGCTAGTGACCTAATACAACTAGGAGTGTAACTTCTTATTATGATTCAACAACCTTATCTAAGCACTTAAAGCATTCCTTGACACCTAAAACTCCATGAAGTCGAATTTGATGAAGCCTCCCACGTGGTCACCCAACTGCTGATGACAAACCCTAGAAATTAGGGAACATGTTTCCTTGTTTTTAGGTTTAGGATCCCTGAAAATTGGCACGTGGGACAGAGCCTTTATCTCCTCATCCATGACACATTTTACGAAACTGAAGGAGGTTTTTGTAGCCCATGTTGTCTAGAACAAAAACCTCTCCTGGGTTTTTAAAACATTCTTCCAGCTGTTCAGAATCGGTCCTTGAAAAACACGTGTCAAACAGGAAACTGTCCCTTGCTCTGTTCTGGTTGAAAAATAGGTCTTGGGACAGAGGTCATAACTTCTCGTAAAAAATGTATTTGGAAAAAATGAAGGGGGTTTTTTTGAAACAATCCATGCTGAACAAAAACCTCTTTTGGTTTTTTGAAACACTACTCCAGCTGCCCAGAATAAGTCTTTGAAAAACAGTTGTCAAACAGGAGATGAAAAACTGCACCTACAGCAGCTTCGTAGCGCAACTTTGGTCACCCTTTTCTCCCAGCTCATAATCAATTTGAAGAAAGTGGAAGAGGTTTTTTCACTTTATTATCTTAGGAATGAAAACCTCTTTCAATTTTCAGAGATAAGTTTTAAACTGCTCAGAAACTCTTCTAGACGTTGACTGGTAAAAACAAGAAGACAGTTTGACTGATAAGTTGACTGATAAAGTTTGGAGTTCAAAAATGTCTCTCCTTTTTTGCTTTTGGTCTTCACAAGGATCTTCTTTGATTACACAAGAATGTATTGAAGTGCCATGTTCTTCATGTGCTGTAGACCTTGTTCATGCACCCCTGTGAAAATAAAACCTCTTCAACGCTGCCTGAAGTATGATGAACAATAGTAGCTGTGATCACTTTTATAACAAATGGCTTATGGTTCATATATGCTTTTCCTTTGCCCGTTTTTCCCTTGCTGGATGCTTGCATTGTGCAAATGATCATTCTTCAGAAAATCCCTTTCAAAAAAGGTTTCCCTTTTTTCCCTCAAAATTGGTTAACTACATCAAAATAGGCAGCTACAGCAAAATAGGCAGCTACAACAGTTTCGTAGCGCAAGTTTAACCACACATTTCTCCCACCTCAGAATGAAATTGAAGAAACTGAGAGAGGTTTTTGTAATTCAACATGTTAGGAAGAAAAGCCTCTTTCAGTTTGCAAAATTGAGTTCTCAACTGCTCTGGAAAGCTTCTGTAAGTTACCTAGTAAAACAGTTTTTTCTGTTGAAACAGGCTGCTACAGGGGTTTCGCAGCGCGTTGCGAAAACACTAATTTCGTAGCGCAAAACAGGATTTTTACACTGTCTGCGCTACGAAAACGTGGATTCGTAGCTAGTTTCAAAATTTCTCCGAAATTATGTGAGATATGTCTTCTAAACACATGGTGAGGCTTCTAGGACATGGAATGAGGCTATCAAACTTTATTTGAAGATGGACATGAGACTCTAACCCTATGACTTAGACTTTAAAACATAAAAATGACTTGACCATGACTGATACAAGAATTGAGAAACCATGTAAGTTGTCCAAACTTTTTAAGGAATTTTTACAGTGATAACAGAATCAAAGATGAAATTTTAGAACTCTTAAATCTAATAGGAAATTTTCAGTTATCATATGATGATGTTTGTGAATTGTGCATAAGGTATTCAAGAGGAATCTCCAAGGGTGGTAAGAATTCTAGAGATGTTTGTTCCTTCTTTTGCAAATCTGCTATAAGAACAAGAGACATAAGAGCTGAAATCAATGCTTTATTTGAAAATTTTAAAGTTGATTTTATTATCTCTCTAAATTCAAAATTGGATGTTTTGCAAGTTCAGAAAAATCAATAATTTGATAAAGTGTTTTGCCCTCATGACCGAAAGGAGCATCTCATAGATACTCACTCTTCCTTATCTAGGACGGAAGTAGCATATCAAAGAGATGAGGAAGCTGCAACAAGGTCAAAACGATGGAAATCATGGCCTACAAGTATGGTTCAAAACACTCCTTCTCCACTTTCTTACTTGCATAATCCATTATGGAATACTAATGTGTTAGGGCAGCCCTGTCAATCTCAATATAACCACCACCAATCTTGTCTACAAGCTTGGCATGGTTCACCTTATGATTGCATGACTACTCTCCCTCATCTTGTAGCACAAAGACATTCTTCACCAGCTCTTTCACAACATCTTGCTTGCCCATCAAAACCATCCACACAACCCAATCATCTACATCATCAAAATGCTCCATTCCGTACACAATTTCCTGTTCAACTAATTCCACACCCTCACCACAATAAACCAGTACAACATGCTTACAATGTTGAACTGCAAAATTTACCTACCCTTCCCACCCATTCTATCTCACATGCACCAATGGAGAAAACTTACAATGAGATTCAGAATGTTTCAAATTCAAAAATTGTAGAAGCTATGGAAAAAAATGAGGTTTCTTTTAGTATGCATCAACAAGTCATTTTAAAAGCTCAAGAACTTCATGGTATGATGGCTATGCGAAATTAAGAAAATAACGAATACATTGAAGATTGGTTTCACTCCATCATTTGTTTGCAACATCACTCCATACTTCAACAATTTTTGACACCATCTTTTGAAGGGAAGTTGGCTTCTCATACCCTAATATTCATTAACATGCATTCTTCAAATTTGGGTATGTACATATTTGAAGCCTTATTTCGAAGATGGCTCCAGTGGAAGTACTCATATACGTAGTCATATTCATTTTTCAAATCAAAATAGCTTAGTGTAGAAAATAAATAAATAAAGGCATAAATAAATGCATTTTGTTTTTTTTTTAATGTAAAACTAGTTGTTTTTTGTTGCAACATGCTGTGGAAATCAACATCTGTGATAATTTTTTTAATTAATTTGTGTATGTAGATGAATTAAAATGGAAATAATAGTTCTACAAACACTCATATTCATTTTTTTCACCAATTTAAAAAAATTCTTAAATATCACATTTTTTTTGGCTTGTGGGCTTGATGGAATCTTTGAAAACACAGTCGGGACAGTCATGTTTTGAGGGACCAAAATGCAAGATTTTTAAAACATATTTTTATCCTAAGTAACCCTTGATGTCTACTTTCCAACCCAATTTGAATCACTCAATTTGGATTTGAAACGAAAAAGTTAGAACCGAAACATTGACAGGGTGTCTAGTGGGCAACTCAGGAACAGATTTGGGACAGTCGGTTTTTGGAGGCCTAAATGAATGAATTTTTAAATCATGTTTCTATGGTAGATTCCCCTATTAATCTAGTTTACAAGTCAATTTGAATCACTCATTTTTTATATCGTATGGGGATGTTATGATCAAAACACTAACTGCCTATCGTAAATCAGCACTCCTAAAACTCTGTCTTTCCGGTTGTTCTTTAAAGTATTTTACCTATCAACTCTTCTTGTCTTCAAAGCCTGTTTCTATTGGAGATAAATAAATGAATATAATTTCATTTCCAATTAGAATCATTCGAATCCGACATCAAACGAAGAATCTATGCTTAAAACATTCACTATTGTTCTAAGTGGGGTAATCGAAGATGACTCTGTTATGCAAGTTGTTCTAAGTAAAATTGACATATCATATCATTGAATTTTTAAAACCTGTTTCTATTGGAGATAAACCTTTGAATTAACTCTCATTTAGCTTTGGAATCACTCAAATCGGACGAAAAACAAAGAAGTTGTGATTAAAACACTACAGGTTAGCATGAATGGCCACTGCTCTCCCGCAAGTGACAAATAAATTTTACTTTGTTATTTTCTCCGTGGATTTGTTCTACAGAGTAACTACTTGTTTTTTTGCATAATTCTTGGATTAGGGGAGCCCGATCACCTCTCTTTCTCCATGATTTAATGTTTTATTGCAGGTAGACACTCGTTTTTTTTGCAGGTCCTAGGAGAAAAAGAAGGTCAATTTATGGACAAGTGATTCTTGAAAGAAATTTTAATGAAACAAGGGAATTTCATCCAACTCATTACCCAATGGATTCATAATAGAAGAAATGAAGAATTGATTTCCATTTGAAGATTCATGTCTTGTCACTGCTACCAAAACATTTTTCAAAGAGATCATTTTTTTTACATAACATCGTAGTTGTTGTAACTTAATTTATTTAATTACATACTGTTTTTAAATAAAATGTTGTTTCTTTTCTGATTTCTCTTATATTTTTTTGTTTCAGGTGTTGCTTCATTCAAACTATAACCCATCCTCAGCATCAATACCCTGAACAACTAATTCATTCTTTGTGTACTTGCATTTTAAGCTTGTGCATTTTGCTGTTCCTTTTCTGAAGGGACAACATTTGTGTGCACTTTTGTTGTTTCTGCTGTTTCTTTTCCAAAGGGACAACATTTTCGTTTTGTTGTTCCTTTTTTAAAAGAACAACACCTTTTGTGTCGGCCGTTCCTTTTTCACTTTCATTTTGTTGTTCCTTTTTCACGGTCCATTTTGTTGTTCCTTTTCCACGGTTTATTTTACTGTTCCTTTTCCATCGTTAATTTTGTTGTTCCTTTTTCACGGTTCATTTTTTTTGTTCCTTTTCCAAAGGAACGACATTTTCATTTTTACTGTTCCTTTTCCAAAGGAGCGACACTTTTGATTTTCGCTGTTCCTTTTCCAAAGGAATGGCACTTGCGTTTTTGTTGTTCCTTTTCCAAAGGAACGACACTTTTGATTTTTTCTGTTCCTTTTCCAAAGGAACGACACTTGCGTTTTTGTTGTTCCTTTTCTAAAGGAACGACACTTTTATTTTTTTTGTTCCTTTTTCCAAAGGAACGGCATTTGCGTTTTCACTTTTTTGTGTCTGTATTTTTTCTTTTTGGTGTGCATTTCCTTTGCTGTTCCCTACAAAAAACAACACTTTTTTGAGTGTTTTTGTTGTTCCTTCAACGAAACAACACTTTGGGAGTATTTTCAAGAGCAACCCTTCCTTCCTCTTGTGAGATTATTCCTAGTTCATCTCAACCACATTTTACTAATTCCCTTTCATGGCATGAAGTACACTACTTTTATGAGGACAAGAATTATGGATTCTTTTGAAGCGAGTTAATATCATTCACGTTATGATCTTTAACAAGAAAACTCCTTGATGATAGATTCTTTTCAAAATGAACACAATTATTTATATACTACTTTACTGCATTGTTTTCTGTTGAACATGATATTGATTGATCATCTTAACACCATGCTGGTTCCACCCTTCCTGGTTATAGTCTTCTCCGTTTGTAATAAATGGGATTATGGGTATATTTTTTTTCTATTGACATGTTCAACTTCTTCCACCATCCCAGCTCTTAAGGCGTACTGTGCCTCCCTCTTTTTATCATAAAAATGTGTAATAACAACAAAATTTTGTTCGCAGATGGAGGATAGGGGGTCTCATTACGAGCCAACCTACCATGTTCATAAGGCTGTAACAAAGTGACATTCCCATTATGGCAACCACACCAGGGTTATGATCCATTGGATAGCCAAATTATCCTTGGAAAATGAGGTCTCATCACGAGCCGGCCTGATCACTTTTGCTACATCCCAGTGAATGGCAGTGTGGTTATCTGGTTATCACGCTAGCACACTGATATCTTCTGTAGAACAACATTGGAACTCTCCATTTATAAATTGAGGATCCTGGCTCATATGGGTTAAAAAGCAACCCTGCCGAGGTTATGGATGCCTGCTGGCAGCAGAGGCTCTGCTTATGGTATTGAAGCTATATCTTATCGTCAATTATTACTATAATACCATTTTCTTATTTATTTTTTTCAGAAAAGTTATTTCCTTAATTTTTTCCCTATTTTGAACCTTTACGCATGAGAAATTATTTTTAGATCAATTGCATCATTTTCAGCTAGAATACCGTCAGCAAAGTATCTTTTTGGCATATTGCTGTCATTTTTCTCTTTTTCATAACTTATCATCAATCCAAAGCGTCCTATCTCTTATTCATAACTATCTTTACACACTCTGCTATCATTATAACCATAACTCTTGCCGTCCTATCATTGATATGTGTACTCTGCTTCATTCACTGTCGTATTATTCATTCCCTGCCTTGCTGTCAGCACAACACCTTTCATATGCTTTATGGTCATGGAATCCCTTTTCCAATTGGAGGGGGAAATGTATGCATTATGGGATTGCATGCGATATTATTACTGCACTCTGCCATCACTTGTTGATTTGATAAAATATTAGTATTGCATGTATACAAAAAGTTTTTCTGATTGAAATCTTTGCATGCATCTTAATCTATTGCTATTCAAAACTAACACTATGGATTCAAGAACATTGTATGCAAAATAGTGATTCGTTTACAGGAAAACAACAAGTATGGGCAGAACTCTATTCGCATCATGACCACACTATTGCAACTAACAGAAGAGGCTCGCGAATGTGAACAATTGTTCAGACATGATGTGCTTGCCTGGATTCCACCTTTTGCATCACTTTCAGTGCCAACTCTACCTACATCAGCTTCAAAAAATGCCAGTACATATATGTCATTCCACATTTTTCTTTTTGGAAGTAAAACTTGAGGTAAAATAGCATAATTTTCTGATTTATTACGAATTTAGGAGAATTTAATGAAAATCCATTTTGATCATTATTTATCATCCTTCATTCCACATCTTTACCACTTCCCCTTTTTCAGCGGCATCTCATCGTCTAGTTTGGGCAAGTGTTGCTTTGATTCATTTCTTTCTTATAACCATGTCATCCATATTCTTTATCATCCATTGCTATTCTTATTCATTCTCAACACCTCCATTATTCCATGTTGTTTTACACCAAGCATAGCATTCAACAGATGGTAGCAACCACCTCAATTTGTTTTCTAGCATCGCATGAGGGCATGCTAATTCTTCAAAGATGGGGAGGAATTGCTACGCATGATGGATGTTTTCTACTTTCTTTCCTATTTAAGGCATAAAATTTCATTTTTACACAGTGCAGAAATTGATTTCCACATATTTTTAAAACGATGAACTCAATTCTTGTGATCTCTGGAAAACACAGACATATTATTAAAATACACATATCCAAATAATTTCAAGATAAATTGGTGCATAAAATTTCGGAAATCATGCACTCTCACCTACAACCATTTTGTTTATATCTCATGATCCGTGCATCAAAACGAACTGATTTTTGAATCATAGAGGCGTTCATATATTATAAATTTACTTGCAACATTTAAACAAAATCTGGTTTGTAGTTTTTGGGAAAATGGTTAATGAAGGTTGCTATCACTTATATCATATTTTGCTGCAATTTCATATGCACATAACTTGAACGTCAATGTAAAAATTGTTATGCTTTCATCAAAATTGCTAAAATTAAATATTCATTAAGTAAAGAAGAATTCATTTGTTCTATGAGCCGAGATGAACAAATTTTTTATTGCTTGGTTAACACATGGGTTTTGTCTTTGGGTTGCATGAGGACATGCAATATATTCAGTTTTTGTTGCATGAGGACATGCAATATATTCGGTGTGGGGGTATGTTGGTCCGTGAATACGACCACTTTTTAAACACTTATTTTATCCATTTTTACTCTTCTTTATCATGTCATTTATTATAATTTATTATATAAATCCAATTGATAATGATTTATGCTTTTATGAATGAATATTATTTATTCTCCTTTATTTCTAATAAATTGATGATTATGCATGATTTTATCAATGATAGTTTTAATAAATTTGTTGTAACATTATTCACCATTTTTAGCCTCCAAGACAATTTCCAGATTGAAGATTTGATCATTAAATATTCCAACTCAGAAATTCGCTGGAATAAGAAGTGACAGTTTTGCAGTTGAGATTCTGAGCAAATGAAGAAGAATCTGGAAAATCCGGAACATGGGTTTTGTCCAGAACGGACCAAATTAACTTTAATGAAGAACGGTTTGCCCAAATTCGACTTGTATTGAGAGAAACGTAGGGTTCTTTGAGCATGATTTTCTCAGATTTGCTGTGTGGCCGTTTTCCAAATCTCAGCTGCAAAGCCAAATTCGCCTTGCTCTTGTTGAAAGATAGATGGAACTATATTTTCTTGTTGATCAATTGGTTAGAAACAATCCAATTTTGTAATAGAAATCATGTTGTAATTATCTTTGTTGTAACTTCTCTCTGATCTCTCTCTATTTAAATGAAAACAGAGATCAGAGAGGGGGATGGAAAAATGATGGAGAGTTGAGGATTCAAAATTGGAAATTCAAGAATGATGATGGGATAGGATAAAATAAGAGGAAAAGGAGATTGTTTCATGTTGTAATTCTCAGAGCTTTAGCTATTGTAATGATTTCACAGTTTAATGATTAATACCTGATTTGGGAGTTGTTGTTCATTCTTCTCATCTAAAGTAGCCCAGCAGCATCCTCTGGCGGCTAAGGGCCCAGCCTCTGGTGGATTGTGCTGCTGCTGTATATTATATATGTAGTTCATGCGTGGTTTGCTCATCAGCTTTATTCGGTAATCTGATATGATCTATTATTTTACATCACAGCTTTGTTACGTTTGATCTGTTAAGTGATATTGTTTCCTGAAACAGAGACATTATAACTCTGCAACGCATCGCTGTTTCTTTAAGTACTGATATAATTGGCTTTTACAGGATACCGTTGTTGTTCAATTATAGAATGTATGTGTTGTAACACTTGACCTTTGGTATTACTGAATTCATCTTAGAAATTATATTTCCTTGCGATTGTTGAATCTATGAACGTTGTTATTCCATTCTAAAATACAGTTGTATTATTTATAACTAAGACTGACAATTGGATTACCAAGATCAGATTACTATTGAGGTGTGCCGTGTGTTAAGTTACTATATATTTATATTTGAACTTTCCAGCGTTGTTCCATATTCCATCATTAGTCAATGCTGTTCTATTTCCGTGTGTTGTCCGATTTATTCTTAGAGTAAAGACTGCTATCTGATTTCTGTAGGATACACTTGCTGCACTTATTTTTGTAGATTAAGGTGGTGTTGTTTGTAAGAATTAGTTGTCGTTACATTTCCTAGTTGTTGTTCCATTTCCTGTTATTCGCATTATCTTTGCTTTGGTGTGAAGAACAATCTAAAACTGTAGTGGACATTGACATTTGTTGTCTAGTCCCCATATTGATGATCTGTTCCTTGATTACTTTTGGTTACATCAGTTTCCAAAGGGATGAGTTATTGTTACTGGACCCTTGATTGATACATTGCTTATTTTTCCAAATGAATGATTTAAGTCTTAAAGTGCTTTGCTGTAAGTAGATCTCATTTTGAGCATCCATTTACTCTTGTATTTTGAGCACTGTACTACATCTTTCATAACATTACTCTTGAGTAAATAGCCGCCTCAGACTGAGTACACTCTTGAAATAAAAAGTCGTCCCTGGGTTGACAATTAATGTGAAGGTAATTAGGAGTTAAAAAGACACCTTTTATCGCTCAACAGAGACCCCCATTTTCAATTAGAACTACAACTTGCGCCAACATAGGCCCTCTCTCCCCTCCTATACACAATGCACTTCTAGTCACCAGACCCTCCTTTCTGACTTCTTTTCTCTTCTCGTCTATCTCCTATTTGAGGGCACTGCACACTTCTAGTGCGAAGTGATTCCATCCTCTTTTCCTTGCAAGTGCGCCCTGCACCCTCCATGTGGTCCTGGCTCTCCCCCTAGCACATGGCGCAGTTTCAGTGGACAGTTTTGCGCCCTTGCCTCTTGTAACTGTGACTTGTGCCCATCAAGCCACCTCCTCTTCCAGAGTTGTACATGGCATAGTCTTAGTGAGAAGTGAAGCCCTTCTTTGTCTCCTGCAAGTGCACTTTATGCCCATAAGACCTCTCTCTCTCTCTCTCCTTTGCACATTATTTAGACACACTAAAAAAAATTGCATGAATCATAATAGAGTAGGATATTTTTGAGCTAATGTTTTCTTTCCATGAGTGATATATACCTACACGTTTGCAATGAAGCATAGAAAAGATCTGTGAGGAGATTTTTTAAGAAAGGCTTCCCATGGAATCATCTTGAAGACAAAAGGAACAAAGGAACCTTGTTGTGATAGTTGAAGGAATGATGGATTCGGATGATCAAAGTGACTCATGAAGAATCCATGACTTCTCAAGACCCTTTGGAGGGTAGAAGGAAACAAAAATGTAGAATCTATTACAAGGATTGAATACATAGTGGTAGTGTTTTCACTTCTCAAATAACTCCATGTTAGAAGTCACTATGAGTCCAGGTCATCAATGTCTATGACTTGTCATGTTGTCATCACATGTTAAATGTGTGTTGTAATTATTTTGATGATCCTTATGTCCATGTGAACTACTTCGCTAGACAATTAACAGTTCTTTCATATGTATGTGTGTGCGTCTTTATTTGAATAGTATTAATACTTTTCTTTTAAAGACTCACTTTCTCTTCCCTTCTAGTGAAAGAACCTAGATACATATTACAATTGAACATTTCAAAAGGCATACTTACTTGCTCATTCAAAAGTACATGCGTGTTTCTCTCTCATGCTAACAACTACAACAAGGAAAATATTTAAGTATATGACAATTGGGCCACATTTCTTGATGGGGCTCCTATACCAGACGATGTGAAGTCTAATTGGGACTTCATATTGGGGAGACCCCCTATATGTTGGTGGGATCTAGCACCATCAACACGCTCCCTATTTTGTTCTTCATAATCCCCCAATATCCCATTTGATCACTTTTGTGTTAGAACCTCCATATTCTCCAAATAACCCAAGCTTAATAGTTAGTGCTAACATGAGGAGGCTCACATTATGGTTTATATCAGGGACTTGCGCTTCTAGCCACAAAAATCTCTCCTTTGTAGCATCTTAGGGGTTATTAATAGATTCATCAGTTATGGTTGGAGTTATATGACTTTCAACTTAACCAATTGAGATCCCTTACAACTCCCCATAATATAAACAAAGAAACCCTACTTTGATACGAGTATTAACCATAAATTTCTTTGGATATACCTTTGGATAGTTCTTTATATCAAATCTACTAAAATATATTTGAGAATCTAAAATATACACTATGAGTGTTAATTTTTCCTTAGATTTTTGGATCCATTTATTATTAAGTTATTCTTATGCATGAAATAGATAAAACATGGAGAATAAAGAAGAACATAATAAAACTCACAACCCAAAATGATTAAAAGATATGATCTAGGAAACCCTTATGGAAGAAAAACTAGCTAGAAATCATAAAGCTCTTTCTATTTTGCTATTGCATTATAAGTTGTTTTACTTTGAATTATGTATCTGCTTACCTCTTTTGAGACTGAAGTGGAAATTAAAGCATATACCTTCTTATCCTTACTCTCCCAGATTGCTAAGTGTTTTTCTTCATCAAGTGTTTCTGGTGCATTGCCTCCTTTTCCTTTATAGACTCCATCCCTCAGATCATTAAAAATAAGTGTAATTTTTATTTTTCTGTACCACTCTTGGTAATTTTCCTTTCCAGACAGAACAATTCCAACTAAAGATACCAGCGAATTCATCTTTTGCAGATAAAATAGCAGTTAAAAACGTAATTGTACATAACTCATTCTTTTTTTAACATTTTTGTTTCGACCAGGCACACATTTACTTAAAGATCAATATCAATCAACTATAAACCAATCTGACGACGTCTCACAACCTTACAATCACGACAGGTTAGGAATATCACTATCGATGAACCTTGCAATCACGGGACATAGTCATAAATCACAGTGTTCACATCCAACCAACAACATTAAAAAAATTCAATCAAATGGCATTCATTACGGAAGCGGCGATTATCTATCTTGCATATCGTACAAATCTACAGTACCCATCAAAACTTCCTCCACCGAACTTTAACACGACATTGGTCTCAAGGTCCGATAACAGACAGTTAACTGTCGCACAAGTTCTCTGATTCAATGGTCCACGTAGTCACTCCACTCGACAAGCTTTAACACGGACAATGGTCCCATATGACTGGTTTCAAAAATTGTTCAACACAAAACAAAGAGTGGTTGTAGTTGACTACGGGGGCATAAGCTTGGGAGTCAAAACCTGCTAATCATGGTGGTTTCCAAAACCATCGACTCTTCTGCTACTGTCAAATCAATGTCGTTGCGCCACCACAGTTCTCTTTGCCTATGGATCCTCTGCTAGGTCAGTCACTCCACACGGCTCTACCAACGCTACTACGCTAGGTCAGGATGAGCACATCTCCTCCACTGGTTTGCAATAATGGAGTTTGATCCAGACGTTAATTTCACTTATTTATAATTTATTGATATATGTAATTTATCTACTTGAACACTCAAGGTGCTCCCGCTACTTGGTTTCCAAACATTAAAGGTGACTAGTGGACGATTCTCACTATGTGGAAATTGTAAAAATTGCTTGGCATTTGAATGGTGCATTTTAGCAGTGCACAACAGTTGCTAGGTGGTCGTTGTAATTTTCTTTGACTATGACAGATGAAAAATATTCATTTCATGCTATCATATGATAAAGACCCCCAAAAAAAACAAATATGGGCATTAATTAAGAGATGGAAGAGAAAGAAGGATTATCTGTGGAGTTTGAAGTATACAATATTTATGTAAAAGTTTAAATTATTTTACCTATGGGGCGAAGAATAAATGGTGATAGGGTGTATTGTTAAAACACTTTGTGGTGGAAACGCCATTTGTTAAAAAACTCATGGGAAAAATTCTAGCCATGCTAAGGGCTGGTGTGGCCCATGCCGGGTGCAATCCCTGGATGATTCTGACCAATTAGATGTCCTTGGATCGTGGCTACTCAAGCCACAAGTTAGGTGTGCCATTCATCTTAGGACTCACATTACCTAACAATACACACACACACAAAATTATTCTATAATAATGGTTATGTTTGTTTAGAGTATTTTAAAATTTAAATTATTTTATGTTAATGATAAAGCATTTTTAAAAATGTATGCACATTCTTACTATGGTCTTGCCAAAGCAAGACTATAGCGATTAATTTTCCCTTTAGTTGTTATTAGTTTTCCTTTGACTATCCCTTATTTAATGTTTTGAAAATATAAAGATATTTTTTAATATAAGAAAGAAACTACTTTTTTAAATTTCTATTGGAAGATAAATTAATGGTCTTATTGCTATAACCTAAAATATATTGTCATTTGATGTCATTTGCATAAGTGCCTCACGTATATGTCTTTTGTCATTGGTGCCAAAATTGGAGGGTGCAAGTAAAGGTTGAGGGACATTTTCAAAAGCCATTTTAAACAGTTGGTTAATTCTTGAGTAGAAAAAGTCTTCCATTGGTCATCCATGGTTCTTTTCCCTTTGGAGACTTTCTAAGGTGGTGAAGATGGCATCTTGGTAGGTGCTAGTTTTTTTTTATGGTAAGAGCAATTGAAACCGCATGAGAGGGGTTTGTTAATAACAGCGGTGTTTTGTGCTTCCACCACATTCTGTGTGAGCATTTTCTTCTTGGAAGTAGTTGCAAGAAGGTCGCACTGCAAATGCATCTTGATGGCTTTGGGTGTTTCAAACAAAGAACCGTCTGCATCTATATTTCCATTTTCATTTATATTCCCAGCAAAAATTTCCCATGGCTTGCGCCACTTTTGTGAGATAACTATTGCAAGCTCATCTGTAATACCATCTGCAGTTATCCCCATCGCGATTGGCCATTAAAACTGACAAAAAAAGGGAGAAACAAGAAATATCCTATAGAATTCTCAATGTTTGCCCTGAAAATATATTTCATGACCTAGTGCAACTTGGTCTTGAATGACTTAGCATTTGATCCACATACCTCAAGCAATAGAAAAATGAAAACAATAGCTATATTAAACATTTAATAAAGGTTTTCTTGGATAAAATTTAAATGTTTACAAAGCTTCATGTGATCTTGAACATGAATTGATACACGCTCCTTCTGATTTTAGGAAAGGAAATATAAATATGACATGTTTCTATCAACCAATGCACCTAGATATCAAACATTCAATTTGAAAAACATATCCAATTCAACTTAAAAAATTCAACTTGAAAAATGTGTCTAATTCAAAGCACAATCTAGAGAGTAAAAAGTACAACTTAATGCATATGAAGATATATAGAAGTAAAACAAAAAAACAATGTGATAAATATACCTATGCAACACAATAGGATATAAGATGATCACATGTGGTGAGCGTTATAATGCATAAATTTAAGATAAATATGGCATTAACACTAATAACAACCATATTATTCATGAAACTATTATTATATTCGTATCTAGAGGCATTCTCTAGTATGGGGGAGATGTTGTAATGTTTAACATTTTGACTCAACAAAAACAAAACAAATTTAAATTAAATTAAAAATAAAAATAAAACTAAATAAAATAAAATAAAAAACACAAAATTTTCTAGTTGATGGTTTTTTCTCATTGTATTCTTAACCCATGGTTTTTTTCCTATGGTATTCTTAACCTATGTTTTTTTTCCCATGGTATTATTTTCTAATATGGCCTATTTAAAGGCTAATAATTAAACTACCCTAGATCCATCTTAACTCTCGATCTACCCAGTGCCTAGAAAAATCAAATCTCTTACCAATTTGTTCCCTCCTAACACATGTTAAATAAAAACCATAAATCTCATTAAATAATAAATGTGACAAATACTATACATATATATAGAAGTAAATATACTTATTAATCTATATCAAAACATAACGATAAGTATGCCATTGTATTTAATTTAATTACCTTATATCCTTAAAATAATCTAAAAAAATATCAATCTAAATAATCAAATATTTTTGTGAATAATTAACGCGACTCTAAAAAGATAGTGGAAGACTTAAAAAGTAGACGCGACTCTAAAAAGATAGTGGAAGACTTAAAAAGTAGACGCAAGACTCTAAAAAGATAGTGGAAGACTTAAAAAGGTAGACGCGAGACTTTAAAAAGATAGTGGAGGACTTAAAAAATAGACGCTAGACTTTAAAAAGATAGTGGAAGACTTAAAAAGGTAGACGTGAGACTTTGAAAAGATAGTGGAGGACTTGAAAAGGTAGACGCGAGACTTTGAAAAGATAGTGGAGGACTTGAAAAGGTAGACGCGAGACTTTGAAAAGATAGTGGAGGACTTGAAAAGGTAGACGCGAGACTTTGAAAAGATAGTGGAGGAATGATAATCGCTGTGATTACATATATATATTTATATATCCACATATGCAGAAGACGTTGTGTTGGGAAGGGGAGAAATGGATTATAGCGCTGTTTTTCCCATGCTGCTGTGCTTTGTGCTGATTGCAGGGACCTCTGTTGCCGTAGACGATCATCACTTCAATTCACTTCAACCTCATCCTTCTCATTATGTTATGAATGAGCGCATGTCAATGTTGCAGGAATCTGGAAGCTCCATGGCCCGCCACGAGAAAAGGGATGTGGAAGCTCTTCTCTCCTTCAGAAACGCCATAACGGCCGACCCACATGGATTGTTGTCCAACTGGACGGCCCACAACTCTGCCAACATATGCTCGTGGAATGGCATTCGCTGCAGAAAACAGAGCAGAAGAGTTGTTTCCATAGTCCTTCCTCTCTCAGGCCTAGAAGGGACGCTTTCGCCTTCTCTGGGTAATCTCTCTTTACTGCGCACGTTGGATCTCAGTGGCAATAAATTGAGAGGGAGAATTCCGCCAGAGTTTGGGCAACTTAAAGCCCTCCAAATGCTTTACTTGGAATATAATTATTTATCAGGTTCTGTTCCAGGAGAATTGGGGTTGCTACAGAAACTTGAGATCTTGTTCTTATCCGGCAACAATTTGGAGAATATTATTCCTCCGTCTGTTGGAAACTGCTCTTCGCTTACGGCACTGTTAATGGGTGGGTCTTTTAGTAAAATTGCGGGTTCTATTCCCGCAGAGTTAGGAAACTGCAGCCATCTTAGTTCTTTATCTTTAGTTCGATTTGGATTAAAAGATTTTGTACCGGATGTCATATGCCGCCTTCCCCTTTCCTTTCTACGCCTTAGATCCAATAACCTTACAGGGAACTTACCGATAGCTATTGCTAATTTGAGTCGCTTAATTTACCTGGATCTTAGTTCGAATAACTTTAGAGGAAGTATCCCTAAATCCATTATGCATTTAAAAAGATTGCAACATCTTTCTTTATCAAATAACTATTTGACAGGAAGTATCCCTAAATCCATTACCCATTTAAAAAGATTGCAATTTCTTGATTTATCAAAGAACTCTTTAACCGGTATAATTCCAAAAGGTGTAGGAAAACTTCATTCCTTGGGACACTTATATTTGGAATCCAATAATTTAACTGGAAGTATACCTTATAGTATAAATGGTTTGTTTTCACTTCAGGTTTTGGATCTATCACAAAATAATCTGGAAGGATCAATCCCTAAAGGTATTGGCAATTGCACTTCTATGAAAGTTTTTTCTGCTCACTCCAATAAAATTTCTGGGACTTTGCTCACATCATTGGCCAGTTGTACCCAACTTAGACTCCTGGATTTAAGAAAAAATAGATTGATGGGTGAACTTCCTTCCTACCTTGCATATTTTCATGACTTGAAAATTTTAACTGTTGCTCATAATAATTTTCATGGTCCTATTCCTCAATGTATTACAAATCTCACGAAGTTGCATGTGTTGGATTTATCCAACAATAGATTCAGTGGAAAAATACCATCTCAGCTTGAGAGACTCTCTGGATTTACAATCAATGAATCTGCTCCCGTGGATGGAGTATCTTCAACTCAGTCCGGAAATGCGTACTCTTTGGATCTTTTAGATGAAACACTATTTTTTGAGGAAATGGTATTTGACATAAAAGGAGTTGAATATACACTACCATATGTGTGGCCCATAGAGACTATATTTGATCTGTCTAGCAATGATCTCAATGGAGAAATACCCACAAGCATTGGAGGTATGAGCAGCTTGCGACTATTGAACCTATCAAGGAATCAACTGGAAGGGTTAATCCCTGCATCTCTTAGTAACATCTCTGCTTTGGAGCAGTTAGATTTGGCTAAGAATAATTTAAGTGGAGAGATTCCTCAAGAGCTCTCTAAATTGCATGAGTTGGCTGTTTTTGATGTTTCCTCTAACAACCTCTGTGGCCCAATCCCAATAGGGACACAATTTTCCACTTTTAATGTTACTTCATTTCAAAGAAATAAGTGCTTGTATGGGTGTCCTTTAGATACATGCAATGAAAATAAAAGACCAAAGAGAGAAGAAAATAACACTACTATGAGTGGTAAGCCTGTAGTGGGATGGCTTAGTAGAGTGAATGAAAAGATGTCATTGATGGCTTTGGTAATAGGTCTGGGAATTGGATTTGGAGGAGTGGTTTTTGTTTTTGTAGTGTGGGAGAAAGCCAGGCATTGGCTTTTGTCTCCCAAAAGGCCACAACCCTTTTATGGAGTGTATCGATTCCCTAAATAATGGGACTTTGTAAATCAGAAACTGTATCCATAAAATGTATGGTGAATAAAACAAATTGTTATAGTAATAGAGAGTTTTTTCCTTTATAAAGAAACAAAAAAATATTAATAAAAATATACAAATGGGTCAATATCATTGTATGATAATAGTAAACATAAATATTGTTAACTATTAATGTTTAATTAGATATGATATTGATATTACTTATAGCAATAAGTTATTTTTTTCAAATAATATTTATAGTTATTTATACATTTTCATATATATTATTGTTTTATATAAAATATAATATAAATATAGATAAAATTAGATGAAATAATATTTATAGTTATTTATACATTTTCATATATATTATTGTTTTATATAAAATATAATATAAATATAGATAAAATTAGATGAAATAAATAAATATTGTTTAGGAAAGAACGTAATTTCAAAAATTTTCAGTTATATATCTATATCTATCTATCTATATATATATATATAATCAATTTTATTAATATATTATTTAATGAATAAATAATTAATTTTATATTTATAAAAATATGTATATTTTTAATATTCGCAAAATAAGGTTATCGATTTTTAGTTTTTAATATTTGTAAAATAAAATTAGTTGTTGAGGAAAATACATGTATTCATGAGTAAAAATTTAGATAAATGAATGATATGAATAACTAATACAATGAGACATTATCTTTCTTTCCATCACCGATATGAAAATATAATCAACACTACTTTGTTCACAACTCACATAAAAAAAAATATAAAAATATAAAACATTATTTTCCTAACTTGCTCTTTTTCAATCAGTGCACGGGATAAAGCATTATCCATCCATAAAGCTATATATATATATAGATATGTTATGTTTATGATTTCATTCACACATCTCTACCAATATGGTTCATGCAAATATAAACATTTTACACTAAATCTAGTCTATGAACTAATTATGTGGTAACAATTTGTTGGCAATTTGATATTAAAACAATTTTCCGTCAAAAGTTTTTTCAGGCTTTTTTTGGATGGTAAGATAGATAAAATATTTGAAAATAATAATAATAAATAAATTTATTTAATATATATCAAATGATTAGGGGTGTATTTTATTAGAATATATGTTGATTTTTAAAGAGTTAAATTAAAAAAATTTAGAGTAAAATTCTCATTTAATAATTATTGAATCTCATTTATTGTGATCGATATTTCACTAATACTAAATGAGATTTTACTATTTCTAATTGTACTTAATTTTTTGTGCCAAAAAAATCTATTCATTATTATTTTGAATTTAACTTTGTTTAAATAATTTAATATGTAATATTGGTCTTTATAGCCAATATTTTTTGATAAACATTGTAACATTGTTGAGTGAATAATAATGTTTAGATTTTTTTAGTAAAACAAATTTTAAAGTTTAGTGGATATGTTGTTTTTATTACGAAGTAACTTCAATACTTTCCGGTGTTTTATTGGATGTTAGAATAAAAAAATGTAACAATTATTGCAATTATTGATATAAATATGAATTGATTCATTATTATCAAACATTATCTTTATTATGTTGAAATGATGATAAAATTAATTAATGTCTTGCATGCACGCAACAAAAATATAACTTATGCAAGTAAGGAAATCAATCATATAAATAATGAAATGTCATATTAAAAGAAAACAATGAACATGAAACTTTCAAAGTAATGGATAGGTAATGTGGGCTCAATATCTTTCAAAAGGAAGATTATAAATTTATTATTAGTTTTCATTATTTTGACACTTCACATCCCTTTGGGGAGCTTAAGGGAAGCTAAAAGAATGTAATTGTACATGGAAACATAATTATTGAGAAAGAAGCTAAAGAGTCACAATTATACAGAAGGAAATTATGAGAAAAAGTATAAAAATGAATCAATTAGACAAGAAGAGGAACTTTTTGCTATTGGAGCTTTATAAAATCTTTTTGAATTTTAATGAAATGAAGCCAGCCCTCAAGACCAATTTTGAAGAACAACATTGATTTGGGTGATGGGGTTGAGAACTACTTCTAGTGCCTTGTTATTACTGCCACTATAAATTTGTATTCGTTTTGTGATAGACTTATATATATAGACACACATTCTTGATTTTTTCTGAAAGAATTGCCTTGAAATGGTGAATGTGAGGTTGTGAAAAATGATTTCATAGTAAAATTGTCGATATTTATTTTATATTCGTGTGTGTGTGTGTGTGTGTTTCTACTCTTTGTCTTGAATAATTTTTCTTTTCTAGAAGCATTAACTATATTATATATAGTTAACCTTGCATTCACTAATTAAGTCACGCTACACGGAGAACCCATATTGCTGGGCAGGGCACTTTGCAAATGAAAACAAAATTTGGGACTATAAGGAGGGCTTAAATTGTATGGCTAACAGAGATGCTCAATCCTCATTAATTCATTATTCTGAACCTTCAGATTGTGTACTCCCATCCTAGCCATGTCACTACCTAAAGTGATAAGTTAGACCCAAATAATGTATTTAAGGATAGTGCAACTACTTTTGAAAATACTGAGCCACCTCTTGAACATATTTAAGTGGTTCACTATTGAAGTTAAATTATTTATGTCACCTTACTCAATCATATGACTAGTAGATTGGGTAGTAGCCTATTGTGCTTTTATTTCCCAAACCACAACCAACTTATAAATCATTGTTAAGAATTGGAGTACAAATAAAACAAGACAATATTGGTAGAAAAAGCTTAATGTCGTTCTCTTTTTTCTTGTATTGATACCACTATATAAATTTGTAGCACATTAAATTTACCATTAATGTTGTCTTCACATCCATCTTTTCTACCTTAAAATCAAAAGCAGCAACAACAGATAAAAGTAATCTAATAGAAGTTACCTTGGCAATAGGAGAAAAAATATCACCAAAATCAATTCTCGGCACCTGGGAATAACCTTTTGCTACCAATCGAGCTTTGTATTTCTCCACCTTTCCTTCTACATTTATCTTCTTCTTGAACACCCATTTTCTACCAATGGGTTTCCTTCCAGCCGGCAACTCCACCAGATCCCAAGCCTCATTTTTGTGCAAAGATGCCATTTCATCAACCATGGCCTCTTTCCAGAGTTTTCCATCCTCTGAATCTATTGCTTCCTTCACAGTTTTGGGATCATCATCAATAATAGATAAAGCAAAATTTGAACAGAAAACAGATGGACTATACCTTTCTGGCTACCTTCTTTCTCGAACTGATCTTCTCACACCTGGAGTTTGTGGCTCTTCATCTTCTGATTCCTCCTTTGTTGTAGATTCTGATTCTTCCTCCTTTAGTTTAAACTCTATCTTCTCAGGTTCCTTTGGTTGGACTTCATGTTTAATAACATCTTTTACCTCTCTGAACATCACATCTCGGTTGTACACAACCTTCCTTGTTACTGGGTTCCAAAGCTTATAACCCTTTAAACCATCCGTATACCCAATAAAGATGCACTTTTACGATTTACTATCCAACTTGGTTCATTTCTCCTTTGGAACATGTACATTTGCATCACATCCAAATACCCTCAGATGTGAAAGAGAGGGTTTCTTACCAATCCATGCCTCTTGTGGAGTCTTATCCTCCAACGTTGATGAAGGTGATCTATTGACCAGGTAACATGCTATCTCCACTGCCTCTGCCCAGAATTCCTGTCCTAACCCAGCACCATTGAGCACGCTTCTTGCCCTTTCCATCAACGTCTTGTTCATTCTTTATGCAACTCCATTTTGCTGAGGTGTATATGGAGTAGTCTTTTGCCGTGCTATACCACACTTCTTACAGAATTCTTCAAATTCCTTACTGCAGAACTCTCCATCGTTATTTTTCCTCAGCACCTTTATCTTCTTCTCTGTCTAGTTTTCCACCAGAGCCTTAAATTCTTTAAACTTGTCAAAGACTTCAGATTTCTTCTTAAGGAAATATATCCATGTATTCCTTGAGAAGTCATCTATAAATGATACATAGTACACAGACTTACCCAATGATGGAACCTTCACAGGTCCAAACACATCATTGTGCACAAGCTCTAATATATGTTTCGCCCTCTTACCACCAGAGGGGAAACTCACACGATTTTTCTTCCCATATACACAATTTTCATAGAAATCAAAATCCAGAGAGATATTACTCATACCTTCTACCATACCTTTACCATGAAGTATTCGAAGGCCCTTCTCTCCAATATGTCGAAGCCTTTGATGCCACAACATGGTCTTCTCTCCAGAGACCACTAGATTTTCTGCTCCACTTTCAACAACCACAACACTGTTGCACCTATCAACAACAGTGCTACCTTGCAGCTTGTACAGAGTTCCAGTTCAAACTCCCCGCATCAATACCAGTGCTCCCCGAACCATCTTGCAGGTATCCTTCTCGAACACTGTTTTTACACCTGCATCATCCAACTTGCTTACAAAAATCAGATTTCTAGCCAATGCAGGAATATGTAGAACACCTGGAAGTGTTCTAACCCTTCCACCTTACAACTTCAACTTTACTTTACGGTGACCAACAATTCTAGCCTTCCTATCATCCCCTAAGAAGACATCACCACCATCGTATTTCTCATACTCGCAGAACCACTCTCTATGGGGAGCGAAGTGAAAGGATGCACCTGAGTCAATCGACCATGCCTCATGATCTACATGTGTACTTGAAGAAGCCAAGTACACATCCCCACCTTCATCTGAGGTGGTTTTCACCTCTGCAGAAGGAGCATCATCAGATCCCTTTCCTTTATCAGGAACTTTAGATTTACAGTCCCTTTTGTAGTGCCCTTCCTTTCCGCATTTCCAGCCACTACCTTTACAAGTTTTCCTGGAGATTTAGATCTCCCTCTCGATTTAGATCTCCCACTCGATGACTTATTTTTGTTTCTATTCTGGGACCATCCTCGTACAGACAAGGCATCACCATTCTGACTCTCCATATTTTTCCGTCTCATCTCCTCCGTCAGCAAGGATGAGACTATTTCATCAAACTGTAAGGCAGTTGCATTGCTACCTATTGCAATAACCAGACTATCCCATGAATCTGGTAGATAACACAACAAACTGATGCACTTATCTTCATCTGAAATTTTAATAACAATAGATGCTAACTGACTTACCACAGTATTAAATGCATTTAGATGCTCTATCACTGATTCTCCATCTTTCATCCTTAGGTTATACAGCTTTTTCCACAGGAACAGTTTATTCACCAGAGACTTAGATTGGTACAAAGTCCCTAACTTGTCCCACAAAGCCTTCGTCGTAGCTTCCCCTGATACATTCAACAATGCTAAATCTGAGACACACAATCGTATTGTGCTCTTTGCCTTCCGATCCAACTTCTTCCATTCTTCATTGGACACTCTCGTTAGTTTAGTACCCGGATCTACTGTGATCCACTGATCTCTATCCACCAACAGATCCTCCTTGATTTTCCACAACTCAAAACTCTGACCATTAAATTTCTCAATCGCTATCTTTCCACTGCTTGCCATCTTCTTTCACCACCATAATCAATCTCGCAGATCTCCCACTACCACAGGCCCAAGCGAAACCCCTCAACAACAAAGGCGTCCCCTTGAAGCCAAAACAGCTCTGATACCAAATGTAGGTTTTAAACCCATACAAAATTACCTGCATACGAATTCTAAAACACATAAAATAAACAATGCGAGAGCATAACGCATAAAACACATATACACAGAGATTTCCCCTGGATCCCAAAACCGGGACTACCAGCTTGATTTTTCATTATTTTCCTTGCAATGTTACAATACATATTTATACATGTTGAAGCATCCAATACCATGGACCGAAAAACCATCGCGTCCAAACCCATGGACCGAAAACCATCGCGTCCAAAACCATGTGCGAAAAACATGCACAAAACCATAGGTAGGTCCGCCCAACCTAATATAGTGTCCAAAACCAAACTTTTCTGGGGTGCTGCCCCAGACCCCATAGAGTGGGGTTACTTGCACCCCTCAAACCCCTTGTGACCCCCTTGCTACGCAATCGGCGCAACGAAGGGGGGGCTCCGCTCCCCTCCTAACCCCCTGGTTAACTACGTGGGCTAGTCGTGGAAAGAATATAACACAACCCAACAAAAATTGTGAGCTCGCAAGTTTCCAAATGTTTCCTCCGAGCCAGATCGCACTTCTAGACCCAGAAAGTGTGATGCGGTCATGAGAAAGGGAAAGGGTCTCTCAGGGAGATGCCAGGTGCCAAAAATCAGGAAATAAACTACTGAGATTGAAGAGATGAGTAAGGCCACCTACCTGAAAGTCGAAGATCCTAATTCTGATGGTCTATTTATCACTACGGTCTCCACAAGATTTAGGGTCTTTTCCTCATCTCCAAATTCACCGTAGCTCACTTAGAAAATGAATCCAAATTGGAGGGAAAACGCCCTTTTATAGAAAAATCCCCAATTTTTCTATCACCCATTGGGACTAGACCGTAGCTTATTTTGATGAATCATCAACACCATTGGAAAGCTCTCACCAAGCTCTAAAATGGGTCTTCCTCGGTTTTTGATGATTTGACACTTCACCCGGAAACCATTTTTCCAAGAAGGGTCACTTCGTCGCCTCTCAAAAACGAATTTCATCATAAAGCGACACTCGTACTTTGAGGTCCACCTCCTCTTAATACTTGTTATACCATACATCAATTTTCGTCGTGAGTAACCATTATTTACTCATGTTTTCATGGTCCCCACCCGGCCTCATTGGTGTGGCAGCGCCATCGAGTCACCCTTGTTCAGAGCATCCGCGATGAGTCACCCTTCTAGTCTTGGAGTCTATTTCATGCCCCATCATATCATGTCATAGTATTCCATCCATATTTGCATACCATTCATCCCGTGTTGCCCATTTTGGCCTCTAGTCATACTGTCCCCATCCCCTCCGGAGTTGAGTCAATTACTGCTAGGTCAACCATGCACTTTATGCTCTGACAAGGGTAATCGTTTGTTTGTCCCTTAGTCCCTTTTTCCCATTATCCCAGGTGTCATTCCATCAATCACATTACTATTTTCCCTCGTGCTTTAGTTGAGGATCCTCATTGCCTCATCTATCGCAAGCCCTATTCTATCGACATCAACTCATTTATTCCAGAAGAACAGCCTAGAGGGTGGTGTATCTCGGTTCCAACTTCCATTCTTGTTCGACGCCTTGGATCGAGCAAAGGGTCTCATTATTTCCCTTTGACTTGGTCGTTTCATGTTCGTGATCTATACACTTGATGGTCCAACAATGCAACAGATTGTACCAGTGATTCCCAGGTGTGTGCGAGATGTTTCAGACCTCATGAGGGGGTGGCCCTTCAGGTAGCCCCCCACATGCCCGAATGTATATCTACTATGCTACAACCTCAGATGCAGTTCCATAGAGTTGATGGATTCGGTTCCTGCCGATCACAATGTTCATATCATGTACGTCTCCTGCAGATGATCCATTCAGTTTTGCAGAGCCCTTCCTTGTTCAACAGGGCTTCTCCAGTTGTTCTACCCTCCCTCCCACCCATTTTTTTTATTTAGAGAAGGGGATTTGTATCTCATGTACTCAGATATTATTGTATCCAGTCTTGGCTCATGTTTTTACCAGGTGCATTATGTATATGGGACGCATTGTATTATTTTCTGGTCGTGTTATGCCAACATGTCATGTACCATTCAACATGTACTTCATTGCTCAGTTTTATATTTCTGGGTGAACCATTATTTTTCTACTAGGTTATCTCAGCAAGTATGGGTATGCCTCCCTCGCCTCAGTGAGGTCTGATACCACAACATAAAAGGAGACTTGCATTAGTCTCGCCCCTTCTGTCCCTATCCTCTTTCGAATTCAACTTCATTAGTCTCTCTCTCTCTCTCTCTCTCTCTCTGACTCCCCTGTGTTGTCTAGTGATTGTGTCTTTACAATGTACTTCGGTAATACGGTTTTCTCCTAACACTTGTACGTTGGGGGGAAATCTGTTATCACCAAAAAATTGATCATCTAGCCTAATTTACTAGATGGATTGAAGTACACCATGTAAAGCCAATTTTACCATAGTAAAATTGCTTTCACTGTGAGAAATTACTTAATAAACCATCTTTGTTAAATAATTTATAGTTAAACCTATGAAGAATAATTAAATAAATCACTATTTATTTGATTTTCTTCTAGGAATAATTAATTAAACCATTGTTTTATTATTATTCCTTGTATCTCTAAGAATAATTAATTAATCACTAATTAATTATTATTCTTTGTTAAATTTGACTAAATCCCTTAGGAATAATTAAATAAATCCTTATTTGTTTATTATTCCTTAACTAATTCCTTGAGATGATAAATAAATCATTTATTTATTTATTATTTCTAAATAAAAGTTTAAATACTTTTTTCCTTATAAACAAATATAATAAAATATTCCAGGTGGTTATTCCAAGAATGGGATCAATAATATTTTATTATTGCTCATTATTCGAGGATAACTCAATATTTTGTTATAAATAGAAGGGTTTTCCATTCATTATTCACTTTTGATTATTTTCATTGTTGCACTCACTGTTGTAACTCTGATTATTTCATTGTCGCACACCATATTCTTGTTGGGCTTATGCATTATAAAGGAGAGAGACTCTACATAAGCTGAAGACGTTTGAGGATAGCCAAGAACCCATCCCATAGAGGGGGATTGATAACATTTATCTGTTCTCTTCACATGTGTTATAATAAAATTATTCTTTACATATCTGGTTTCCATTGGATGATTGGAGTTATTACTCTTTCTTTTTGCTGTTTAACTATGATTGTGGCATAGATCCGAAATTTGGCAGGTTTTGTTTCTACCAGCTGCAAATCTACAATGTTTAGCAACCATTTATATTGTTGAGATCGTTTGTCATCCACAATCTTAAGTGAGTTCTTTTCATACATCTTTGAGAGGAAAACACTACAACAATATACTTTTTAGAATTTTAATTATTAATTTGTAATAATGTAGTAGATAAAATTGGTCTCTCCAAATAATAAACCACTTGCCACTTCTCTTCATTGTTCACAAAAGAAATTGCAACCCCTATCCTGTGAAATTCTTTCCCACTAATGATTACTCGCTTCTATAAGCCATATAGGGTCGCAGTCTTATTTACAACTTAGAATGCTATCTTGCTCACTTGCAGTCCTAGCATTGAAATCACCCACTATAAGGACTTCACCTAGCTGAGAATATGTTGCAATATCCGCTTTTAAGGTTGCAAAGAGATCTTTGTGGTCAAGCCCTCTACTTTTGTAATTTTTTGAAACTTGCGGCACAAAGTAGCATGCTGCAATTCTGATGTGATTTCCATTTTCTGATATTTTAAAACAAATGAATTGTTTATTTGAGTCTTCTTTTTCTAACTGAATGAAATGGCCTTATTTTTCCCTCACTAATACCATGATACCTCGTGACCTTTGCCATTTCTCCAATACTGATCTGGATTTAAACAGGAACACAACAAATTACAGAGATAACCATAAACACATAGATGTAGTGGAAATAATACTTCATTTCATTAATGTAAAATACTAAGATCTACTTACAAACAGAAATGGAAATGAACCAGCTAGGGCGATGGTAGCTTATCTCTGAGAAGAGATGTGGCGGCTAGATGCCTCTGAACTGCCTTACAATGAGGCTCGAGGGCCTTTTTATTATTGAACAATAAGAGCAAACCCTAGACAACCAAAACCCTAACCCGAGGAGATGTAACACCAAGAGTTTATGGGCCCCATTGGGGTGAGTTGGATAGCCAACTTCCCGGGGTTGTGACTTGGTCATATTATCTCCGTTTGATGCTCATGATAACTCGTTGGAAAGATCTCTCTGAGGTCTACGACAAAAAAGATGATTTTAAATAAAAAATTGCTAGCAGTATATTTCCAAAAAAGCGTCGTTTAGGGCCTCAAAACGGCTCTGGAAGTTTAGGACCCGAAAAACTACTAAAAATAGTAAACTGTGCTACAATTAACGAAACTGAAAAACTGAAAGAAGCAATAGTGGGGGTCCAAGTGGAATTGGCGGGTGGCCACCAATATCCACCTGGATCATTCCACCCCGCTTAGGAAGCAATGGTCCCCATTGCGTTGAGTTCCTCCATGAGATGAGGAAACTTCTGTTGAACTTGGTCCCTGGTGAGCCACTTGCCCTGGTGAAGGAGTTGGCCTGCTTTGAAAACTCGATACAGTTGGATATTCTGTTGGCGAGTGTGCTTGATCTGTGTGTCCATGATCCAATCAGTTGCAGCTTGTTCCATGCAATCTGGATTTAACTCTGTGGGTATGAGTTGTTTTGCAATGTCAAATGTGTCTAGTAATGGTGGAAAGTATGGCTGAAGGCGGTCCACATTGAACACTGGATGCAGGCCAAGGAATGGGGGAATGCTAAGCTCAAATGCATTGTCTCCCACAGCCTTGGTAATGGTGTAAGGACCATATCGGAGTGGTCTGAGTTTCCGATAGGCTCCGGTAAGGCGTTCCTTTTGCAAATGCAACCAAACTTTTTCCCCCACCTAAAACTTGTGTGGCACCCGATTGCTTGTACTTGGCATTTGATTTCTCCAGAATGTCATGGACCTACTAGCGAATATGTTAGAAGTGCTCAATGAAGTTGTTTGCCTTATCTGTTTCGAACTGGACATGAGCTGAATCTACGTGAGTAGCTACAAATAGCATGGCCACATCAATGGGACATAGTGGTTGGAATCCCAATCCCACCTGAAAAGGGTTGTGGCCAGTCAAGCTATGGAGAGCCTGGTTGTAGCTACGCTGAACATAGGGGAGGCTCTCGTCCCATGTGCATCGATGCTTTGAGTTGTACATGCGCAGAATGTGTATGATCATCCTGTTGACAACCTCTGTCTGGTCATCAGTTTGAGGATGGAAGGCAGTGGACTTAGTGAGTTTGGTGTCGAGCATCGACCAGAGAATGGAGCAAAATGTACTGAGGAACCTATTGTCCCGATCTGAGACGATAGACTATGGGATCCAAAATTGTACCCACACTCATTCAAAGAAGAGTTTAGCAGTGGCTTCAGCTATGATATTCTTCTTGCAGGCTGCCATAATGGCCATCTTCGAGAACCTGTCGACGACCAAAAAAACACAGTCATTTCCATGCTTAGTGGAAGGAAGGCCTGACATGTAATCCATGGAGATGGATTCCCAAGGTCGACTAGGGGTAGGCAGCGGGGTATAGAGGCCTTGCTTCTTGATGGTCGGTTTGGCAATGGCGCAGGCAGTGCATGATCTGATGTACTTCCCGACATCCTATCAAAGATTCGGCCAATAGAAATACTTCTGCAGCACTGCCACCGTTTTCTCGACCCCGAAATGCCCAACAGCCTGACTGTAGTGTGCTTCCCAAATCATCTTGGCACGATCGCTTGAAGGAACACAAAGGTGACCCAGGTGGCATAACAGGGCATCCTAGAGGTGAAAATTTGGAACATGCTGACCCTCCAAGAGTGTGTGGCCGAATTCCAGGTCGCTTTTGTAGAGAAGTGGCCAATCAGAAGTCTCGTGGCCACAAGAGTTGACCACAGTGGTTAACGCCATGATCGGTGGTCGACTGAGGTAATCTGCAACATTATTGGTGCTGCCCTTCTTATACTTGATATTCAAATGGAACTATTGCAGGTATGTGGACCACTTTTGATGGCAATCATTATGTAATTTCCCTTGGGTGTGTATGAACTGCAGGGGTCGGTGGTCTGTGTGGATGATCGTTTCCTTCCCCAAAATGTAATGCTCCCATTGTCGGCAGGCCTGCACAATGGAATACATCTCTTTGTCATAAGTGGGATACTTCTGGACTGTGTCTGAAAGTGCCTCACTATGATATGTCATTGGATGCCCGTGTTGAGTAAGGATTGCCCCAATAGCATAGTCAGAGGCATCTGTCTCGATCTCAAATGGTTGTTGCAAGTCTGGTAATACGAGCACTAGTGCCGAGCAGAGGCAATCTTTCAAATTTGTGAATGCCTTCTGTTGAGATTCAGACCAAAAGAATTTTGCTTTCGCTCCTCCCTTGGTGACTTGACTCAAGGGCCAAGTGATATGAGAAAATCCCAACACGAACCTGCAGTAGAAGTTGGCAAGACCTAAAAAGCTGCGGAGCTCTGTCAGAGTGGTTGGAGATGGAAAATCCCAAATGACTTGGATCTTGGCTGGATCCACATGCACCCCCTGTTCATCAATAATGTATCCCAGATACTGAACCTAGGTCATGCCAAAAGTGCATTTCTCCAAATTGGCACATAACTTGTGTTGCCGCAGTGTTTGGAGAACCTATCGAATGTGGTGTAGGTGCTCTTCCCAACTCCGGCTAAAGATTAGGATTTCATCCAAGTATACCACTACAAATGAGTTGGTGAATGGCCACAAGATATCATCCATTAGCCTCATGAAGGTTGCAGGAGCATTCGTCAATCTAAAAGGCATAACACCCCATTCAAAAAGGCCCTCCTTGGCTTTGAAGGCAATCTTCCACACATCGGAGGGTTCGATTGGTACCTGGTGATATCCTGACTTCAAATCGATCTTGCTGAAATATTTTTCCCCCTTTGGTTGGTCCAGGAGGTCATCAATTCGTGGGATCGGGTACCTATTACGGACAGTGATCTTGTTTAGCGCCCGATAGTCAATGCAGAGTCTCCAAGTCCCATCCTTCTTCTGTACTAGCACGATCAGGCTCCCACAGGGCGATGAACTCGGATGGATGTGACCTTTCTGCAACAGCTCCTGAATCTACCTCTTGATTTCATCCTTCTCCAAAACGGAGCACCGATAGATTGGTCCATTGGACAGCAGTGCACTTGGGGTCAGATCGATGGAGTGCTTGACCTGACAGTGCAGAGGAACCCCTATGGGGGAGGTGAAGATGTCCTTTTACTCCTCCACGACCTTGTCCATCTGTAGTTGTCGTGCAGAGGGGCCTTGTCTGGAGGTCGTGGCCACCATATTCTTCTTTCCTTGAGGGCGTATCATCAAGAAATTTTTTTCCCGATTTTGGAAATGAACTTACTGCATTGTTTTGCAGTAACCAAAGAGATGGCGGTAGGTGGTGCTACCTCCGGTATCCTATACAACTTCTTTCCCAAAGTAATAATAACAACACGGGGCCTTGATTCATACATAACATGTTGCTTCCACAAGTATGGTTGTCCTAATAATACATCACAAACTTCAAGGGGAGCAATGTCACATAATACTTCATCCGTGAAGGGCTTGATGTTGTATGGAAGGCAACACTGTTGGCTCACACGAAGATCCCGTCCTTGGTGAAGCCACCTGATGGTGTATGGTTGTGGATGTGTTGTGGTTAGTAAGCCCAGCCACTTCACGACCTCTGCCAAAAATGAGGTTCTTTTGGCTCCCGCTATCGATAATGAACTGTAGCAGAGAGCCATTTACCCACATCTAGGAGTGGAAGAGACGCTCCTCCTCCTCTGGATCTTTGGGTTCCTCCTTCTGGATCTTCATGGTGGCAACGGTGGCGTTGGGCTCTATGTCAATAATATGTTTCCCTTTGTCATTCCCCTTGTCGGGTTCTGACTCAGAGTCAAAACATGCATCTGATTCTGAAACTTTAGCTCGGCCACCAGTGACTGCTTGGCCCGACACTCACTTGTGTTGTGAGTGGAGCTCTTATGGAACTCACACCACTTTCCCGTGTCCTTTTTTGACTTCGCGACATTGTTCTTTGCTTGCAGCTTTGGTGGGTTGTATTGGGCCGCCCCACCTTGGCTTTGTCCTTTGTTCTGCGGTTTGGGGGCACCTTTCCCTTGCTTCGGATTCGCAGATCCAAAGTCTCGCTTCTTCTGTTTGAACTTTTTCTCAACCTTGATGGCATATCGGTATGCCATGCCGAGCGAGGAGATGTTCAGGAGTTCTATTTCTTCCTGGATGTACTTGTTAGGCAGTCATGGTATTTGAGTACCAAATGTTGCTCTGAATCCTTGATACCCAACTTTGTGCGAAGGGTATGGAAGATATTGGTAAACTTTGGCACATCTTGGTCCCTTCCTTGCCGCAATGTGGTCCACTTTATGTATTGATCCTCATAGCTTCCGACAGGGTAGTACTGCTCCTTGATGACATCCCGGAATGAATTCCAAGTGGGTGCAGCTGAAAATAATGAGCCTGTACTTTCATCCTTCTGCTCGCAATAGGTTTCCCACCAGTCCTTAACGTGGGGGGCTGCTTTAAGAAGAGCGAAAATAATCTTTTCCCGACTGGAAAATTCATGAACAGAAAAATAACCCTCTAGTAGATTTAACCATTTATCGACGGCATCTGCGTCTAGCTGACCCTCGAATATGGGGTTTTCAAAATTAACTTGTACCTTAAACGGCGTGGCATTTCTAGAGTAGCTGTTGGAAGCCGATGTGTCGCCCCTAGGTAGCTGCTGAAGGATTGGGAAAAGCTATCCATCATTGCGTTCCTTTGTCGCACGAGGGCTTCTTCAAGCAAGATTTTGATAGGATCTCCTGCCCCCTCGTCTTTCTTTTCATTTGCCATGGGAGGCCGTCGGGATTTGCGAGGTTGGTCTTGCAAATGTTCGACTAGTTCAAGCCCTAACTCCTTATATCCCGACCTCGTTGGGGACATGCAAAGAAAAACAGAGAAAAAAAGCAGACCGCTCTAATACCACTGATCCGGATTTAAATAGGAACGCAACAAATTACAGAGATAACCATAAACACAGAGATGCATCAAAAATAATACTTCATTTCATTAATGTAAAATACTGAAATACGCTTACAAACAAAAATGGAAATGAACCAGCTAGGGCGATGGTAGCTTATCTCTGAGAAGAGATGTGGTGACTACATGCCTATGAACTGCCTTACAATGAGGCTCAAGGGCCTTTTTATTATTGAACAATAAAAGCAAACTGTAAACAACCAAAACCCTAACCCGAGGAGATGTAACACCAAGAGTTTATGGGCCCCATTGGGGTGATTTGGACAGCCAACTTCTCGGGGTCGTGACTTGGTCATATTATCTCCGTTTGACGCGCATGATAACCCGTTGGAAAGATCTCTCCAAGGACTACGACGGAAAAGATGATTTTAGATAGAAAATCGCGGTAGATTTCCAAAAAAGGCGGTGGATTTCCAAAAAAGCGTCGTTTAGGGCCTCAAAACGGCTCTCGAAGTTTAGGACCCGAAAAACTGCTAAAAATAGTAAATTGTGCTACAATTGAGGAAACTGAAAAACTGAAAGAATCAATGGTGGGGGTCCAAGTGGAATTGGCGGGTGGCCACCAATATCCACCTGGATCAAGTACCCTTCAAACAAAGGTGTCGTGAACCCTTCATGCTTATGTGTTTCTATGAGTAAAATTATATCTCTATCTTCCGCAATAGGCCCTAACCCAGGTCCTTGTTTCCATAGTTAACCTCTGCAACTGTAACAAACTCATCTTAAGGAAACCTGGGTATGACTTGATTGCTATTTTTTTTTACATGAATGACTCATAGTTGAGTCTTTGACCTTGTTTCATGATTGACTTGATTGCTATTTGTTTTGACATGCATGACTCACAGTTGAGTCTTTGACCTTGCTTCATGATTTCTTGCTAAAAAGTTTGTTGTCTCTTCTTTGTTACCATCTTGCTACTATGTTTTGGAAGGAGGCCGAAAAGGCGCTATCACAACTTTATGTTTATATATATCTTGCCACTTCTTTGTTATTTTTGTATTTATTTTCATCAAAATCAGTTGTTATTTATTTATCCATTGCTATATATATGGGTTATTTCTAAATTTTTAATAAGATAATTTTTATTTTATTTTTTGCTATGGTTCACAGACACCCTGGTCAACGGGTGGCGCTACGTCCACAGAGATATCTGGGCTGATCGACCCCGAAGGGAATCTAGCCTTGCGGCCCACTAGCAAGGCCTGACCCCAAGGGCTTCAGGGAGATTGGACCCTGTGACCTTCCGATGGCGAGGCACTGATTTTGACCAATTGAGCTAACCCTTGGGGCTAATATAATTATAATAAGATTGAATGTGATTAATCTAAAAAACAATCTTATTATCAATATGTATCACAAAAGTCTAAGATCTAACAATATAGTTATAATTTTTAAAAATTAAATCAATCTAAATTTGTATTCTATTTTTTATAATAAAATATTCTAGGTGGTTATTCCAAGAATGGGATCAATAATATTTTATTATTGCTCATTATTCGAGGATAACTCAATATTTTGTTATAAATAGAAGGGTTTTCCACTCATTATTAACTTTTGATTATTTTCATTGTTGCAATCATTGTTCTAACTGCGATTATTTTCATTGCCGCACACCATATTTTTGTTGGGTTTATGCATTATAGTGGAGAGAGACTCTACACAAGTTGAAGACGTTTGAGGATAGCCAAGAACCCATCCCATAGAGGGGGACTGGTAACATTTATCTGTTCTCTTCACAGGTGTTATAATAAAATTATTCTTTACATATCTGGTTTCCATTGGATGAATGGAGTTATTACTCTTTCTTTTTGCTGTTTAACTATGATTGTGGCATAGATCCGGAATTTGGCAGATTTTGTTTCTAACAGTTGCTGCAGATCTACAATGTTTAGCAGCCATTTATATTGTTGAGATTGTTTGTCATCCACAATCTTAAGTGGGTTCTTTTCGTACATCTTTGAGAGGAAAACACTACAACAATATACTTTTTAGAATTTTAATTATTAATTTATAATAATGTAGCAGATAAAATTGGTCTCTCCAAATAATAAACCACTTGCCACTTCTCTTCATTGTTCACAAAAGAAATTGCAACCCCTGTCCTATGAAATTCTTTCCCACGAATGATTACTCTCTTCTATAAGCCATATAGGGTCGCAGTCTTATTTACAACTTAGAATGCTATCTTGCTCACTTGCAGTCCTAGCATTGAAATCACCCACTATAAGGACTTCACCTAGCTGAGAATATGCTGCAATATCCACTTTTAAGATAGCATTGAAATCACCCACTATAAGGACTTCACCTAGCTGAGAATATGTTGCAATATCCACTTTTAAGGTTGCAAAGAGATCTTTGTGGTCAAGCCCTCTACTTTTGTAATTTTTTGAAACTTGCGGCGCAAAGTAGCATGCTGCAATTTTGATGTGATTTCCATTTTCTGATATTTTAAAACAAATGAACTATTTATTTGAGTCTTCTTTTTCTATCTGAATGAAATGGCTTTCTTTTTCCCTCACTAATACCACGATACCTCGTGTCCTTTGCCATTCCTCCAGTACCCTTCAAACAAAGGTGTCTTGCACCCTTCATGCTTATGTGTTTCTATGAGTAAAATTATATCTCTATCTTCCGCAATAGGCCCTAACTCAGGTCCTTGTTTCCATAGGTAAGCTCTGCAATTGTAACAAACTCATCTTAAGGAAACCTGGGTATGACTTGATTGCTATTTGTTTTGACATGCATGACTCATAGTTGAGTCTTTGACCTTGCTTCATGATTGACTTGATTGTTATTTGTTTTGACATGCATGATTGACAGTTGAGTCTTTGACCTTGCTTCATGATTTCTTTCTAGAAAATTTGTTGTCTCTTCTTTGTTAGCATCTTGCTGCTATGTTTTGAAAGAAGGTCCATAAGGCGCTATCACAAATTTACGTTTATATATATCTTGCCATTTCTTTGTTATTTTTGTATTTGTTTTCATCAAACTCGGTTGTTATTTATTTATCCATCGCTATATATATATATATATATATATATATATATATATATATATATAAATCGTATATTTTTTTTTTTTAATTTTATAATATATAAATTTTTAATTTTTAAAAAATCAATCTAGATTTGTATTCTATTTTTTATTATTTTAAAAGTGAAAATTATATTATTTTTTATTATTTTAAAAGTGCAAATTTATTATATTATTTTTAATTATTTTAAAAGTGCAAATTATATTATTTTATAGGTTTGGAAAGATCAATTTTATTTTCTCTATTATTATAAATTTTAAAAACTAAAATATTAAAATTGTTTACGCCTTTTTTAATAAATCACTTTCCACTTTGTTATTTTTGTAATTTTGTATTTATTTACAGCCACTTCTATTTATATATACTTTTTCTAAATTTAACATGGTTCTAATTTTATAAATTTTAATAATATAATTTATCATTTTTAAATAATAAATTAATCTAAAGTTTTTATTATCTTAATATATTTTTTTGTTATTGTAAAATTTTATTATTTTTATATATTTTAAAATTTAATATAATTCTAAGGTATTTTTAAAATCAATTCAACATTTTTGTTAGGATAATAAAGTTGTTATTTTTATAATCTTCGGTTTAAAAGAGGAGGTAGATGAGGATACTTTAGCCATAGCCCAGATAGAATTACATAATAGATTACAAATTGAAACAACGTGTCTCACAGAAGCAACAAGGCTGGGGAAATTAATTGAGAATAAAGGAAGACTGATCCGAATAAAGGTGAGCTCTACTGATCATAAGTATGATATACTTAGTAAAACCTCAAGTCTAAAAGGAACGAGAATATTTATAAATGAAGATCTCATTCCAGAAGATCAAGCAGAATTAAGAAAGGAGGTTCAAAAGGTAAAAGAAGCTAGGAAGGAAGGAAAATGGGAAATAATCGGAAATAGAAAAGCCTTTATTCGAGATAGAAACCAAAAATATTGTAATAAATAGCAATTCAACATGCTCCGAATTCTTTCTTGGAATTGTCGGAGTTTTCCATTGAACAAAGGCCCCAAGCTAAGTTGGATCTCAAATGATGTTGATATTATTTTTCTTGTTGAAACTTGGGAGCACGAAGAATCTAAGGTCCCTAACATAGATGGCTTTATGCTATGGTCTACCTGGAACAAGCGATCCTCCCGTAGAGGCATTGGGGGAATAGCTTGTTACATTAAGAAGAACATCTCCCCCCATGCTAGGATTTATAAAAACGACCCTTACAACCAATATAGTTGGATAGAGATCACTGACATTAATAATAAAAAGACCTACATAGCAATATGTTATTTCCCCCCATCAATTCTAACTTCTATAAGAAGAAGAATCTAGATAAAAATAGTCCTTACAATGGTTTAGAGAATGATATTTCTAGCCTAAGGAATGAAGGTAATATCCTTTTAATAGGTGACTTTAATGCTTGAACTTCAAGCAACCAAGCTATTATTCTAAGCAATCATTCCAACCCTAATCCTCTTTGGTTAGACGAAGACCCTACTCTGGCTAGTAGGTACAAAAGGAGCTCTGAAGACCTCAGGGAGAATTTGTTTGGGTCAGAGCTAGTCAAGCTCTGTAGTGCTCAGGATCTCATAATTTGCAATGGTCTAAAGAAGTGGCCCAATTCTAGCCAGATGACCTGCATCCATGGGCTTGGTAGCAGCGTGGTAGACTATGTTATTTCCGATCTCCCTTTACGCAACGAAATAATAAATTTTGACATCTTAAATGACCACGAGCCTGACTCTGATCATAGGCATTTACTTATAACTCTCAATTTTTTCATGCATAGAGATCCCATAAAAAATAATCCTTATAGCCAAAAGAACTTAATTTTGATAGAAATAAAAACAATCTCTTTCTAAATGAATTAAAAACTAATTTGCTTCCTTTATCTAGTATAGACAACATAGAAGACCTCTATCATAATTTTACTACAACCCTCTCATATTCTATTAACAAGTTCTCAATTGAAGTTTCAAATAATAAAAGAAATAGCAAAACCAACCCATGGTATGACAAAGATTGTAAAAGTGCGAGGAGAGCAATTAAGGAAGTTGTTGACGAATCTCTTAAAATGGGCAAGATAAAAATATACAAAGCCGTAACTAAAAGGAAAAAGAGGCAGTACATTCGTAAAAGACAGGAGAATCTCTTACACCTCTCTATGGTAGCTCCTAAGAAATTTTGGAGGAAGATTCTGACTAGGAAAACTAAAGATAATAATAAAATTTCTTTACATGATTGGAATTCCTATCTTAAAAATCTTTATGAATCTCCAAATGTCATGGATAACTTTGAAACCCTACTCACACAAAAAGAAGATTTCTCATTAGAAGACATTGATTTTGGGGTTAAACGCCTGGAAAATGGGAAAGCTAAGGAAATTGAAGGTTACCAGGCAAAAATCTTAAAAATTGGAGGTCCTGTCCTCATCCCCCACATCCACAAGCTTTTCAATCAAGCAATCAAGCAAGGGTTCCCTAAACCATGGACTGAGAGTCTCATTATCCCTATTTTTAAAAGTGGGGATACAAATAACCCCTCTAATTATTGGACAATTATGATCAGCACTCTCTTAGCCAAGTTATATGGTATTATTTTGGAAAAGAAGTTGAGCATATGGCTTGAAAGTGAAGGTAAGCGGGCTAAAGGCCAAGCGGGTTTTAGAAGGCATCACTCAACAACATACCACCTCGTTACGCTTAGGATCATTATGGAGGAATGTCGTAATGATAAATCCAATCTCTTTTGTTGCTTTGTGGACTTTAGAAAGGCTTTCGATACGGTTCCTAGAAACAACCTTTGGAATAGATTAGAAGAGCTAAAGGTTCCTTTCGAGTTGAGAGCTACCACTATAAGGTTATACGAGAATGTAATTGCCAAGCTAAAAAGCAATGAGGGGTGGTCGAAAGATATTAAATGTAATATCGGAGTTAAACAAGGTTGCCCCCTCTCCCCTACCCTATTTGGCATTTACATCGACAAGCTTGAAGGTTATTTAGAGGAAGCAGGATTTGCGGGCATGATCTTAGCTAGGATAGTCATCATCCTTCTTCTCTATGCTGACGATATTGTTCTTCTCGCAAGGTGCCCATCTGATCTTGATAAGCAACTTAGGCTTCTTAAGGATTTCTTCTCTACCATGGGTATGACTGTTAACACTGACAAAACAAAAGTTATGATTATCAAATCCATGAAGGACACTTACGCTAATTTTATGTATGATAGTAATAACTTGGAGGAAGTGTATTCTTACAAGTACCTAGGAATTGACATTCATCACAAGCTCAACTGGAACTATAGCATTGAGAAAAGGATTAATGGGGGGTGGAAAGCTTATTTTGGTCTTGAAAATAATTGTAAAACGACAAACCTCATAATGTGGGATAAAAAGAAGTTCCTCTTTGAAACTTTAGTCGCTCCTGTTATCTTATATGGATGTGAGATCTGGGGTTGCAGCATCTCTAGAGAATCCTGGAAAAAGATTGAGCAAATCCAGAAGCGTTTTATAACATATAGCTTGAAAATTAAAAGCAATACACCCTATCCTATTCTCCTTATAGAAGTAGGTCTTTCCCCTATCAAGAGCCTAGCTATGACTAGGCTTCTGTTGTACAAGCACAAACTCAATAACAGAGGAGATCATAGACTTCCTAAGTTAGCTTTAAATTCCAGCCAAAACCACCCAAGCAGGGGTGGTATAAAGACACGAGGGCCTGGTTAAACCATTGGGAGATCAACGAGAATGATGCATTACAAAACATTAATAACATTAAAAATATTGTTACTTCTAAGTTCAAAGAAAAAATGTGGTGTGAGAAATATTTAGCAGCTAAAAGAAAATTAAGTTATTATAAGAAGGTCATCAACCCCACCCTAGAAGATCAAAAGTATCTCTCTGTTTTAACTAGCTCAAAGAAGAAAATTAATATAGCGAAGATTAGAACGAACTTTCATGAGCTCCATAGTGAAACAGGTCGTTGGGCAATTCCTAAAACACCATGGATGGAAAGGATCTGCCATCTCTGTGAGAATAGGAACATCGAGGATGAAAACCACTTCATTTTAGAGTGCCCCGCGTACAACCACATTAGATCTCAGTTTCATAATCTTTGTCGCAATATTGACCTTCCTAGCCTTTTACGATGTCAAAATTATAGTGAGCTCGGGAGGCTTCTCTCCAAGCTTTTTGAGAATGGGAATAAAATCTTAAATCAAACTAAATAATTTGTTTCTTTAGGTCCGATAGACCAAAGTTTGGTCCCAGTGGATGTTAACCACCAGCACCACCACCATCACCATCATATTTAAAATTTAATGTAAATCAAAATTATTTTAGATAAATATTTTTTCTTTTTATTTTAATTTAATATATAATTTTTTTTAAATAAAGTTATTTTGAATTAAATATTAAATTTATATATATATATATATATATATATATATATATATATATATATATTAAATCAAGTATCATTTATACTGTATATCAAGTTTATATTTAATCTGTATTTAAATACCATTTATATAAATATATGTTTAGAAGACCACTTATCCTGAATATTAAGTTTATAATTTAGATAATAAAAAAATTACTTTTTATTCTAATTTAATCTATATTAATTTTAAAATATAGTTATTTTAAATTGGATATTAAATTTATGTATCTTTAGCGAGGGCAATAGAGTTCATTGTTTACTTTGAATCAGATCCAAATCTCGCAGTAGTCGGATATAGAGTTCATTGTTTACTTTGAATCAGATCCAAATCTCGCAGTAGTCGGATAAGTTTACGCCATAGAAGCAAGGGTAGAAAGCACAAGTAACACACATAGTAAAAATATTTTAAATCAAGTATCACTTATACTATATATCAGGTCTATATTTAGTCTGCTTTTAAATACCACTTATAATATATATTTAGAAGACCACTTAAACTGAGTGTTAAACCTACAATTTAGATCAATAATTTTTCCTTTTATTTTATATTTATATATATAAAGTTATTTTAAGTTAGATATTAAATTTTAAATCAAGTATCACTTATACTATATATCAAGTCTATATTTAATCTGCACTTATACTATATATCAAGTCTATATTTAATCTGCACTTAAATACCACTTATAATATATATTTATTTAGAAGACTACTTAAACTGAATGTTATGTCTACCATTTAAATAAATAAACTTACTTTTTATTTTAATTTAATCTATATTAATTTTTATTTAAATAATATTTTTTCTTTTAAATTGAATATTAAATTTATATATATTTTAAATCAAGTATCACTTATACTATATCTATATTGGAGTTGTCTATAATGGGACTTTTTGGAGATTCCGGTGACGGAATCCGGCGGAAGAAATTGAGGTTAAATCTTGATTTGTTGCAGTTAAAATGGTTTTTTAACTGCATATTTGGATTCAGCACCCTCGAAAACCCCTGTGACGCTTTCATTGTGCAGAAACTAGCTATCAAACCTGCGATTCCAATAAATTCCTGCCGGATTTCGACCGGAAAAACCCGCCGGAAAGACTTTCAAAAAATCGCGTTATAGACAACTGCTATCTATATTTATTCAAAATAGAAAATTAGTTACACTATAAACTGAATGTTTAAGGACCACTTAAACTAAATGTTAAATCTAGAAACATCCGTAATCACTATATAACATCACAAAATGTGGCCTATCAAACAATCCAGATTTGATTTGATTCCATTCCGCAAACACTCCCTCGTTATTGTGAATTGCCTCCAACTCCAACGATAATATAAATTTCTTCATCAACCAACGGACTGTATATTCTAAAGCTGCCGATTAGATATAATAATAATCATTCATGGATTTTGGACCTGGTAGATCTTCTCCTATTATATTAGGTGTTGTTTTTATTATATTATTAATGGCAATACTCTCTTCAACGGCCTTGGCTGCCCCTGAAGCTGATCTGCTGCACGCCTTCCCGGGCCAAACACATGCAAGCAGCACCTTCAAGCAATACAGCGGATATATTACCGTTGATGAACAACATGGCAGAGCATTGTTTTACTACTTTGTGGAGGCTGAGTCCACCCATCCCCAATCAAGGCCATTAACATTATGGCTCACTGGAGGTAATGATATATATTATCAATAATTTGCGGGATATTTAACTATGAATTTGCTATATAATTTGCTGGATATTTAACTATGAATTTGCTATATAATTTAATTTTACTACTTTAATGATCTGTTCTGTTAGGTTGGGTATTTAACTATAAGACATTACGGTTGGTTAATCTCTTAGAAACTTGGAGAAAAACCAGTATTCAGTTACTAGATTTTCCCAGTATATAGTCACTTCAAATTCTTAGATACAGTTTTCAAAGTCTCAGATACAGTTTTGCCGTAAGGTGAATGAAAATTCCAGAAATTAGAAATCAGCGAATCATACCATTAAAATTGTATTTTAATTCTGTTGAATAACTAAAAAGGGGGGTAATTTTTTAAGGTGAAAAAACATGCATTCACTCACTTTTCCTTCCTTTCTATTAACGGACGGGTTCAACAAAAACTAGAAATAGAAATATGGGTTTAGGGTTCAACAATACTGGGTTCCCAGGATGGAGTTTTCTTTGTACGGCGGTTGGAGAAAACCATAAATTCAAACTCCACCGTTAATTTCACTCGACTGCCGACAAACCGGCAGGACCCACGTTCGGTCTCTGTTTCGATTTTGTGGAATGAGGAGTGTTCGGAAGGACCCACCTCCGATTACGGGTCCACCTTCCTAAATGCAGCGGAAATCAGGAAGACGCGCATTAATTTGGCTCGCCTCCTCTGCAACGATTTTTTTCCTTCCGAAAAGAAATCAGAGCCTCAAACCCAGGAGGTTAATACGCCCAGGATGCACACCCTCTAACAGATGAAATTTTAAGGAAAGTAGATCATATGAATAACAGATAGATGAAATTTTACAAGGAATTAGAGTGAAAGATGACAACATTTTTTATTTGGAGGGGTAGAATATGGGGATCATGATGCAAGGGGATGATATAAAATCATGCAAATGTAACTACTACTATTTTATGTAAGTTGTTTTTCCTTATTGAAAAAAGTTTAAGACGTTGCCGAAATTTGAATTGAATATGGATATGGAGGACAATGCAGGGCCTGGATGCTCATCACTTGGGTATGGAGGATTCATGGAGCATGGTCCTTTTAAACCCGGGGGTCACAATGGCGAACTTTTGTTGAGAAATAAGTACTCTTGGAATACAGGTAACAACTCTGTTTTTTCTTGGATTGATTAGCAAAAATTTCCATGACTTGAAGGCTCAAACATAACTAGAAGCTAACTATATACCATGACATTTACTATGTGCAATTCCTTGAAACATAACTAGAAGCTAACTATATACCATGACATATACCATGTGCAATTTTATTGATGACAGAAACAAACATGCTATATCTAGAGAGCCCAGTTGGTGTGGGGTTTTCTTATTCCAACACTACTTCAGACTACCAGTATTATAACGATGCAATGACTGGTATGCTATTTGTTATCCATATTTCTTTTTGATTGCTGCAATGAAATATGTTCTTAGATTGATGATCATGGCGACTGTAGTTTTTGGGCAATATTGAATAAGATTATAACTGAACAGCAAGTGTCAACTAATGCAGCTGAAGACAACCTGTCTTTCCTTTTGAATTGGTTTGAGAAATTTCCGGAATACAGAGGTGTAGATTTTTACATAACAGGGGAGAGTTATGGAGGTATGACCTAACGTTATCTTTTAACATATATTATGCTCACTTGTTCTTTTGAGCTCTTTAAAGCTGTTCATGTTGGTTGTTGTGTATCTTGTTTAACACTAACTATGTTGGTTGATGTAATCTTGCAGGACACTATGTGCCTCAATTAGCAACTCTTGTGATGGAGCACAACAAAAAGCCCAACATCAAGCCCATTAACCTCAAAGGAATTGCTGTATGTCTATCTTCTTTCACAACCATTTTAGGATTCTTCCAATGATGTAGATTTTGTTTACCTAAAGCTCATGTGATTATGGCATTCATTAACTACAAAGGGTCAGTCAACCGGGACAACCTTCATAATGAATGTAGCTAATGAAAAGGTTAAGGGCTTTCATTTCTAATCGTGCTATTGGGCAATCCCTATTAAACATGGGTTTTGCTTTCTATTTTAAGCTTGCTAGGCTCAAGGTCCAGCTTGAAATGTAACTCCATTCCATGTTAGTCTTGTAAGGCCTGTACCAAGGGTAAAATCACCAAGGAGATTTGAGTAATATTATGTTGTTGAGAGAATGTGCATTTCATCGTGAAACAATGAGTTCTTTCTCATGGGGGGCTTTTGTTTTTATTGTTGTAATCAAATCTAATCTATTTGTTTATCTATCAGTGCTCAATCCTTTGTACTGACATTTGCTTTGCCCCTTAAATTGCTTGCAGATGGGCAATCCTTTGTTAGACATAGATATCAGCATAAGCAACGATGAATTCTTGTGGTCAAATAGTCTCATCTCAGATGAAACTTACCAACTGACACAGTCTATGTGCAACAATTCCAAAAGGTGGAGGGAAACATATGTTCTTAACAATCTGTCTGAGGATTGCCAATATGTGTTCAGCAAGGTGAAAAGTGAAACTAGAAATATAAATTTGGAAGATGTTTCCTTGGGGTTATGTCTAGATGCTGGAGGATCCCAGGCAACAGGTTCTAGAAAACCAAGGAAATTTCTACATCAGGTAAGTCATTTACTCATCATAAATACAATTTGATGTTGAGATTGATAATCAATATGTGGTAGCATTGATTTCAGCCACTGTTGTTTCAGCTAGACAGAATTCTTCAGGATTGATCTCTGTTGTTGTTTGACAGGTTGAACATACTTTCAATAAGATTGACCTGTGCATACACTTCAAAATAAACCAATATCTGAACAAGCAAGAGGTGAAGAAGGCACTTCATGCAAACACTAATCTACATTGGGAAGCCTGCTCTCGGTATGTTTTATAGCATTTATATATTTGTTTGGTTTTGTATTTAGGATTATGCATTTTTATTTCATTACTAAGCAATCCAAAATTTATATCAAGAAAGATGCATCATGGGGCCAAAATTCAGTCACAGAGAATCCCCCTCCACTTCCCCTCCCCCACAAGAAAATTAACATTTCTGCTTTGTGCTACTTAATTTATATTTTTTAAAGTTTAACTATTGAATTCTGATAAATTTGCAATAGCTAACACTAAAATTGGATTTAGGAAATTCCTCTATGATCAAACAAACAGAGGAATCAGTATGATACCAGTCCTCTCTGATCTTCTAAAGGCAGGTCTACGCATTACACTTTACAGGTAAATCGTGTTTTTGAAAGCATTATTAATAACACTATATTATGTTCCAACATTGGATTTACTGAAAGTCAAATCAAACCTACAGTGGAGATCAAGATTCAAAGGTGCCATTTACAGCGACAAGAACCATTGTCGAGAACCTGGCCAAGGAGCTTAACTTATACACAGTCATTTCATATGCCCCTTGGTACAATCACCAACAGGTAAACTCTCATCTTTTTTATGTAAGAACTCTGGTTATAAGCGGCATTTATGTAGATAGTGCTGATTAAAATTCAAAATTGAGCAGGTGGCAGGATGGACTCAAGCATACGGACATTCAGTGAACGGCAAAACTGAGAGTATTTTGACTTACGCAACTGTCAAGGGTGCAGGACACGAGGTTCCATATAGTAAACCATCTGAAGCATTGACTCTATACAGATCTTTCATCAGAGCATTGCCTTTGCCTGCTTCGGGAAATAGCCTCTAGTGCAAAGCCAAATAAACTACTACGTTATTCTTATAGAAAAAAATAGATGTACCCTGTAGTGCAATGGCATTACTTCATATGTTAATACTGCATTGAATTGGTACAGAGATTTCAACGTTCATCAAAGGATTGCCTTTGTCTTTTTTCAGGAAATGGCCTCTACTATAAAGCCAGATACACTACATTATTCTTAGACAAGAAATATTTGTACCCTATAGGGCAATGCCAGATGCATTTCTTCATATGTTAATACTACTTGCTCTGTTCTTTCACCATATGTTGTTCGTTATTCATGGTAGTGCTTCCTTATGAATATAGCGTTTTTTCTCAATTTTGCAAACTTAAAGAGTATTGCAAAAGCAACCCAATAGATCCTAACCTTGCTAATCCAGTGAAACCCAAGCTTAAAATCATGCCTTCACAGTAATGGTGGGCCAGAATAACCTAACAAGGGAGACGACCAAGCTTTGTGGCAAATCCAAAAGAGACCAAGACACAACTAGAGCCAAAAAGATGAACCCAAACGCAATCATCTCTTCCCCAAACCCAGTTTCCTCAGGTTGTATGCCATCTTTAGCACGCATGATAGGAATGAGTTTATGAAGTTATTAATGAAGTTTTTCAATCATCAAAAACCATTTTAATCTTACTCTCTTCTGATTGCATTGGAAATCTCAATACTTACTGGAAATCTCAATACTATGCGTAAAACATTTTCTTAAAACATGGAGATATGTGAAATGTTTTATTTATTGAATTTGCATACATGGAGATTGATGTTTGACTTAATCCTCTATTAAGAAATTGCTTGTATTTTCCTGGACAAAGTGGGATCAAGGGCCATGTTTTTCCTTAATCCCATAGAAAGTAGGGCATGTTCTTTCTTAATCCCCTCTAAACAAAGTATAACAAGCTATGGCCCAAGTGAAATGATTCCCCATGGGAAAACAACGAATAAATCCGGGCTCTTTTTGAACAACTGGAATTGAGAGCACTATGTTATTCCTTAATCTACGCTATCGAGAGCCATATAATACAAACACGTTAGTCTTTCCCAAGCTCCAAAAGGAATATGTCATGCCAGAATCGAAATACATCCATAAAAGGGAAGCATTGCATTCATTGATTTCGATCAGTTGTGCTTACACTCTAGTTCCTTAAGTTATCTATGGGATGTGACACTAGAACATCTCTGATAGATTATTTCAAGTCGATTTTATTTTGATAGGATATATTTCATGTCACTAATAGAGTACAATACAATCTATAATCCTTTGTCTTTTGTAAATTAGTTGTTGATTTTAATTCCCTGTAACAGAGTGCAATACAATCTGTTATCCTTTTTCTTTTGTAAATATAACCAATATTTTATATTACTTGCATTTAGATTTTGAATTATGAAACCAACGAAACTAAATAGTGATAACCATTCATGTTAAGTTATTGCAGATTTTCTTTAATAAATTCATAATGCCAACATAGATAAATATTTCAGTCCGGTTTAAGTGCAGGTATATATACAACACACAGAGTGATCGGAGTAACACCACTATCATATACCATTAGTCTGTTACTGGTGATAGCAGTAACAGTATTTAGTAGCTATCAAATTCTATCGGTGTGCAAGTGATAATGACTTTCAGAACATACGGTCTGATTTAAAATACTAACATTATAGACACTAATACAAAAATTCTGAAAAATTTTCTACTAATAGTCGTTCAGCTGTTCCACACGTATGCCAATGCACACATTGGTATAACAAATTTTCATTAGAAAGAGCTTGCCATGAGGTATTATGTGTCAAAGAGTGGAGAAACATTAAAAGTGGGGAGGGTGTTAGAGCATTAAGGCTTGCCGAGCGGTATTTGAAATGAGTTGGTGGCATTTGGACACTTCGGACTGGCAGTTATATTAATGTTTGTGACATTAGATGGTACAGGTTTGTGAAGTGGCAGTGGAACAGTGGAGGGAGGTTGAGGTGGAGGGATGTGGTGCGGTGTTTGTGGTAGTGGGAATGAGTTGAGAGGTTAATTGGAAAGATGAGGTTGTATTAAGGTTTTGTGACATTAGAATGGTGGAGGTGGGTGGGGAAATGGTAGTGGAGGGAGGTTGAGGTGGAGGGATGTGGTGAGGAGTTTGGTGGTGATTTGGTGGCATCTTGGGATTGGAAGGAGGCTGAGGTGGAGGCCTGAGGCGGGGAGATGGTTTCAAATATGACGATGATGGAAGTGGGTAATGAAGCTGAGAACCAGAGGGAGGTGGTGGATTTTTGTAGGGTGATGGTGAAGGGTGGCTAATAGGAGTTTCAGAATTTGTTGGTGGTGGTGGTCATGGCAGATTTGTGCAGGTTGGCGGTGTAAGGTGGTTAATAAGAGTTTCAGGATTTGTTGGTGCTGGTGATGCAAGCAATGACGACCTATGATGAGAATGGGGCCTATTGATTGGATGCTTGTGTGGAGGATTAGGACGCGAAGTGGTGGTGGGAGAAGGGAGAGCAGGTTTAGACCTAGAAGCAGGTGGTGGGGGTGATAGTTGTGGGGATGGTGGAAGTTTTGATATTGGAGAGCCACCATAGGAAGGACAAGTAGGTGGTGGGAGAAATATTGGTGGAAATGGCGGAAGTTTTGGTTTTGGAGAACCACCACATGAAGGCGAGCTAGCCCCTTGGAGGTGCACTACCAACATTAGGTGGGGTGGTTGTAGGAGGTAGAAAGGGAGAACCATGCCCAATTGGTGAAGGAGCACAAGGAGTGCGAGGAGGGGGTATGGCTTCTCCTTCCATGGGAGGTTCATCCTTGCAAGGTGGGTAATGTGGCTTTGTAATGAGCTCGAGATCCAGAGGAACATGAATGCATTTGGTTGGACTACTATGGTTGTTCCTAGTAGGAACCCCAAAATGCTTAACCCTATTGTGGTCTCCATGCGCTGGTGTTACTAGGCCTAGTGACCGGAATGCTATATGATGGGGGTTTTGTTGTAAAAGTTGTAGTGGCTAGTATTGTGGAAGCACTTGAAGGAACAGTGGGCATTGCTTTTGATCTAGGTGGATATTGGTAGCCACCCACCTATCCCACGTAGACCTTCAGTCGGTTTCATTTGTTTCCATGTTTATTTTAACATTTACTATTTTTAGTAGTTTTTCGGGTCCTAAACTTCCGGAGCAGTTTTGACCTTCTAAACGACGCTTTTTTGAGGTCCACTATTGGCCCATGGTGAAAGGCAGAGCCTATAGAAAATCTTGTAGTACTCGGAGAGACCTTTCCAACAAGGTATCGTATGCGCCAAATGAAGATTATATGACCAAGTTATGACCCCGTGAAGTTGGCTGCCCAACTAACCCCAATGGGGCCCACAGAGTCTTGGTGTTACATCTCCTGGGGTTAGGGTTTTGGTTGTTTAGGGTTTTCTCATGTTTTTCAATAATAAATAGGTCGTTGAGCCTCATTGTAACACAGTTTAGAGGCATGTAACTACCACATCTCTTCTTAGAGATAAGCTACCATCGCCCAAGTAGTTATTTCTGTTGCATCTTTGTATTTATGGTTATATTTGTAATTTGTTGTGGTCTTGTTTAAATTTGGATCAGTGGTATTAGAGTGGTCTGCTATTTTTTTGTTTTTCTTTGCATGTCCCCAACAAGGTCGGGATATAAGGAATTAGGGCTTGAACTGGTCAAACATTTGCAAGACCAACCTAGCAAATCCCAACGGCCTCCCATGGGGGAAGAAAAGAAAGACGAGGGTGCAGGAGATCCTTTCAAAATCTTGTTCGAAGAAGCCCTCAAGCGACAAAGGAACGTGATGATGGACAACTTTGCTCAGATCCTTCAACGGCTACCCAAGTGCGATGCATCTACTTCCAGTAGCTACTTTGGAAGCGTCGCACCCTAAGGTACAAGTTAACTTTGACATTCCATGTAGGGATATATAGCAATCCATGTCAGTGCTTCTGACTAGTTTAATAATGCATCCTCCATCTCCATGGATTTGGAAGTCATCCTCCTCCACATTGATCAAGAATATAGCATTCTCATCAATGGATGCCCAAAAAGTGGTAGATTATTAAGTTTTTAAAATCTTGTAATTTTAGAGAGCTTAATTGAAAAAGGAAAAGTTAAAGTACCCTTTTCAACAATAATGTTTTATGTAAGGATTATAATATTTATTCTCTTTATTTTATTTATTTATTCGTTCATTCAAAACCAGCTTCATGTATATAATGTAATAAGTTAAATGTTGGTATAAATTTGATATTATAATAGAAACATTTTATTTTTTCATTAAAATTATTTTTCATATTATAATATTTGGCTAATCAATCTACAAAAGGATCTAGAATCTAATTGAGAAGCAATACAACTAACACAACCCCCTACTTTTTGGTTGTTAGGTGCTCAAGATTGGTTTAACCTTTTAATAAGATCATGTCAACCATTAGTTTTATAGACTCAGGTATTCACATGGTTTCATTTGTTATTTGATAATTTGTATGGTAATTTCACAATTGGATTAAGTAAATGTGAAAAAGTAAACATGAATTTAGAGACACAAGGTAGTTAATATTTGAAATTTCATCAATTGATGTACATGAGACAACAAGAATATGCTAGCATCTTTCATTTATGACCCTAAGATAAAGATTTGGATTAAAAGAAAGATTAATCTATGAAGTTAAATAAAGGGATGTTTATTGTTGTATTTCTCACTAATATGTGGAAAATAAATTATCCAAACATGAGAACAATTACTCAACTAGGTCATGTGCTTTCATTCCTAGAAACTAGGTTCTAACTCCTCATCAAGTGCACACTTATTCCTAGAAAACAAGAATTTACCTAAGATAAAGTGGACTTTACCAACAACGGTTTATGAAGCCATAGTTTTAGCTACCCAGGGTATTTTCCCATGGTATGCACTCTCACATAGAGATCATTATGCATGTGAGGGAAAATGATGCATGTACATCAACACACCAATGCGAATCCATGTTAGGTACCAAATTACCAATATCAAGCCATGTTAGGTACCGAAGTACCAAAAAAATCCTCAGAAAAAAGATGAAAAAGGGAAAACCCAATGGAAATCCCCCAACCTCCCATTATGAATCAATACTCAATATCGATGTGCTTGGTCTTCAACCACTAAACTAAATATCTATAGAACTATGTGGTATTCTAACTGTCACAAAATATGGTTGTAGGATAGTAATACTAAATGCTAGACTCAGTGAGAATATGTTGCAACTAAATGGCTTTTGTTTTTGCATTGGTTGCACCTATATATTCTACCTTTATAATTGATATAGAAATGGTTAAGTGTTTCTTGCTTGACCAAAGAATGGGACTCAAACAAAAATTGAATACATAACCAAAAGTATAATTATGATTTGTGGCATCACTAGCACAATCAGAATGTGCGTACCCAACTAGATCAAGAGAGCAATCTTCCAATTAATGTATCCCAAAGTTGTAAGTACCCTTAACACAAAAGATAATTATCTTTGCATTTTTACATTGCATTTCATGAAACTCGTGTATGTATCTCGAAACTACTTTAACAACATAAGAGATGCCAAGTATAGTATGGGTGAGATAAAGCAAACTCCCAACGGAACATTTATACTATACATTGTCCACCAAAGGGGTGTTACCACCATTCCCATTTTTAAGCTTCACTACTGAAAGAAAAAGTGTTACAATAGATTGGTAATTAGTTATCTGAAATCTAGCGAGTAGATCTAGTACATATTTGGGCTATGGAATCTTGATTTCTAAATCAGATTGGGTGATTTCAAGATTAATAAACGAATGCAACAATCCAAATCACTCATGGAAAACTTATTATGAAGGAAGATTTAACCATAGCAATAGATGATGTTAAACTCCTTATGATTAGTAAATCATCTTGTCACATGGAATAAGTCGATCTTGCGGACAAGATAGACCTTCCTAGAATCTAAAGAAGACCTAATGACAAGCAAACCAATCACACACTATCTTTCCCTAAATATGCTTTTATAAACAAAGGCAAACAAGTGTTTCAGGCCTACCTTGGGTCCAACGCAAGTTTGTGGAAGCCTTCGCTCCTTCGATTCCAAATGAGCTCCCTTGTCGCGAATATGCAAACACAAACAAGCAAACAAATTAAATAGCACCTGAAAAGCCAATATCATAAAACATATTTAACATGAAAGTCAAGGAATTCATGAAACAAATGACATGAGACAATTTGTTGAGAAAAATGAGTTTGATTGCATTAATTCAAATCAAGAAAAACTTTACAACCTGTGCCTTGACGCTGTACAAGCTCCTCCCAGGGTCCAGCAAGAAGTCTCCTCTACTTTGACAAGTTTCACTCTCTTCCCAATGAAGCCAAAAAGGTATGTGATCTCTCCTCTTTAGCTCAACTAGGAAGTCTTAATTTCACCAGCATTAACCCTTAAAAATGTTCAGCTTCTAACCTCCCCAGCAACCAGCTCAATGCCTGAATTTATAGTGCAATGGAGGGAAGTTACTAGGTCCTCCTTCAAAGGGATAAAGCCCTCCTTCAAAGGGATAGCTCCTCTCATCAAGGGATTAGCTCCTTCTCTTTTGGGATGCATGAACCACCTAAGAGCGGCCAATCCACGTCAAAATTCCTTCTAGAATCATCTAGAATTAACCCAAAGTGAGTTTTTTAGAATAAATTTGCGCCTTTTTTACTTTTACAGGGGTCCGCACCCACATCTTTAGGGACAGAGTGGGCAGGTCCGCAGTTTTTGTAAACAGAAGGTGCGGGACCGCAGGCAACAGTGAGAGAAAGTGCGGAACCAGAGTTTTATTGATTTTCAATGTCTTTATCTCATTTTCAAAGCTTGACTTGAAGAGCTGAGGTCTGAGACTTGCTTAGGAGGACAGTACAAGTGATGACAGACCCATACTGATTGCAAATAATCATGGTGACAATATTTTTGTGTAACAGATTGCCCCCTAAAGTGCGAAGTCTATAGTAGATGAGGATTTCATTTATCATTTAGGAAGAGTGAAGTACTTTATCATTTCGAGGATCATCTTGTGGAGAGCCCGGTTGGAACCTGTAAAAACATTCAATGCAAGATATATATATGAGATCATATCATTGCTGAGGTAGGCGTTCCCATACTCATATCAAAACTGACTTAGAAAACTAACTACTGCTCTGATACAGGAACGATCTTGTAAGACATCACAAGTATAGACTCATGTGGACACAGTATGGACGCAACCATCTGTTTATGAATAGTCCATTATATAATGAATACAAAATTCCTCGCAGCCTGGATTGTGGAAACTAGATCCAGGGTCTTCATTTCTACTTCCCGAAACAGTGCAATTCTATCCATGCGAATGAATGTGTTGGAGTCGAACATGGTAGAAACCACTTGATTACCAGTTAATGATGTAAACTGTTAACAAGTGTGAGAGAAACCACCAGTGATGTCAATGGCTCTCAAAGTACCCAGTACAATCCATGAGATGTGAATAAATGTGTTGATGTCGAACATGTCACAGAATCCTTTGATCGAAGGTCAATGATGCAACCTATCGTCAAAGGCGAGAAACCTGCCATTGAGGCATGCAGATCCCAAGGTACTGACGATTTCTAGATCATCTTTCTAGATAATGAGCTGAAGTTGATAGAAAGCGATCCGTCGCAGGCAAGCCCACAACACGAAATCATAGATCAAGTTGAAGAAATTTAGTTGCAAGGACTGACTCAGGGATGGTCAAGATGGATGACGGATATTTTGCAGATGAATGGCTTATTGGCAGTGACCTCTTGAACACATAACGACACGACATATGGCTTAGTGACAATTGACCCAAAGTTAATACCCAGAAACCGGCTGAAGACTTTCAATGTGGTTTGATCAACTGTTAGGCAAAGGATTTCCCAACCCAGGTGAATAAAAGTGTCGTGTTCAAGAGTGGTTACAAAGTATGACAAACAGGCTCATTTTTCTCTCTTTTCCCCCATCATTTCTGGCAAGTACCTCTTTATTTTTTAACAAGCTTGAGGAGGATAACATTTGCTTGATTATAAGCTCATCCTTCGGATAAGTCCAACTTAGTTTAAATTCGAATCCTAAGAGGGAGTGGTTCGTTCCTGTTTGTAATTGAACAGGTCCTTTACTGTGAAATTTTAATGAGTTCAGTATAGGAGAAACTCGGCGTTTTTCAATTTTAGAGAGTCTGAAAAAACTTAAGACGACTCCAAGGTTGACCTTTTTCGTAAATTTGTATCTCCCAAGCCCGAAAAAGTATAAAATAATACTTGAGAGAACCGATTGATCTTTTACGACTAAGGAGTACTTTTCGTAATTAGTGTCCTTGATCCAAAAAAGTAAAAAAAACGATCAACGACACGTCGTTTTATAACCAATATCGAATTTGAAACGACAAAAATCCAGCAATCTTTTCGTGTTTTTACGGTCAGTAAAGAGTTGTAAGTGGACCTTCTTTTAGTTCCGTTTTAACGAGTTTAAAAGAAAAACTCGGCAATCTTTTCATATTTCAGGAGTCAGAAAAGAGCTTAAAGGTGACTCTAAATGTTTTTTCGCCGAAAATGATAAATTTCGCCTGAATAATCCGTTATCCTGAACAAAACGCAAACATTACTCATACCTGTTTGAAATGGATAAAATGTTGCAAAAATACCTTTCCAAAGTTAAACATAAACAAATTTGCAATTTATTTACTCAAAAAACTTATAAAAAGGGTTTTTGTCAATTCATTTTTACCGTTTGAGTTTTGGGTGAGAAAATAGTGCTTTTGTTCAGAAAACTTCCCGTGAAGATTGCGGAAAATCCAACCGTCGGAATCGAACGCCGTCTTCTCCAGGTAATCCACATCATCCTACTCTTCATTTTTAACCGTTTCATTTCTTGTTTTAGGTTTTCATTTCATTTTTTGGAGGGTTTTTAGGCTTAAAACCTGTGCGCGGGGGCCCGCTGGTGTACCACTGCCAGCCCGGGGACCCCGACTTTTTCTCAATTGGGAAAAAGTCAGGGGTCTGCACCTTCTATGTAGGCAAGGTGCGGACCCACGCACTGTGTTTAACTCAGAGGGTGCGTTCCCCGCCGCAAGGGTTTTTAACCCAAAAATTCTCAAAATTGACCCAAACAAATTAATTTCTAGCATTCTAATTTGTCTTTTAACTTGATGCAGAGAGTACATCATCCTAGATTGGCGTGAACGAGAGCATGAGGATGTGGATGATACCGCATTGAATCACCAACCTTCAATCGATGCATTGAAGGCCTGCAGCTTGTACAAATTCTGGGCCATTCCTGGCATGAGGGCCCAGGTGGATTTCTTACAGTGGTTGGTTGACAGATGGAGCATACAGGACCAATGCTTCTTCATTGGTGGCCACCAGCTCGAAATCGAGCCGGCAGACATATATTTCTTGACTGGTTTGCCTAAGAGAGGCGAAGACTTGACTCTATTCGGGGCTAGGCCAGGTGGCCAGTCTGTTGATAGCCTCTGGCTAGAGTTTTGCAACAGCCAGGCTAGAGACAAAGAGATAGACATAAAAACCATATCCCTTCCTGAATTCATGGTGATCGCATTTACTATCACCAGACTTTGCGGGAGTGCCGCATTACATGTTGCCACCGGATCCCAGATGCGTATGGCAGTTGATTGCTTTCGAGGCACCATCTTCAACTTGTGCGATGTTGTGTTGGCCAATGTGAAAGGCCAACTGACCAGAGCCAAGAACAGACAACTAAAGACCTTTGGTTATGGGGCTTTGGTTGTGAGCTTTGGTCTGGAGAGGGTTCCCATGTTGATCCCGCAACACCTTACTGTTGGAGCTGGGCTTCCTCGAGAGTCCAAACTGATGCGATGGGTCGCAGTTATGGCTCGTCATCCGGACGAGGGGACAGAGGTTGTTAGATTCAAACCTGAGTATTTCCAATGGTTGGAAAACCAGGTTTTTTCTATTCAGGACTTCCCTTACGCTGGGGTAGATTTTCGTGGTGACCCAGACATGGCTCTTCCACTAGAAGAGCAATGGGATGACTCAGGTAAAATCATTTTCAACATTTTCCTATTTTAATTTTTTTTTTAATTTTTCCATCGTCCCAAAACTGATAGTAAAAGTTTCAAATGCAGATGTGGGTCCACAGCGACCAGCCGCTCTCCGGCCTTACGAGAGGAAACAACCAGTTGCAGCCGCGCCAGCCCCACAGGACGAATCAGCAGAGGTTTTGGCCGAGTTGGAGGGTCATCTCGAGCACTTGACAGGAGATATTCCGGAGACCACTATAGACGACATTCCTCGTCGGCTTCAGCGCTATGTGATTGGGGTCCCAGGACCTTTTAGGAGGTTCCTTTGCAAGGTGGCCCGTGCAGTGGTTTCTTATCAAGATCATCACCAGTGATAGGATGATCGCCTATTGTGGGCACATATGACATTTTTGTTTTTTGTACTTATCATTTTTGCCGATCATAAGGTGTTTTTCAACCTATGATCGAGGACGATGTATTTTTTGACACACTCCTATATATATATATATATATATATATATATATATATCACTATTATCGGCTTATCTTGTAAATCATGTTATGGAATGGTTTTAAATTTACATGTATGATTATTGCAAATGTCTACTTAACATTCGAGAAGCAATTGCATCTGCTAATGTATTTAAAGATCTTGGAATATGCTGATACTCAATATAATCAAATTCACGTTCCAAGAGACGCACTTTCAAAAATAATTTTAATAACACTGGATTTCTAATGGCATACACTCTATTAAGCTGTAATACAACGAGTTCAGATTCTAACCTCACTATCAAACTCTGAATCCCAAATGAAATAGATTCAGATAATAACTCAATCACTGCACTATACTCGACAATGTTGTTCGTTGTTTGACCGAGGCTTACCCATGCATAGATATTAACTCGTCAGAGGGTGAATAGATAACCTAAGCTGCGGAAGAAATATTCCGTGTATTATGACAAGCACCAACAGCGAAACCAATGTATGTTTGGAGAGGCATCAACATCTGCAATATCAAGAGTAAAACCAAGATAAGCAGGAATAATGACGAAAAAACACTCTCTAAGCTAAGCACATTGTTTAAACTAAAACACACCAGCTAGAAAGAAAAGCTATCCTAACTAAAAATCTCCATACCCATTCTTTAAGCATAATACCTCTTCAAGTAAAGACCATTTCTGGGTTTACCCAAAGAGTCCCCGTCAAAGTCTACCAATTCATAGGCCCCTTTTGCTAGCTTTCGCTTGACAACATAGGGACCATGCCACATAGGAACGAATTTTCCAGCGCCTAATTTATCATTAGCTTGATCGTAAACTAAGACTAGATCTCCTTCCGAAAAATTTCGAGGGGTCACATTTCGATCATACTGAGCTTTCATACATTTTGCGTGAGTCTCGATCGCCAATGCAGCATCACATCGATTCTCATCTAATTGAGCCAAGTATAACAAACGCTTTTCCTCTTCGGAAGTGGCTGGAAGTAACTCGATGACCATTTGCAATGACGGGATTTCGCATTCAATGGGCAACACAGCTTCCAGACCATAAACTAGTTGGAAAGGAGTGAACCCTGTTGATGTTTTTATTGAAGTTCGGTATGCCCAAAGCGCTGAAAATAGCATGTTATGCCAATTCGACCGATGAATCCCAATGATTCGTCGGATCATGATGACTAAAACTTTGTTGATGAATTCAACCGGACCATTAGCTTGTGGATAATAAGGAGTTGAACTATCGTGACGCAAACCAAGCTTGCCTGTAAGTTCGGTCATCATAATGTTTTGAAAATGACGCCTATGATCAGTGATTATTGCTTGTGGGACACCAAACAGTCTACGATCCGATACGCACGCAAGGGCAGAGTAGCAAGCTCAATCCCCTTGAAGGCTCCTTGACATAATCCAAGGTTTACCAACAAGTGACTCCAGGCTCCTCGACAATGGTTAATCCGAGGTTTACCGTTTTTAATACGTGAATATCTGGCGTCGTTCCCAATGAGGAAGGATTGATTCCCACACTGGTTCAGACACGATCTCGTGCTTCTCCTTTAAGAGGAGCTTTCCCGGAGCATAAATGCAACAATTGGATTTCTTCCCTACCACAAGATACCGCTACTTGTTTGTTTTTACTGTCTTGGAGAGCTAATTACTCTCCTACTCCAAGACACTAGCCTAAGCTAAGTTGGTGTATCAGAGCCCTAGAAATAAAAATGTTGCTAGATGAATTTTACTTTAAGCGTTATTTTTTATTGGTTTTTGTTTAAGTCAAAAGGTGCGGAGATGAAACTCGTGGTATGAAGACTCGACTCAAAATCACTAAAAATGCACCTAAGATGATTTAAACAATCTTTTCTCTTCGATGAACTTCTAGCTAGGAAAGAGTTTGAGAATGCAAAGTACTTTGTAAACACAAATCTTTTTTAACAATCAAATTAAAAGAAGAGATTTTATCCTTTCCAATGCACTTAAAACGAGACAACTAGTTATTTCACAAAAAATTCCTTTTTCTTTTCAAAGCACTCAACCACTACAAAAACAAACTTTTTCCAAAAGAGAATTTTTTAATTTTTAAAAAACACTCAAAACTATGGAAATGACTAACTTTGAGATCTATAAATTATAAAAACCTATTTGAAGTCAAAGCCTACAAGATGTATTTTTAAGGATGTTTTACTTAGCTAGATGTAAGCTAAGGACCAATTTATGCAGAATCACAAATCAGTGAAAAGCAATCAATTTTGTTTTCTTTTTAAAAATGAAAATCCAAACTTTAAACACAAGCTTTTCGAAGTTTTGTAAAGAGAAAACACAAAGTGGATTCCTCAACAAGGGTAGATTTCATAAATGGTCAGACTCATAAGAAGGCTGGTAGACACCAAGGTGATCTAAGGTCCCTACAGCTTCTAAGCTCAGAGCTACTACAAGACCAAAACGAAAAACAAACCCAACAAGCAAAACTCCTAGGAATTTCACCTAAAACCCTAACACCAATGAAATCAACCTAAGGAAAGCTTCTGACAGGTTATATGCAGGTCTGGGAAGTGGATAATAACTTCTAAACAAAAACTAAGCTAACTAACAGAGGAAATCTTAGATTTTTCAAAATTTTGACAGGGTCCGCAGGCCCACAGTTAACACAGGTGTGGTACCGCTCTGTGCTAAAAGCAAAAGTGCGGATAAGTACGCACTGTGTCAAAAGGCTAGGGTGCGGTCCTCTCCCAAAGCTATGAAAAACGAAAAATAACCCTGGATCTACAATCTCTACCCAATTTCACACACAACAAGCCAAAAACAGAAACAAAAACACGGTTTCTCAGGTCAAAGTAAAAACAAGGAGAAAATCAAGTCCCCAGCGGAGTCGCCATTTTGTCACACGGAATAAGTCGATCTTGCAGACAAGATAGACCTTCCTAGAATTTAAAGAAGACCTAATGACAAGCAAACCAATCGCACACTATCTTTCCCTAAATATGCTTTTATAAACAAAGGCAAACAAGTGTTTCAGGCCTACCTTGGGTCCAACGCAAGTTTGTGGAAGCCTTCGCTCCTTCGATTCCAAATGAGCTCCCTTGTCGCGAATCTGCAAACACAAACAAGCAAACAAATTAAATAGCACCTGAAAAGCCAATATCATAAAACATATTTAACATGAAAGTCAAGGAATTCATGAAACAAATGACATGAGACAATTTGTTGAGAAAAATGAGTTTGATTGCATTAATTCAATCAAGAAGAACTTTACAACCTGTACCTTGACGCTGTACAAGCTCCTCCCAGGGTCCAGCAAGAAGTCTCCTCTACTTTGGCAAGTTTCACTCTCTTCCCAATGAAGCCAAAAAGGTATGTGATCTCTCCTCTTTAGCTCAACTAGGAAGTCTTAATTTCACCAGCATTTACCCTTAAAAATGTTCAGCTACTAACCTCCCCAGCAACCAGCTCAATGCCTGAATTTATAGTGCAATGGAGGGAAGTTACTAGGTCCTCCTTCAAAGGGATAAAGCCCTCCTTCAAAGGGATAGCTCCTCTCATCAAGGGATTAGCTCCTTCTCTTTTGGGATGCATGAACCACCTAAGAGCGGCTAATCCACGTCAAAATTCCTTCTAGAATCATCTAGAATTGACCCAAAGTGAGTTTTTTAGAATAAACTTGCGCCTTTTTGACTTTCACAGGGGTCCGCACCCACACCTTTAGGGACAGAGCGGGCAGGTCCGCAGTTTTTGTAAACAGAAGGTGCGGGACCGCAGGCAACAGTGAGAGAAAGTGCGGAACCAGAGTTTTATTGATTTTCAATGTCTTTCTCTCATTTCAAAGCTTGACTTGAAGAGTTGAGGTCTGAGACTTGCTTAGGAGGACAGTACAAGTGATGATAGACCCATACTGACTGCAAATAATCATGGTGACGATATTTTTGTGTAACACATCTACTTAAAGAATTGTCAATAAGAAAGAGTCCACTTGTCAATATATGCAAACATTAGAATCCAAATTAAAATGAGGGAAATATTGGGACAAAAAGAAGGAATCCATCTTCACATACGAAGCTCATGGTGCCTTCTTGAGGCCATACAAAGATTTCCACATTCTACATACAAAACATGAATTTTAAATACACTCCTTTGGTTGTTCCATATACCTCTCCTTCTCAAAATCTTGATGAAGAAATGCATTCTTTACATCCATAGAATGAACCTTCCAACAATGAGTAGCTATAATGGCAAGCATAAGTTCAATGGAATCCATCTTTGTGATATGTGCGAAGGTCGCATTGTAGTCTATGCCTTAGACATGTGAGAATCATTTTATACAAATTGTGTTTTGTACTCACCCACAAGTCCATTTATTGCCATGTTTGTTTGATAAATCCATTTACATTAAACAAGTTTCCTAATAAGAGGTAGGGGAGCCAACTCCCAGTCTTGGTTCTTCATTAGATATTGATACTCCTCCTCCATGAAAACCTCCCAATATGGATTACCTGCAACTTCTACTTAAGACTATGGATATATAGCAATGACCATGGATCAATGGATGGACATCAAAGGTTCTATAGTGGTGAATTCTTCTAGACTACCTTGAAAGTCTGAGCAAATTCCCCATATATTTGTTGGATCCCCAACTAGAGCACCTACAACTCGAAGAATTTTCTATGCCCAAAGTGTTTTGGACATTGGATCTGCAACAAGCCTTAAGCCCTAGATATTGAATGATTACATTTATATTATTATATTTTTCAAGGAAAAAAATCGTAATTTTCTATTATATTTCGAAAATTACATTCTAACTGTAACATGAGCATTCTGATACCAAATGTTTGGAGCAGCGAAACCCTAGAATCCAAAGCTATGATACCAAATGTTATGAAACCAGCTCACAAAAAGATAGAAAAGATAGATCAACGCCTTAGAAATAAGCCTCTTCGAGGGGGAAACCTCCTTTACATTACACAAATGAACAATTCTTCCATGATACAAATGACAATACCTCCTTTCTATATATAGGAGTCTAAAGAGTCATAATATAATCAGAGCTGACATAACAATAATAATGTAAGGACACAATAATAACAATAGTAGGCTTCCATGGGGCACAATAGTAACAATATGGGGACTACATGGGTACAACAATATAATAAGGGGGTTGTACTAATAACAATAAGGGGTTACACTAGTAGTATAGGGACCTAACAATATCGATCAACTGTAAACCAATTTGATGGCTTATCACAACATTACAATCACGACAGGTTGGGAATATCACTATAGATGAACCTTGCAATCATGGGGCATAGTCATAAATCACAGTGTTTACATCCAACAAACAACATTAAAAAAATCCAATCAAATGGAATTCATTATGGAATCCAACTACGCCAGATCAGGATCGCCAGGTCAGGACGAGTATGTCTCCTCCACTGGTTTGAAATAATGGATTTTTGATCCAAACACGTCAATTTTCTTCCAAAACTTGTCTCTGATACCACTGTTACAAGTGCTTGGAGAATTCCATGAGCAAGATATAGTATTCTGCAATAATTTTATTAAACATAGAAGGACATATTTATACAATCAGATTTGAAGAGAGACAATTATGTCTCCATAACTAAAAAGTATAGGAAATAACTAATCTATGTCATAATCAAAATTATAGACAAAATCCCAAAGGATTACAACAAATTGCTCCACAATTCATAGATGAAAAGTTCATGGTGAATTAAATAAAAAATTTAAAAACAATATGTCTCGTTAGCATGAAATATAAACATTTCGCTTATTTATACTTTATTGATATATGTAATTTATCTACTTGAACACTCAAGGTGCTCCCGCTACTTGGTTTCCAAACATTAAAGTTGACTAGTGGACGATCCTCACTATGTGGAAATTGTAAAAGTTGCTTGGCATTTGAATGGTGCATTTTGGCAGTGCACAACAGTTGCTAGGTGGTTGTTGTAATTTTCTTTGACTATGACAGGTGAAAAATATTCATTTCATGCTATCATATGATAAAGACCCAAAAAAAACGAATATGGGCATTAATTAGGAGATGGAAGAGAAAGAAGGATTATCTGTGGAGTTTGAAGTATACAATATTTATGTAAAAATTTAAATTATTTTACCTATGGGGTGAAGAATAAATGGTATTATTTTCTAATATGGCCTATTTAAAGGCTAATAATTAAACTAGCCTAGATCCATCTTAACTCTCGATCTACCTAGTGCCTAGAAAAATCAAATCTCTTACCAATTTGTTCCCTCCTAACACATGTTAAATAAAAACCATATATCTCATTAGATAATAAATGTGACAAATACTATATATATACAAGTAAATATACTTATTAATCTATATCAAAACATAACTATAAGTATGCCATTGTATTTAATTTAATTATCTTATTTCCTTAAAATAATCTAAAAAATAATATCAATCTAAAATAGTCAAATATTTTTGTCAATAATTAACGCAAGTATTTTTTATATATAAAATTATTTTTCCTTTTTAGATTTTGATAATCAAACACTATTTAAAATAATTTTATATTCAAACATATATAGAGGCCGCTGAATGCAACACTTATTTTATAATGTTATAAATCGATGCCTTATTTTATTTTATAATCATTAAGCAACTCAGAAAGGAAAGCAAGGGGAAGAATTAATGATGAAAATTGTTAAGAATGAGGGTTTGAGGGTGACATTTCACAATTATCAATTTTGTTTAGTGTCAAAGACCACGGTGGCATTGACCCTCACCTTTATTTTGTCTTTGTGGAATATCTATCTCATGGGAGTGAAGTTGTAAAGAGAGACTTAAAAAGGTAGACGCGAGACTTTAAAAAGATAGTGGAGGACTTGAAAAGGTAGACGCGAGACTCTAAAAAGATAGTGGAGGACTTAAAAAGGTAGACGCCAGACTTTCAAAAGATAGTGAAAGACTTAAAAAGGTAGACGCCAGACTTTAAAAAGATAGTGGAGGACTTAAAAAGGTAGATGCGAGACTTTAAAAAGATAGTGGAGGACTTAAAAAAGTAGACGCAAGACTCTGAAAAGATAGTGGAGGAATGATAATCGCTGTGATTACATATATATTTATATATCCACATATGCAGAATACAATTCATACGAAGACTTTGTGTTGGGAAGGGGAGAAATGGATTATAGCACTGTTTTTCCCATGCTGCTGTGCTTTGTGCTGATTGCAGGGACCTCTGTTGCTGTAGACGATCATCAATATCTGTATCATCACTTCAATTCACTTCAACCTCATCCTTCTCATTATGTTATGAATGAGCGCATGTCAATGTTGCAGGAATCTGGAAGCTCCATGGCCTGCCACGAGAAAAGGGATGTGGAAGCTCTTCTCTCCTTCAGAAACGCCATAACAACCGACCCATATGGATTGTTGTCCAACTGGATATGATCTTATTTTCTTTTTATTGTTATGCTGATAACCTAGATATCAATGAAGAGGATGTGTGGATGAGGGTTTTTGTCCAAAGCCTAGATGGGGAGGCTAGAAAATGGTTTAGAGAATTACCCCCTAGGTCTATAGTAGATATTGAGGCCTTAGATGATGTGTTTTTAAAGCACTGGGGGGATAATAAAGATCTGCTCTATTATCATACTGAATTTGGGAACTTGCAGAGAGAAGATGGTGAGCTGCTGTCTGATTTCAACATCAGATTCAATCATATGTACAACAGAATGCCAGCTGAAGTAAGACCCACCCTTGCTTCTGCCATGCTCACTTATGCTAATGCCTTCGATTCTCAGTTTTGCCTGCTGTTAAGAGAAAGAAGATGTGCTTCTTTGGCTGATATGCAAAATGCAACCTTTGAAGTAGAAGCAAACATCATTGCTGCAGAAAGACTCGAAGGTGATGCTGAAAGGAGAAGACAGGGGGGTGAGTCCTCATCATCCTTAGATCTTAAGATCGAAATATTGGCCAGGATGATAGAGGCATTAGCCTTTGAAGTTTCCAGACTAGAAGCTGAGCAGTATTCTGAAGAAGCAGGAGCTCCTTGTTCCTTTACTCTTCCAAAGTCAAATCCATTTAGAGGAGCACAGGAGCAGTTGCAGATTTTGCAGAGAAGTAGAGATACAAACGAAGATCAAAGAGTGAAGACCCTTTTTCAAAATATAGTCATGGAAGATGAGTAGCCTGATGAAGAGGAGAATGAAGCCCATGGTTTGGAAGACAAAGGCAGTGCCCCTTTTCTGACCAGGGTTGCTTATGAGAAAGCATTATCTATAAGCACTGCTCGTGAGTTTGTTGTATCTATAGAATAACAAGCTTTTCAGCAGGAGCAGCCAGCAATAGGTCCTACCATCCTCCAAGAGTCTGTGCCCAAAGCCAGCTCATCTTCACATGGCTATGCAGATCTGCAAATTTTCCAACCTGCTTTTGTCCCCTGCCTAGTGATCAATAAGGGAGAGGAAAGCTCCCCATCATCTTTTGTCCCTCTATTTGCTCAAGTGACAATCCCTCACAATTGCCCACTAAGCACTAAGGCAGGCCATAACTCAATGCCCAAGGCTGATACTGATCATCTCAGTCTTGATATTCTGAAACTGCTCATGTAGCCTCCACACAGCTTGAATGGGCAGCTTGCCAGATGACAGAGGAAGAGGGTGCACAGTCTTGGAACTCCTCCTTGGATGAGGATTGTTCTAACAAATATGCAGGAGCAGATGATGTCTTTGTGTTCTCTACACATGAACACATTGGTACACCATTTATACTAATTGTGCAGGTCACAAATGACACAGAGAAGTACACAGCATTCATGGTTATCCAGCAGGTGTACAAAGGCTCCCATGAAGAACATCCGAGGATGAGAACACACAGAAGGGAGATGAAATTTGATCCATATCTACCTATTAAGCTCAAATGTCCTAAACTTTTTGAGGTAGATGATCAAATAAATCTAGTTTTGCAGCTCTATGATGAAGGGGCCGAGAGAAGGAGAAACAATTTTGGTGGCCCAACAAATGGGCAGTTTTTGAAGTTTTAAGTTTTCAAGCCTTAATGTTGTAATTGTGTTCTTTTTAGTATAGACTTAAATAGACTCCATGCCCAATGGAATACTAGGCATAGTTTTTTAAGTTGGTTTTGTATGAAGGCATTGGTCTGCAGTTCTTGAGACCTCACAGGGAGGATCTCATCCCCAGAAGGAGCCAGTGTTAGCTCTGCTATAAACTTCAGCGTTTGAAGGTCAAATTTGGGTCTGGTGGTGTGTTTATGCTGAAAAGGAGCTCGCAACAGTCATTCACCTTCTTCTCCTTCGGTTTCTTCATACCCCATAGCCCCACCATCTTTGTTTCTTTTTCTCCTGAAACCTCTTTGTTCCCCATTCAAACACTCCATTTCACCTCTAAATCACTGTGAAAGCCTATGTTCTTTCGGCCCCTGAGCGCTAATTTTGAATCGTCATATGACCGCGGTAACATGACCGCGTGCCTACCCCACTATTCCTCACCGTTAAATCCCCACCGTCGATCGCACATCACCCGATCTAACGGTCTCCGCCTTTTCCCCCTGCACGTTAAACCTCGTGCACATTCCCCGCCATCTGACCGTCCGTCGCGCGATCGGATGGTAGTCGCAAGCCCCGCTCGCATGAGCTGCCCACTTGTTAACGCACAGGGAAAGCGGTTTCCCGCCCGTCGTGGAAGCCACGCGTCGTAGTTCTATTGCATTGTGCGGGTTTATAGGGAAACCGCCGCAGCTCCAAAGGCGGTGCGGGGAGTACCACCCGCTCGCAAAACCACCCTCCCTCACTCGTTAAACCCTGCGTTCTTTTGACCCCCGATCACCGTCGGATTTGCCCAACTGCGATCCGACGGCCCACGTTCGCCCATCCACGTTACCTCCCGATACTCCTCATCAAACGATCTCCGCCGTTGATCTGTGTGATCCGACGGCTGAGCTTCGTTCCTCCGTTCAGTCTACCCCCGCCATATTGTCTGTACTACCCTCGGTTGTTCTTTAATCCTCAACAACTGTATTTAAGGAAGGGGATGGCCGAGAAGAAAAAGGACGGCCTCGAGCAGTCAAAGGCATTTACCAGTTATGGAGTTTCACTCATACAGCACTCCACCTGCCCGAGAAGGACTACAAAACACCAGAGAAAGTCGAATTCATGCGTAGACATAGTCAGATCGTAGCAGAGACTCCATCAGAGAGTTAAGGTGGTTGGTGGTCCATTATGACACCTCCACGCATAGAACAACAGAATATCCTTGTAAACAAACTCTATATAGACCAAGAAACACAATGTAATCAGGGTTGATGATTGTAGTTTTGATGTAAGGTTCAACTTCTGGAGACTGTAACTACTGTGATACCTGTAGCATCTGGTCTTCATTTCCAGCTAGTACAAGCTTCTTTTGCTATTAATTGCTCACTTTCCATTTCTACTCTGTTCTAGGTTGTGCCTGTTATGTATTTTTCATGTGCTCTTGATGTTTAGCATTAGAGGGGTTGTCATCCCGCCTCTATGTTAGAATCTAGTATGTATCATTGAATATGCTATGCAGGTTTCTGTTTTCTTAGTGCCAGAGAGCTGTCATCCTGTCAGTGCATTAGGAAGTAGATTTGCAGACCTCTTTACTAGTTGCAGTCGGCCATCACATGGTCTTGTGCATCTGTTGGTGTGGTCAGTATTCTCCATGTTCACTTAATCCTCAAACTGTGAGTAATTGGTGGTCTAAAGCCTTGTAGTCTAGGGGTGTTCACCCATGTCTGGGGCTAAGCATAGTAGAAGTGGTTATCTGGCTTGAATATGCATCATTCATTCCATTCATCCAATTTTCAACATTTTTATTGAGTTTGTAATGTTCCTGAGCATCTCTGAGATACAACCTACGAGAGTTTCTTAGGGTGATAACACCTCCCTGTGTGGAGATCAAGCCAATTAGCTATATTGATTAGTTAGAGTAGGATTTGATTTCTTAAAATATAGTGAATTCCTTCATTTATGGAAGGAAACTGTTAGATAGAACATATATGTAATTTCCTTTCTTTTCTGGAAGGGAGATCAAGAGAGAAGAGACAGAGAGAGAGGATTCACGAGGGAATTGTAAGCCTACGGGCAGACTAGGAACAGAGGCCACTAATTGAAGAATCAGGCCAAAGAGGAAGGATTCAGGAGAGCATAATAGTGTGTGGATTGTAATTGAAATAGAGGTCTTTTAATTTGTGTAATCGGCCAAGGCAAGACTCTGTAATCATTTTATATTGAATGAATGAAATTGATGTGTTTATGATTGATTATCGGGTCTACGGAAACCCTTGTATGCTTTCAGATTCTTTGTATTCAGGCCGGGTGATTATTCCTTCATTTTGTTATGTTTAAATGCCATAATCGTGTGATTGATAGAAGTCAAGGCTTTAATTGAAATATCCTTGCTTGATGCCGGGTCGGTGAGTCTTTTTACATAGTTTTGGTCCCACAGGCAAAAATCCCATTTTACACTAAAAATGAGCACAAAACATAGTCGGATTTGGAATCCGGACTTGAACCGTTTATAGACGAGGAACTATACTTTATCGGGTCCGAAAGACTGATCGGATCGGCGCTTTGAAGTGGAAGGAGTCTGGCTTGGAGGATTGCGACTATGCGATATGTGATTAAATCACAACCGTTAGATCGCGATCAACCGTAGTCGTTGGATCGCGGAAGCAGTTTGCTACAGTGCACAGTATTTCGGGTGGCAGAAGGACTGTAAGTGGTATTGAATGGTGATCACCCGATCCCATTCACCATCGACACGTAGCACGAGGGGAACAAGGAAACCGCTTTATCGGGCGGTTAATCCCCGTATAAATTGTCCGCCCGAAATAAGATGTGGGCCATCGAATCCGCTACGCACAGATCGACGGTGGAGAATGGGCGACAATTTAAATATTCGGGTCTGTGCTGACCGTTGGATCGAAGATGTATTGAACGGTGGAGATTAGCGGATCGGGGATCGATGATTGGAGTGCACAATAGGAAGGCGATAGTCCAAAGGACGGACCCGCCGATATATATATAGAAGCGGACTTATAAATATTTGAGTTCTGGATATAGGTGTGGAGCGGGGTTTTCCCGTGTATTTCCCGCATTCCTGTGTATTCATATATTTCCGATAAAAAGTGTTGATCAGGGTTTTAAGGCTAAAAGTGGAATAAAACACTTCCGATAGTGTTGTGGAGTCCCGATAGTTCAAGTGGTTCCGATTTTAAAGAAAAAGCACCAAAACTACGCTTTTGATATGTATATGTGGGCATGAACTTTAAAGGCTTATAAGGGGGAGAATAGTCCCGGTAAGGTTTGAGAGTGTAGCAGCCTTATGGTTGCATCATCAAAAAGCTTGGAGAGAAGCCTCCCGAGCTCATTGTAATTTTGACAATGTAAAAGGATAGGAAGGTCAATATTGCAACAAAGGTTTTGAAACTGAGATCTAATGTGGTTGTACACCAGGCACTCTAAGAGGAAGTGATTTTCATCCTCGATGTTCGTATTCTTATAGAGATGGAAAAACATTTCCATCCATGGTGTTTTAGGAACTTCCCAACGGCCCGTTTCACTATGGAGCTCATGAGATTTCGTTCTAATCTTGGCTATATTAATTTTCTTCTTTGAGCTAGTTAAAACAGAGAGATACTTTTGATCTTCTAGGGTGGGGTTGATGACCTCCTTATAATATCTTAATTTTCTTTTAGCTGCTAAATATTTTTCACACCACATTTTTTCTTTGAACTTAGAAGTAACAATATTTTTAATGTTATTAATGTTTTGCAATGCAACATTCTCATCAATCTCCCAATGGTTTAACCAGGCCCTGGTGTCTTTATACCAACCTCATTTGAGCCTTAGGTGGTTTTGGCTGGAATTTAAATCTAGCTTAAGAAGTCTATGGTCCCCTATGTTATTGAGTTTGTGCTTGTACAACAGAAGCCTAGTCATAGCTAGGCTCTCGATAGGGGAAAGACCCACTTCTATAAGAAGAATAGGATAGGGTGTGTTGCTTTTAATTTTGAGGTTATATATATATATATATATATATATATATATATATATATATATATATATATATATATTAGACTTTAAGCTTCTGTGGTAGTTTTTTGGAGTAGTATGATCCGGATTATCCACAGTGTTATGTTCATTATGTCGACGTTTCGAACCCCAAAGGGGGTCCATCATCAGGACCGAAAATGATAAATTATGAATGATAATTTGAGAGAAGAATCTTCCGACCAGAATATATATAAATCTAAAGAATGATAAATTTTAGTAGAAGCCGACCAGTTCAAAGAGTAACCTACATATATGAATTATTCAATTTTTAATTATTTTAATTTTAATTATGTCAAATAAATAATTAATTCCTAATATGAATTAGTGTATACTAATACAACTAATTAAAACTAATGAGATATTGAATAAATAAAATAATTGTAATAAGTTTATATAATGTAAATGATTAGTTTCTAATATTTATTTATTATTTATAATAAGTTTTTAATTTTAATTAGTATCTATTTTTATTTTTTATTTTTAATATAATTAGTTTATTTTAATTTAATTAAAATCAATTTTTATTTATTTATTACGAAATAAATAAATTAATTAAGCTATTAAATACTAATGTGATGAGAGATTAAATTATTTTATTTTATTTTTTTATTTATAGATTAATTTTATTTTATTTATAGATAATTAAATCCTAAGAAGTAAATTATTTAATTAATTTATAATTTTTTGTTTTAATAATTTAATATTTTTTTTCTTAGGTTTATATATATTATGGTTGGAATATTCTTTTCTCAAACTATCATTCATAATCTATCATTTTCAGTCCTGATGATGGACCCCCTTTGGAGTTCGAAACGTCGACATAATGAACATAATACTGTGGATAATCCGGATCATACTACTCCATATATATATATATATATATATATATAATCAACCAACATAGATCTATCTTAAGTACAGATCTAACATGACCTGAGAGGGATAAAATTTCTTCGGGTGTGAACTTCTTTAGAGTGCAAAATATAATGTGTTATTTTTCATTATTTAAATTGTATTTTTAAATGCTATATAGAATACATATAGGACCAAATAAACATTTTAATTATAAAAACTTAATTTTTTCATGATATATACACAATTTTTTAAAAATAATATATAATAGTTACCTAATTTACAATAAATATTTTATATTACATGTACATTGAGCAATTTTATCACACAAATTAAAATGGTTTTTTATTATTAATATATTTTTAAGTATATATCAATATTAATTCTTATTAAAATATTTTATTATAACCTACATTGAATATTTTTTTATATACAACATTAAAATGTTTTATTTTAACAATTTTTTTTCTATATAGATATATATGAAGTTGAAATGACATAAATTAGTTAACATAGATCTTTAAATAGTTTATTTAAATCTTTTGTTGAAATATTTTTTAAAAGTATAAGGTTTAAACATATTACTCATACATTTTTAAACTTTTTTTTAATTATAATCAACATTACTTTTCTATTTAAAACAAATTTTTTATTTTTTTATTTATATTATAAAAATGTGGCGGACGCATAGACAAACACATCCCATCCCCTTATATTGGGTTATAAAATGAACTTTTGGACTTAAAAGTAAATAAATAATTAATTTTATATTTATCAGATATATATATATATATATATATATATATATATATATATATATATGGTTTTTAATGTTCATAAAATAAAATTGGTGGTTGAAGAGAATGCATATCTGAACAAAAATTTAAATAAATAAGTGATATGAATAACTAATGCAATGAGGCAATATCTTTCCATCACTTGTATGAAAATATAATCAACTAAAATATAAAGATATAATTTGTCCACAACTCACATTAAAAAAAATATAACACGCATATTATTTTCCTAGCTTGCTCTTTTTCAGTCAGTACATGGGATAAAGAAGTAGCCATATATAATTTTGTTTTAATTGTTCTGTTTATGATTTCATTCACTCATCTACCAATATTTTTCATGCAAATATAAACATGGTACATTAAATCTAGTTTTAGAAACTAGATATAAACATTCCATGAACTAATTATGTGGTAATATTTAATTTTGGTAATTTGTTATTAAAACAATTTGTAGTCAAACGTTTTTCTTTGGATGGTAAGATGGATAAAATATTTGAAAATATTGTTCTTTTGGAGAGCAAGTAGTGGCTTAATGCTCCCCTATTGGAGCTATTGGTGTTTCATTGTATTGATGTATCTTGGAACTTTCACTTAATATTTGGAGCTCATTGAGCTAGCACACTTTCACGCATATATCATGAATGTAATAAGAGTATTCTTTGTATGTTTGCGGTATGTGTGTTGTTCATATGTACTAAGGAAATTGAACTATTTCATTGACTTTGGTGCTCATCTTGTTGAATGTGTGTTGTAATTATTTTAATGATCGTTATGTCCATGTGAACTACTTCGCTAGACAATTAATGATTCTTTCATATGTATGCATGTGCATATTTATTGGAATAGTACTAATACTTTTCTTCTAAAGGCTCACTTTCTCTTCCCTTCTAGTAAAAGAACCTAGATACATATTACAATTGAACATTTCACAAGGCATACTTACTTGCTCATTCAAAAGTACACGTGTGATTCTCTCTCATGCTAACAACTACAGTCAAGGAAAATATTAAGTATATGGTAGTTGGGCCGCATTTCTTGAAGGGGCTCCTATACCAGATGATGTGAGGTCTAATTGGGACTTCATATTGGGGAGACCCCCTGTATGTTGGTGGGATCTAGTACCATCAACAGACTCCCTATTTTGTTCTTCACAATCCCCCAATATCCCCTTTGATCACCTTTGTGTTAGAACCTCCATATTCTCCAAATAACCCAATCTTATTAGTTAGTGCTAACATGAGGAGGCTCACATTATGGTTTATATTAGGGACTTGTGCTTCTAGCCACAAAAATCTCTCATTTGTCGCATCTTAGGGGTTATTAATAGATTCATCAGTTATGGTTGGAGTCCTATGACTTTCAACTTAACCGATAGAGATCCTTTACAACTCCCCATAATATACACAAAGAAACCCTACTTTGATACCAGTATTATCCATAAATTTCTTTGGATATTCCTTTGGATAGTTCTTTATATCAAATCTACTAAAATATATTTGAAAATCTGAAATATACACTATGAGTGTTAATTTTTCCTTAGATTTTTGGATCCATTTATTATTGAGTTATTCTTATGGATGAAATAGATAAAAACATGGAGAATAAAGAAGAACATAATAAAACTCACAAACCAAAATGATTAAAAGATATGATCTAGGAAACCCTTATGGAAGAAAACCTAGTTAGAAATCATAAAGCTCTTTCAAATTTGCTATTGCATCATATGTTGTTTTACTTTGAATTATGTATCTGCTTACCTCTTCTAAGATTGAAGTGGAAATTAAAGGATAGACCTTCTTATCCTTACTCTCCCAGATTGCTAACTATTTTTCTTCATCAGGTGTTTCTAGTGCATTACCTCCTTTTCCTTCACAAACTCCATCCCACAGATCATTAAAATAAGTGTAATTTTTATTTTTCTGTACCACTCCTAGTAATTTTCCTTTCTAGACAGAACAATTCCAACTAAAGATACCAAAGAATCATCTTTTGCGGATAAAATAGCAGTTAAAAATGTAATTGTACATAACTCATTCTTTTTTTAACTTTTTTTTTCGACCAAGAACACATTTACCTACAGATCGATATCTGTTATGAAACCAGCGCACAAAAACATAGAAAAGATAAATCAATGCCTTATAAATAAGCCTCTTCGAGGGGGCAACCTCCTTTACATTACACAATGAAAAATTCTTCCATGATACAAATGACAAGGCCTCCTTTCTATATATAGGAGTCTAAGGGGTAATAATATAATCAGGCCGACATAACAATAATAATGTAAGGGCACAATAATAACAATAATGGGCTTCTATGGGGCACAATAGTAACAATATGGGGACTACATGGGTACAACAATATAATAAGGGGGTTGTACTAATAACAATAAGGGGTTACACTAGTAGTATAGGGACCTAACATGCCCCTCTCCTTAAAAAAGTGTTTTCCTCAACGCTTGAGTAGTTCTTAATGCTTTTGTATAAGATTCTTGTCCTCCCAATTGGAATCTTCAGCGGGTAAGTTCTTCCACGTGATGAGATACTCTGAAATTGATCGGTTTCGTAGCTATTGGTTCTTGTTTCTGTGATTGCTCCAGGTTCCAATATGATTTTTCCTTCCTCTTCAAGTTCTGGCAATATTGTTTGAATTGGGATCTTCTGCAACTTTTGAATGAGTGGCCACACTTCTTCATCCTTTTTCCATTCATCCCTTGCTTCATGTATCCAATTTGGTTGGATAATAGAAATAGCACAAAACAATGCTTCCACATCCTCATCCTTTCTTGAGAGTGCATCTGCAACAAAATTTTGCTTCCCTTTTCTATAGATGATGTCAAAGTCATAACCCAACATATTTGTGACCCATTTTTTCTGTTCTTATAAAGATAATATTTGTTCTAAAAAGTATTTAAGATTATCATGATCCATTTTTACCTTGAAATGTCTTCCCATTAGGTAAGGTCGCTGTTGGGCAATTTATTGGGCTTAAATTGCTGCATAAATTATCGACCAGGGAAACTCGTAAGCTTGTGATGATGCCAGCACAATATATGCAGGAGTAGGCAACTAACCTATGTCTAACTAAATAATTTACGATTCAATATAATATGCAAGGGAAGAGGCTCCTAACTAAGGAGGTCCTGGTTGTCCTTCCCTACAGTATCATAGAGAAATCATGAAACTAAAAACTTAAAATGAAAACAAGAGAATGAACTTAGTTATTGTTTAGATTCAAGTAGAGAGAGAGACTAACTTAGTCTCTTGATTGTCCTCTCATGTACTAATCCAAACTAAACTAGGATTCATTCATAAGCATAGGAAATGAAATGACTTGAAACAAAAGAATGAATTTCAATTACCATATAAATCATTGGAGAGAGAGCCTAACTTAGACTCTTGGTATCTCCTCATATGATACTTGAAACATAAAAGCAAAAGAATGAATTTTAATTATCATGCAAATCAAATGGAGAGAGAGTCTAACTTAGACCCTTGGTTGTTCTCTCACATGCTGATAAGATTTTAATACAAAACTCATTCACCAATCAAATCCTTAAACATCTAAACAATGAAATAAAACAAGATCTAATATGAAATAACATGTTCCTCTCATCCTTTTAGAGTGAGCTCAATTCTCTTAAGAACAAGGCAAATTATTCCATATACTACATTAAAGAAAATTAAATCTAAAACTACATAATGGAAAGAAAACTACATAATGGAAATATATGCAAAATGAAACCTTATTCTATTCCATCATCAATTGGATACAATGCTCTAAGAGTCCTCTCCTTTGGAATGGAGGAGGTGCTCCTATTTATACAAAAACTAAGATAACAACCTCATAAATGTAGACCCACAATTCTCTCCTTTAACCCACATATTTCTCAACCAATGATGACACATAACCCTATCCTCCATGATCTCCTCCATGAAGCTTATCTTTTCAAATTCGAATTTGATCATTCATGGCCACATAAATATGCCCTGGAAGCTTACTTTGTGCCTACACATGTCAACAAACTCATGCTAATTGTTAGGTATAAGTTTAAGCATATTATTTTCTAAGTTTTAGCCATAAATTCACTTAGAAATGTTAAGAATTAATAAACTTTGGAAAAGTATTGTTAGAACCCAATAATGAGGTAAATGTAATGATATGGAGGTGGAATGGAGGTGACATGAAGGTAAAATGTGAAAATATTGGTGAATAATGGAGTGAAAATAGGGACTATTTTGAGGCCCAACAGTCGCCATTTCTTAAGTGCATGTAGTATTGCCAAGATTTCCTTCTCATAAATAGCTTGCTTGAGATGTAGCCGTAAAAATACCCAATCACCTACATCAAAACATTTTTCATTGCAATGTTGATCTACCTGTTGTTTCATTCGATTCTGCACCAAAGTGGCGTTATCCTTTAAAAGTTGGAGAACTTGTTCTTGATGCTCGATGTGATATTTCACTGCTTGAACCTTTTTCTTCTTGATATGTCCTTCTATCTTTAGAGTTTGAGGAGTGGCAGTTTCTTCCAATGCTTTACAAGATATGGTCGAATTCATTTCTTGATGCTCGATGTGATCTTTCACTTCTTGAACATTTTTCTTCTTGATATGTCCCTTTATCTTGGTAGTTTGAGGAGTGGTAATTCCGGCCAATGCATTACAAGATACGGTTGGGTTCATTTCTTCTTTCTCTAGGGTTGGTTCCTGGTGTATATCCTCTTCTTTTGATGTTTCTTGATCCTTTTCTTCCTCCTCTTCATAATCTATGCAAAATCATTTCTTCTCAGCACACTTATGACCTTTAGTGCATTTGCTATCACAATTGTAACAAAGCCCTTTTTCTCTTTTTTCTTCCAATTGTTGTGGTGTCACCCTTGTAGGTTGTGGAAGGCTAGGAGAAACAACACTTCCACGTTTATAGTTGTGAGGGGTAGAATTCATTATTTCCATAATTTTGCTTTCCACTTTTCTTGCCAACCTCAATGCCTTCTCCAATGAATCAGGTTCCCAAAGACGAACCTCATGTTGAATGTTATCCTTTAAAGTCCCTATGGAGACATCTATCCTCTGATTATCTAGAATATCATTTTCCCTTATATTCAATTTTTGAAAGTCTTCAATGTGCTCTTCCATTGAACACTTTTGTTTGAGATTTATCAATTGGCTAAAGAAGGTGTTTCTCTTTGTATCCTCATAATGTGCTATCATTTCCTCTGTGAAAATTGACCACGTAACAATTTGTTTACGAGAACAAAGCCCTTTATACCATAAAAATTGATCTTGTTCTAAATATGAAGATGCAATACATACCTTTTGTAACAGTGGTACACCATGTAGATCAAAATATTTCTCCATCTGTAGTATCCAATTTACCAGATCCTTGCCATCAAACCTCCTCATATTGCCTTTTCTTGATTTTAGGAGCTCGACTTTGAAACGACTATAACTCTGTAATTTCAGATCTTCTAATTCTAAATCATGACCTGCAGTAGTCCTTTGCGTCCTCTTTCTAATGCCACCAATTTGATCGAAATTGGATTCTCAAAGAAAAAGTTATGCACAATCTCCCAAGATGACCTGACTATATACCTTTTCAGAAGAACGAACTTGTATGAAGTGCCACGTGTCACTGTTTTGACATTCAGATCTGAAAAATATACACAGGAAACTACAATCTGTCCTCTTTTTGTAACTTCTTACGAAATTTCAATCTGATGCTCAGAGAGACGGTTATGACGATTTTGCCCAGGTCACCTGTTTAGAATGTAATTCGGGAGTCTACAAAAAGGCCAAATTCCTCAGATCATATCTCCATAAATATAGCACGAAAAGCTCTGAAATTCAGACCTGAGGTTCAGAACGATTTTAACCCAAATGGGTTTTTTTTTAGCTTCTGAAACGTTGCAGAAAAAGAGTTATAGCGAAAATGCCACGATGACCTGTTTGGAGCAGCGAAACCCTAAAATCCAAAGCTCTGATACCAAATGTTATGAAACCAGCTCACAAAAAGATAGAAAAGATAGATCAACGCCTTAGAAATAAGCCTCTTCGAGGGGGCAACCTCCTTTACATTACACAAATGAACAATTCTTCCATGATACAAATGACAAGACCTCCTTTCTATATATAGGAGTCTAAGGGGTCATAATATAATTAGAGCTGACATAACAATAATAATGTAAGGGCACAATAATAACAATAGTAGGCTTCCACGGGGCACAATAGTAACAATATGGGGACTACATGGGTACAACAATATAATAAGGGGGTTGTACTAATAACAATAAAGGGTTACACTAGTAGTATAGGGACCTAACAATATCAATCAACTGTAAACCAATTTGACGGCTTATCACAACATTACAATCACGATAGGTTGGGAATATCACTATCGATGAACCTTGCAATCATGGGGCATAGTCATAAATCACAATGTTTACATCCAACAAACAACATTAAAAAAATCCAATCAAATGGAATTCATTATGGTAGCGGTGATTATCTATCTTGCATATCTCACAAACCTACATTACCTGTCAACACTTCCTTCATCAAAATTTAACGCGACATTGGTCTCAGGGTCTGATAACGGGCAGTTAACTGTCGCACAAGTTCTTTGATTCAATGGTCCACAGAGTCACTCCACTCGCCATGCTTTAACACGGACAGTGGTCCCATATGACTCGTTTCAAAAATTGTTCAGCACAAAAAAAGAGTGGCTGTGTTTGACTACAGGGGCACAGGCTTGGGTTTCAAAACCCACTAATTGTGGAGCTGTGGTGGTTTCCAAAACCACCGAATCTTCCACAGCCGTCAAATCAACGTCGTTGCGCCACCACAATTCGCTTCGCCTATGGATCCTTTGCTAGGTCAATCACTCCATGCAGCTCTACCAACGCTACTACGCTAGATCAGGATCGCCAGGTCAGGACGAGTACGTCTCCTCCACTGGTTTGAAATAATGGTTTTTGATCCAAACACGTCAATTTTCTTCCAAAACTTGTCTCTGATACCACTGTTACAAGTGCTTGGAGAATTCCATGAGCAAGATATAGTATTCTGCAATAATTTTATTAAACATAGAAGGACATATTTATACAATCAGATTTGAAGAGAGACAATTATGTCTCCATAACTAAAAATTATAGGAAATAACTAATCTATGTCCTAATCAAAATCATAGACAAAATCCTGAAGGATTACAACAAATTGCTCCACAATTCATAGATGAAAAGTTCATGGTGAATTAAATAAAAAATTTAAATACAATATGTCTCGTTTAGCATGAAATATAAACATTTCGCTTATTTATACTTTATTGATATATGTAATTTATCTACTTGAACACTCAAGGTGCTCCCGCTACTTGGTTTCCAAACATTAAAGTTGACTAGTGGACGATTCTCACTATGTGGAAATTGTAAAAGTTGCTTAGCATTTGAATGGTGCATTTTGGCAGTGCACAACAGTTGATAGGTGGTTGTTGTAATTTTCTTTGACTATGACAGGGGAAAATTATTCATTTCATGCTATCATATGATAAAGACCCAAAAAAAAACGAATATGGGCATTAATTAGGAGATGGAAGAGAAAGAAGGATTATCTGTGGAGTTTGAAGTATACAATATCTATGTAAAAGTTTAAATTATTTTACCTATGGGGCGAAGAATAAATAGTATTATTCTCTAATATGGCCTATTTAAAGGCTAATAATTAAACTAGCCTAGATCCATCTTAACTCTGGATCTAACCAGTGCCTAGAAAAATCAAATATCTTACCAATTTGTTCCCTCCTAACACATGTTAAATAAAAACCATAAATCTCACTGGAGATAATAAATGTGACAAATACTATATCTATATACAAGTAAATATACTTATTAATCTATATCAAAACATAAGGATAAGTATACCACTGTATTTAATTTAATTATCTTATTTCCTTAAAATAATCTAAAAAAAATATCAATTTAAAATAATCAAATATTTTTGTGAATAATTAACGCGAGTAATTTTTATATATAAAATTATTTTTCCTTTTTAGATTTTGATAATCAAACACTATTTAAAATAATTTTATATTCAAACTTATAGAGAGGCCGCTGAATGCAACACTTATTTTATAATGTTATCAATCGATGCCTTATTTTATTTTATAATCATTAAGCAACTCAGAAAGGAAAGCAAGGGGAAGAATTAATGATGAAAATTGTTAAGAATGAGGGTTTGAGGGTGACATTTCACAATTATCAATTTTGGTTAGTGTCAAAGACCACGGTGGCATTGTCTTTGTGGAATATCTATCTCATGGGAGTGAAGTTGTAAAGAGAGACTTAAAAAGGTAGACGCGAGACTTTAAAAAGATAGTGGAGGACTTGAAAAGGTAGACGCGAGACTCTAAAAAGATAGTGGAGGACTTAAAAAGGTAGACGCCAGACTTTCAAAAGATAGTGGAAGACTTAAAAAGGTAGACGCCAGACTTTAAAAAGATAGTGGAGGACTTAAAAAGGTAGATGCGAGACTTTAAAAAGATAGTGGAGGACTTAAAAAAGTAGACGCTGTGTTGGGAAGGGGAGAAATGGATTATAGCGCTGTTTTTCCCATGCTGCTGTGCTTTGTGCTGATTGCAGGGACCTCTGTTGCTGTAGACGATCATCAATATCTGTATCATCACTTCAATTCACTTCAACCTCATCCTTCTCATTATGTTATGAATGAGCGCATGTCAATGTTGCAGGAATCTGGAAGCTCCATGGCCCGCCACGAGAAAAGGGATGTGGAAGCTCTTCTCTCCTTCAGAAACGCCATAACGGCCGACCCACATGGATTGTTGTCCAACAGGACGGCCCACAACTCTGCCAACATATGCTCATGGAATGGCATTCGCTCTGCAAAACAATAACAAGCTTGCAAGAGAAGGAAGAAAGCGAGCAAGAATTGAGAAAAGAATGAAAGTGAATTCTACAATATGAGGTTTAGAATAAATACACAAAAGCAACTAAGTTAAGCTTAGTTGTGCATGCAATAACTAAAGCTAACTAAAGCTAAGTGTGCTTTATCTTATGCTAATGTGTACATGTGCCACATGCATGCAAGCAATAAGTTAACTGGAGCTAATCTAGGTGCATGTACACCAACACAACTAGTCTACAGCTAGTCTAAGTGCATGTACACCAACACCCCCCTTAAGCATAACTTAGGTGAGTGTGATGCAATAATGAATGAGTCCCGGCAACACGGCCATTTTAGGTACCCATATACAATGCATAAAAAAGGAGGAAAGAAAAGATGTCTGGCGGTTCTTCCATTTCTTTGGCGGTGACGGCGGTGGAGGAGGAGACATTCATGTTTGCGTGGACGGTTTCTTGGTTTTGTTGACAGACATTAGCTCTCAGGCCGGAAACCTTCAGCCCTGACGCCCCGACGTTGTTCTTGGAGGCCAACAAAGCTTCTCTCATAATGAGACTCTTTCTATGATGCTCGAATTCTGCGTCATATGTGTGCTTCCGGAGCATGTCGACGATTTCTCCCTGACTGTGCTCCCTCATGAATCGAGCCTTCGAATCCTCATCTCTTGCAGGACTGAAGTTAGTAATGGCATCTCGACCCCGGAATTTGAGGGCCGCTCAGTCATAGGCCTTGGCCGCGCCTTCTTCCTCATCAAACGGAACCAAATCCCAAGTCTCGCTCTCAATGAGAGAGTTATATTCCTCATCCATGGCGGCTTCCCATTCAGGATGCCCATTTGCTTCTGCATAAGTTTGTGGATCAGATCCATGCATTACATAAGCATGAATGGGCATGGATGGATCCATAGCTAAGAGTGCTTGCAGATCTTCCTCAAATAGAGGTATAGAGGCAGGATCATCAAAGATATCACTCATGCTGCGCCATTTTTGTGCAGAAGTCTGATCTCGATGTTCAACAACTGGTGGTCTAACAGGGGTTTGAGGAACAAAATCAGAAAATGTATACAGACGAGATTGATCATTTACCTTGCCAGATGCAATCTTCAAATTGGTTTGCATGTCATAAATGCTCACGGAATCTGGGGTAAATTCCACTTTCCTTCCGCTGCCTGTGTGTGTCATCTGATACACTGAGAGAAGATTCACAGCAAGCCTTGGAGTATGCAAGACATTTTCAAAACTTCCATCTTCGAATTGCACTCTTCCTTGTCCAGTTGCTGCAACTGCAGAATTATCCCCCATGAGGATGGGAGGACCTGAGTATGCATGTAGAGAAGAAAAGGATTCCTTTGAAGAAGCCATATGATGTGAAGCTCCTGAATCGATGATCCATTCTTGTGGTGCAGAATGAAGAGCAATCAAAGCATGCCCGTTACCTCTTGGATCGGGTGCTTTTTCTCTTGGATCGGGTGCTTTTTCTCCAGACTTCTTCTTAGCATTCTCAGGAATGTGGTCTCCAAGATTGTGTTGCTGGAGTGTCTGCGCCATAAGATCTATAGTCTTCTTCATGCATGCAGATTCAGGATGAAAACCACGGTGGCAATAATTGCACATTGATTTCCCTTTCGTTCCTTTCCTTTCCTTTGAGCCAGATCCTTTTGCATGCACAGTAAGTGCATGCGCTTTGGAATTTTTAAGTGTGCCCATTTTGATGAGCTTATCTTGCTCATGCATCAAAGACTGAATAAAAGAATCCAGTGAGGGCATCTTCCAATCTGCACCAGTTGCAGATCTGACTGTGTGGAATGTAGAGACGAATACTGCATACTCTGGACCAAGTTTTGATAAAATGGAAAGAATCAACTGCTTTTCTTGCTTGGATTTGTTGATCCCGCATCCTTTCAGCTGAACCAACAAGGCTTTATACCTTGTGAAAAAATCTTGAATGTTCTCAAAGTTTCTCGGATCTAATGAGTTTAACTCATTTTCGAGAATGTGACCTTGCATTTCATCCTGTTTTCCAAACAATTCTTCCAAAATTTTCCATACTTCATTTGGAGTTGAACATGATTCAACATGAAATAGCAGTTCCGGAGAAATAGATAAACATAGGATGCCGAAGGCCTCGTCCATGCGATTGAAATATCTTGATTTCTCCACTGCCGATGTTGGTTCAACTTCTGTTTCCATGGTTATTCGAAATAAGCCTCTACTTCTGAGATGAAGTTGAATCTTTGGATTCCATTCGAAATAATTATATGGAGTGAGAATTTCAGATTGTGGAAACTCCAATTTAGACTCCATTCTTTGTTGTTGCTTCAATCTTCTGAACCTGCAAATAAAATTGCTTGTGCACTGATTACAAATCCCTGTGCTCTGATACCATGTAAGATTTTTGAGAAACACAGATAGATCTAGATCTGCAAAACAATAACAAGCTTGCAAGAGAAGGAAGAAAGCGAGCAAGAATTGAGAAAAGAATGAAAGTGAATTCTACAATATGAGGTTTAGAATAAATACACAAAAGCAACTAAGTTAAGCTTAGTTGTGCATGCAATAACTAAAGCTAAGTGTGCTTTATCTTATGCTAATGTGTACATGTGCCACATGCATGCAAGCAATAAGTTAACTGGAGCTAATCTAGGTGCATGTACACCAACACAATTAGTCTACAGCTAGTCTAAGTGCATGTACACCGACACTCAGGCCTAGAAGGGACGCTTTCGCCTTCTCTGGGTAATCTCTCTTTACTGCGCACGTTGGCACTTGAGTTCAATAAATTGAGAGGGAGAATTCCGCCAGAGTTTGGGCAACTTAAAGCCCTCCAAATGCTTTACTTGGAATATAATCTTTTATCAGGTTCTGTTCCAGGAGAATTGGACTTATCCGACAACAATTTGGAGAATATTATTCCTCCGTCTCTTGGAAACTGCTCTTCCCTTACGGCACTGTGGATGGGTGGGTCTTCTAGTAAAATTGTGGGTTCTATTCCCGCAGAGTTAGGAAACTGCAACCATCTTATTTCTTTATCTTTAGTTCAATTTGGATTAAAAGGTTTTGTACGGGATAGCATATTCCGCCTTCCCCTTTCTGAGCTACATCTTAGCTTCAATAACCTTATAGGGAAGTTACCTAAAGCTATTGCTAATTTGAGTCAATTAACTTACCTGGATCTTAGATCGAATAACTTTAGAGGAACTATTCCCGAATTTATTGTCAATTTGACTCAATTAACTTACATCAATCTTGGTTCTAATAACTTTAGAGGAAGTATTCCCGAATTCATTAGTAATATGAGCCAATTAACTTATTTATACCTTTATAGGGATAATTTTATAGGAAGTATCCCTAGAGCCATTACCAATTTAAAAAGATTGCATACTCTTGATTTATCAAATAACTATTTATCCGGTATAATTCCAAAAGGTGTAGGAAAACTTCATTCCCTGAAATACTTAAATTTGGAGTCCAATAATTTAACTGGAAGTATACCTTATAGTATAAATGGTTTGTTTTCACTTGAGGTTTTGGATCTATCACAAAATAATCTAGAAGGACCAATCCCTAAAGGTATTGGCAATTGCACTTCTATGAGAGTTTTCTCTGCTCACTCCAATAAAATTTCTGGGACTTTGCTCACATCATTGGCCAATTGTACCCAACTTAGACTTCTGGATTTAAGAAAAAATAGATTAATGGGCGAACTTCCTTCCTACCTTGCATATTTTCATGACTTGAAAATTTTAAGTGTTGCTTATAATAATCTTAGTGGTGTTATTCCTCAATGTATTACAAATCTCACGAAGTTGCATGTGTTGGATTTATCCAACAATAGATTCAATGGAAAAATACCATCTCAACTTCAGAGACTCTCTGGATTTACAATCAATCAATCTGCTCCCATGGATGGAGTAATTTCAACTCAATTCGGATTTGTGTTGGCTATAAATATTTCAGATGAAACACTATTTTATGAGGAAATGGTATTTGACATAAAAGGAGGTGAATACACACTATCATATGTGTTGCCCATAAACACTATATTTGATCTGTCTAGCAATGATCTCAATGGCGAAATACCCACAAGCACTGGAGGTATGAGCGGCTTGCGACTATTGAACCTATCAAGGAATCAACTGGAAGGGTTAATCCCTGCATCTCTTAGTAACATCTCTGCGTTGGAGCAGTTAGATTTGGCTAAGAATAATTTAAGTGGAGAGATTCCTCAAGAGCTCTCTAAATTGCATGAGTTGGCTGTTTTTGATGTTTCCTCTAACAACCTCTGTGGCCCAATCCCAATAGGGACACAAATTTCCACTTTTAATGTTACTTCATTTCAAAGAAATAAGTGCTTGTATGGGTGTCCTTTAGATACATGCAATGAAAATAAAAGACCAAAGGGAGAAGAAAATAACACTACTATGAGTGGTAAGCCTGTAGTGGGATGGCTTAGTAGAGTAGATGAGAAGATGTCATTGATGGCTTTGGTAATAGGTCTGGGAATTGGATTTGGAGGAGTGGTTTTTGTTTTTGTAGTGTGGGAGAAAGCCAGGGATTGGCTTTTGTCTCCCAAAAGGCCACAACCCTTTTATGGAGTGTATCGATTCCCTAAATAATGGGACTTTGTAAATCAGAAATTCCATCCATAAAATGTATGGTGAATAAAACAAATTGTTATATTAACAAATATTTTTTTCATTTACAAAGAAACAAAGAAATATTGATAAAAATTATGTCAATATCATTGTATAATAATTGTAAACATAAATAATAGCTAGTAATGTTTAATTATATATGATATTGATATTACTTATAGTAATAAGTTATTTTTTTCAAATAATGTTTATAGTTATTTATACATTTTCATATATTTTATTGTTTTATATAAAATAAAATATAAATGTAGATAAAATTAGATGAAATAAATAAATATTGTTTATGAAAAAATGTAATTTCAAAAATTTTCATATATATATATATATATATATATATATATATTATTTAATGAATAAATAATTAATTTTATATTTATGAAAATATGTATATATTTAATATTCGCAAAATAAAGTTATCAATTTTTAGTTTTTAATATTTGTAAAATAAATTTGGTTATTGAGGAAAATGCATATATTCATGAGTGAAAATTTAGATAAATGAATGATATGAATAACTAATAAAATGAGGTATTATCTTTCCACCACCGGTATGAAAATATAATCAACGCTAATTTGTTCACAACTCACATCAAAAAAATATAAGACATTATTTTCCTAGCCTGCCCTTTTTCAATCAGTGCACGGGATAAAGCATTACCCATACATAAAGCATTACCTCTCTCTCTCTCTCTCTCTCTATATATATATATATATATGATTTCATTCATGCATCTACTACCAATATGGTTCAAGCAAATATAAACATTGTACATTAAATCTAGTCTATGAACCAATTATGTGGTAATATTTAATTTTGGCAATTTGATATTAAAACAATTTGTAGTCAAAAGTTTTTCCAACTCTTCCTTGGATGGCAAGATAGATAAATTATTTGAAAATAATAATAATAAATAAATTTATTTAATATATATCAAATGATTAGGGGTGTATTTTATTAGAATATATGTTGATTTTTAAAGAGTTAAAAGTTAAATTTAAAATTTTTTAGAGTAAAATTTTCATTTAATAATTATTGAATCTTATTTATTGTAATTGATATTTCACTTATACTGAATGAGATTTTACTATTTCCAATTGTACTTAATTTTTTGGCAAAAAATATGTTCATCATTATTTGAATTTAACTTTGTTTAAATAATTTAACATGTAATATTGGTCTTTATAGCCAATATTGTTTGATAAACATTGTAACATTGTTAAGTGAATAATAGTGATATATATATTATCACGAGAGAGAGAGAGAGAGGTCTATCACAAAAAGAATACAAATTGATAGTGTCTCTAATAACAAGGCACTAGAAGTAGTTCATATATATATAGATACATAGATATAGATACATATATATAGATATATATGATTAATTTACATTCTTGATTTTTTTTTTTAAGATTTGTTTTGAAATGGCGAATGTGAGGTTGTGAAAAATGATTTCATAATAGAATTCTCGACATTTATTTTATGTTCATTTGTGTGTGTGTGTGTTTCTACTCTGTCTTGAATAAATTTTCTTTCTAGAAGCATTAACTAGATTATATATAGTTAACCTTTCATTCACTAATTAAGAAACGCTATATGGAGAACCCATATTGCTCGGAAGGGCACTTTGCAAATGACAACAAAATTTGGGACTATAAGGAGGGCTTAAATTGTATGGCTAGCAAAGACAATCAATCCTCATCAATTCATCATTCTAAACCTTCAGATTGTGTACTCCCATCGTAGCCATGTCACTACCTAAAGTGATAAGTTAGACCCAAAGAATGTGTTTAAGGATAGTGCAACTACTTTTGAAAATACTGAGCCACCTCTTGAACATATTTAAGTGGTTCACTATTGAAGTTAAATTATTTATGTCATCTTACTCAATCATATGACTAGGAGATTGGGTAGTAGCCTATTGTGCTCTTATTTCCCAAACCACAACCAACTTATAAATCATTGTTAAGAATTGGAGTACAAATAAGACAAGACAATATTGGCAGAAAAGGCTTAATGTCATTCTTTTTTTTCTTGTATTGATACCACTATATAAATTTGTAGCACATTAAATTTACCATTCTACATCTAGATCTCATTGACAACTCATTAGTGTATTGTGAAAGAACCTCATTAAATATAAGGCTTACAACTTAGAATTTATGATTTTCCATGGACTACAATCTAACATTCCCTGATCACCCACCCCCTCCACCCCCCAATCACTAGTCAAAATAATTGCACGAGTAAATTTTGTCATCTTCAATCTAAAATTTCCTAAGTAAGTATCGATGAAGACATCCTAAAAAATGCCAATATATGGATGTAAGGAAGTGAACAACTAGCATGTTTGAACATTCCCAATGAATAACTGGAATGATTATTGTTGAGGAAACTAGTTTCTATGCTAGAATTACCAAAGTTTGATGAAATTTGATTGACTTTGAATCTTGAAGCCTGAGATTTGATATTTCTCCCTGTTAGATGCAAGTTAAGAGGTTTTTCAATGATTATGTATTAGGAGGATCCAAGCTTGAGCTTTGGATTCTTTATGTGGCGATTTTGTTGGTTAACCACTAACCATCTTTACTTAATTTGTTTTTTTCCTGATTATCCACTAATCATCTTCCATTAATATTGATGGTTTATGGTTTACCACTATCCATTTTGACTTAAACAATGTGGCAGTTTTGGATGACCATTAACCAATTTGAGTTCAATAATGTGATTATTCATCCTTGATGAGGTGGTATTGATTGGTTCTTCACATGAATATTCATCTTGCATGTAGATATAGGGACTCCAAAATACAACTCCACATACATCAAGTGGAACTACATCCAACTCTACTTCATTAATAAAATCAACACTGATAGAAAATTTGATTCTATAGTGTTTAGTATCATTTATATTTGCTTCCTTGTTAACCCATCCTAATGGATTTGGGCTAGGATGGTCATGAGTCTCTAGTCCTAGTTTCTTGACTAGATTTGTTAATATGAGATTCTCTTGTGATCTTAAGTTTAATAGGAGCATCATTTTTTATCTTCCTAACTTGGATCATATATGGAAGAGTCTAGTCGTTTCCTTCTCTTCTTGTTGTTGAAGGTTGGTCAAATTCATCTTTTTACGAACTAATGTATAGATAATCTTCTCATCCATCTCTGAGTTTCTTTTCACTCAGTTTCTCGATTTAGTGGCCATGAAATTTTTCTTTCTAGCATATTTCTTTCAATTCTTCATGTTGAGCCCTAGATGAAACTTCCAACACTTCTCCTATGTATGATCATAAATATTATAGTGGTTGCAATGGTTGTTGAGATCTTTGCAAGGGCATGTTATGGCTATTATCTATTTTTCTTTTCTTACTTTCTACTTCTTCTTCCCATACTTGGAAGCTTCCTCGTGCTCCTTGTTCTTTAACCCACTTAATTTCCCTTTCTTCTAGCTTATGTTCTCCAAGTATCTTGCCTATACACAAGCCTCATCCATCATTTTAGGTTTGAAAAACACCATTTTCTTCTACATATGGTTATGTATACCCCCTAGATCCTAGAGGAGTACATATGGTGGTTTGAGGAGATATCCAACTTATTTTCATATTCCTAATTTGGTGGTGTACTCTTGCACACACTACCCTTGTCTCTTCCTAAAGTAATGAAATTGGATCCACTTGTCCTCTACATACCTGATAGGTATAACTATGAATTTATGATAGGTTTTAAATCCTTCCACTTATTTATCAAAGGATATCACTCTAGTCTCAAGATTTTTTTGTGTGGATTTCCCACCAAGTTAGGGATTGGCCCTCTAATTGTTGGAAATAATACTGAGAGGGGGGGGGGGGGGGGGGGGGGGTGAATCAGTATTAGCAAATCAATAATATTTTCATTTTCATACTCAGATTCATATACGCTACTTTAGTTAAGGATACCCGCGTATATACGCAACTGTGTTTAATGCAACTAGCATATATCCAATAAACTTATGATTCAATTAGTTGATCTTCAATGAGTGCATCAGAACATTATTAACCATATTAACAGTAAACAGGTGCAGTAAAACAGAACAGATCATCACACATAAGGAGCACACATGAACACCATGATATAAGGTGGAAACCCAATGTGGGTGAAAACCACCTGTTGCAATTCGTCTCTATCTTCCTTTAATAAGAAACTTCTTTTTACAATATTTATGTACTGGTGCAGTCTTATACTAGTACGCAGGCTTCTACCTGCAGAAGGCTACAACCTTCTCTCGTTCTCCAGTTTCTCCTGGAAGGGAGCTACAACCCCCTTAGCTCTTGTACTAGCCGATCCATTTACTAGTACGTAGGCGCCGACCTACTGAAGGCTCCAACCTTCACTCGTTTTCCAACTGCTCCTGGAAGGGAGCTACAACCCCCTGGCTCTTGTACTAGCCGATATGTTTACCAGTACGTAGGCGTCGGCCTACAGAACTCTACGATCTTCTCTCTTCCTCCAAGGACCATGTTTCATAAATTTTCATACTGGATACTCCTGAAGCACAACACCATAATCTGAAGGCCACATTTCATCGAATTTTCATACTAGACCCATCAACAACATTGAAGCAAAAAATTAATCATCACCCATCAACTACACCTGCATCATCAATCTCTGAAACACTGAAACCCTGTCAACAACACAGTCACTAGAACATAGAACAAACAACAGAACTCTACGACAATAACCAGATCCAACTGCAACTTCAAATATCATATCTCATAATGTATATGCTACTATGAAGAACCAAACCAACGTACATACGCGCTTTCACCAAAGCCAACCCACGTACAGATCTGCAAATATTTACTCATAACTTTACAGTTGTTCCAGACATCAATCATACCTAGATCATAACATTCATACAATAAAACATGCGTCAATAATTCAGATCTAGTCTATCCATAATCAAACCATATAATGATAAACATTCCAAGCCTTAAGACCCCGATCCATCGTTCATCATCATCCACATGAGTGCATCCTTGGTTCAGATCAAGCAAAGCATCACAAACCCATAACCAGCATATCAGATATTCATCACTTCCTCACTTGCCCCCTTGGCCTAATGATCTTCTCCTTATATAGGTTTAGGCTTCTCTCAATACCATGGTCCAAAACCATGTAGAACCAATACCTTGGACCCAATACCTGGGGTCAACACTTCGGACCAAATACCATGGACCAATACCAAAATACCATGGACCAAATACCACGGACCAAAACTTAGTTTTCTGACATGTACGCACCTTTCCTTCTGTGAACCTGTGTGTGTACGTATACGCGTCTTTTGTTCTGCTCATCCGTGTGTATACACACTTTAATCAAGGTTAACCTGCGTATACCTCTCTCTTGACTTGTTGTATTATGATCTGTCATCTGATTGAGTTGCCACGTATATCATACCTCCGAGTGAGTTGCCATCAAGGACAACACCTGTATCATAATGCCAACAAATCTCCCCCTTTGGACTTGATGGAAACCACCACACCAGGTCACTCTCCCCCTTTGACATCAAGGGCAAAGGGCGGACCAAGATATTCTCTTCTTTGATATACATTCTGCTGTCCATGCTCCCCCTGAGTACATGCTGAAGTTTCTGATTGAGCTCCCCCTTTGTACATGCCAAGATGTACCAATCCGTCCATGCTCCCCCTGAGCACATGCAAGGTCTGCAAAAGCATAACATGACTCTATACATACATTGCCAATGACCTTCCTAAAGACTCATACATACATCAATCTCCCAACCAAGTGGGGATACACCATTTTTGACTCAAACACAAGAACCATTACATCATCCATCCCATGCATAGTGGGGTAACAAGATACATCATATGACTCACAAAGACCAAGGACCTAAACAAGACCATGACAGTTATCAGCAGCTATCATACACTATATGATCTGCACTATAAGCATCTTAACTTGCAATCCATTCTCTTGGTCAATCAACAATCAGTAGCAAGATATGTCAATAAGCATCATCACCAAGGACTTCTAACCATAATGCCAACAATGCATTATTCGAAGCATATGCTCCCCCTGAGCCTGTGCCAACCATCATATACCACGACAGAACCATTTCCTGAGTCTGTTCTGCTGTTTTTCTTCAGAGCTCCATATACGCGACTGTGCAGCGTCTAACTCACGTATATACGTGACTTGTCTTCATGATACCTACATATGAGATTTAGAACACTGATGTTCCACACTTTCAGCTTCCTCTGAGTTTGTCATGTCTGTGTACTCTGCTATGCCACATCTTTCTAGTTGTACTTCCTTTTTCTTCCATATCTTTAACTGTGATGATGTTTTCTCCTTTTGGTATGGTGCCCAAAATCTTCTCCTGCATTCCTTTGCTATGTGTCCAAGCTTGTTACATGCATAACATCTTACATGTTTCATATTCCTTCTGTAGCAATCAACAGCTTTGTGACCAAACATATTGCAAGAAAAACAATATCCCTTAAAGTATCTAGAACATGATGATCTTTCTGAGTGATGGTCTTGAACCATTCTACTTTTGCATCTGGTTGCAACATGTCCAAGATTATGACATACATAACATTCAACATTATTCATCGGAGGAAATAATCGTCTATCACTTCCACAGTTAGGAGCAAAAGATATTCTTTGAGGAATTTCTTTCCTTGGCTGTTGATGGGGTTGTCTTCTCATCTCCTTGTTGAGCATTTCAGATTTCTCATTAGAGTTCCTTGCCTCACCTTGTGATCTAGATTCACCTTCAACAGATTCATAAAAACCAAGACCAGTTTTGATAGCAGGCGACCTTTGACTACTAAGAATATCATCCAAAATCTTAGTACTATCTTGAAATCGTAATAGTTTATCCTTTTCTTCTAATTTACCTTTCAAGATATTTACCTCAACCTGATGTTGTTCTTCCTTTTCCAGACATTGCTTCTTCAAAATTTCCTCAGACTTTCTTCCTTCTTCCATTTGTTGCCTTAGTTTGAGAATCTCCTTTTCTTGTTCTTCATTCAGCTCCTGCAGCATTTGACGAACTCTGAAGGCACATTCCAGCTGAGCTTTTAAGCTGATAATTTCTTCTTTAAGGGCACTCTCCCTTTTGCTAGGTAGATCTTGTTGATCTATGATTTTATCTGATGCTTCATTTGCTTGTCCATCTTCAATCTAAGGTGATTCAGGATCTGAATACTTGCTTCCACTCAACAACAGGTTGTCATTGTTCCTTTGAGCTATCTTCTTCTTTTGACGCGCTTTCTTTCCCATTGTTCTATGGATCTCCTTCAAGCGATCAAGCTTCTACCAAAGGACCTGCTCTGATACCAATTGTTGGAAATAATATTGAGAGGGGGGGTGAATCAGTATTAGCAAATCAATCATCTTTTCATTTTCATACTCAGATTCATATACGCTACTTCAGTTAAGGATACCCGCGTATATACGCAACTGTGTTTAATGCAACTAGCATATATCCAATAAACTTATGATTCAGTTAGTTGATCTTCAATCAGTGCATCAGAGCATTATTAACCATATTAACAGTAAACAGGTGTAGTAAAACAGAACAGATCATCACACATAAGGAGCACACATGAACACCATGATATAAGGTGGAAACCCAATGTGGGTGAAAACCACCTACTGCAATTCGTCTCTATCTTCCTTTAATAAGAAACTTCTTTTTACAATATTTATGTATTGGTGCAGTCTTATACCAGTACGCAGGCTTCTACCTGCAGAAGGCTACAACCTTCTCTCGTTCTCCAGTTTCTCCTAGAAGGGAGCTACAACCCCCTTAGCTCTTGTACTAGCCAATCCATTTACTAGTACATAGGCGCCGGCCTACTGAAGGCTCCAACCTTCACTCGTTTTCCAGCTGCTCCTGGAAGGGAGCTACAACCCCCTAGCTCTTGTACTGGTCGATATGTTTACCAGTACGTAGGCACCAGCCTACAGAACTCTACAATCTTCTCTCTTCCTCCAGGGACCACGTTTCATAAATTTTCATACTGGATACTCCTGAAGCACAACACCATAATCTGAAGGCCACATTTCATCCAATTTTCATACTAGACCCATCAACAACATTGAAGCACAAAATTAATCATCACCCATCAACTACACCTGCATCATCAATCTTTGAAACACTGAAACCTTGTCAACAACACAGTCAGCAAAACACAGAATAGACAACAGAACTCTACAACAATAACCAGATCCAACTGCAACTTCAAATATCATATCTCATAATATATACGCTACTATGAATAACCAAACCAGCGTACATACGCGCTTTCACCAAAGCGAACCCCCGTACAGATCTACAAATATTTACTCATAACTTTGCAGCTGTTCCAGACATCAGTCATACCCAGATCATAACATTCATACAATAAAACATGCGTCAATAATTCAGATCTAGTCTATCCATAATCAAACCATATAATGATAAACATTCCAAGCCTTAAGACCCTCATCCATCATTCATCATCATCCACATGAGTGCATCCTTGGTTCAGATCAAGTAAAGCATCACAAACCCATAACCAGCATATCAGATATTCATCACTTCCTCACTTGCCCCCTTGGCCTAATGATCTTCTCCTTATATAGGTTTAGGCTTCTCTCAATACCATGGTCCAAAACCATGTAGAACCAATACCTTGGACCCAATACCTGGGGTCAACACTTCAGACCAAATACCATGGACCAATACCAAAATACCATGGACCAAATACCACGGACCAAAACTTAGTTTTCCGACATGTATGCACCTTTCCTTCTGTGAACCTGTGTGTGTACGTATACGCGTCTTTTGTTCTACTCATCCGCGTGTATACGCACTTTCATCAAGGTTAACCTGTGTATACCTCTCTCTTGACCTGCTGTACTATGATCTGTCATCTGATTGAGTTGCCACCTATATCATACCTCTGAGTGAGTTGCCATCAAGGACAACACCTGTATCATAATGCCAACACTAATTTTAGACATGCAAATGAAATTTTTTATTCTTCCTTTATGTGGTGAAAACTAAAATGAACCTCTAACTATTGCATTAAATGATTTAAATTAAAATTATCAATCTCACCTTGATATGGATTGATGTCAACCTTTGCTACCATCTTTAATAGGGACTATGAATGGTTCATGGCACTCAAATTGGGTTGATCCTTTTTGGGTTATTTCTTAGTCTTTGTTGTCGTTGCTACAACACCCTCCAAAATTTTGTTATATACAAATTTTGGAGCCTACCTTTTGTCATGTGAAGTGTCTCTTTTAATCATCAAGTGTCATTTTATTTTTTTACACATGTTTCAAGTATTTGTGTTCCTTCCTAGGTGTCATTGGATCATCAAGAATAGCAATAGCGCACTTTGGAGTCATAATACACTTCCTAGTCACAAAACAACACTTATTGGTCGCAAATGCGCATACTTTATTTGTTGCACTTGGAGATGGTTTGTAAATTGGAATTTTGATGTATATTTCTTAGTTGTGGGTCTTCTATAAGTTTTTCTTATGAGTTGATATGTGTTATGCTTGATTTATCCCCTAACTCATTGTGTTTTTCCATGTTTCACCATTCTGTACTTAGCTAATTTTGTGGCTTTGCAAGCATGCCCTTAGGCTAGGAAGAGTGTACTGCGCACTTCTAAGGCATAATGGAGACACTCCTTTTCAACTATAACTGCATCATGAACCAACCTAAGTCCTCCTTTATGCCTTGCAAGTGTGCCTTGTTCCCTCATTATGGTCTTGGCTTTCCTCCCTAGGGCATGGCACAATTTTAGTGGACAATTTCGCTCCCTTGCCTCTTGCAACTATGACCTATACCCATCAAGCCTCCTCCTCTTCCATAGTTGTGTGTAACACAGTCTCACTGAGTAGTGAAGCCCTCCTTTGTCTCCTATAAGTGTGCTCTATGCCCAGAGGACATCTCTCTCTCTCTCCTTTGCGTGTTATTGAGGCATAGTTAGAGAATTTTCATGAATCATGAAAGAGTATGAGATTTTTGAGCTAATGTTTACTTTCCATGAGTGATCTATACCTGTAGTTGTTAAATGAAGCATGAAAAATATCTATGAGGAGATTTGTCAAGAAAGGTTGCCCACATAATCATCTTGAAGAAAAAGGCACAAAGGAACCTTGTTGCGACAGTTGAAGGAATGATGGCTTTGGATGATCAAATTGAATCATGAAGACTCCATGTTTTGTAAATACCCTTTGGATGCTAGAAGGAAATTACAATGCAAGATTTATTACAAGTATTGAAGACATAGTGGCAGTGATTTGAAAATGGGGCTCTTAGGCTTCTTGTCTTCCTTACAAGAACCTCTCCCACTTCCAAAGCTTGAATATTTCCAAGTCAACCAATGCGGAATTAAGAAATGCTTGAAAATATGGGTGTATGCTTGTAGTTGTTTTCAGCTAATTATTTGCTTTAAAATCTGTTGTTTGTGTTGATATGTGAATGTGCTTAAACTGATATATAAATGCATATAACAGTGAATAATGCAACAGTAAAAACAAACACATAAGACAACAAATTAATTAGGAGTTCACCCACAACTCTTGGGCTACATCTCCATGAGCTCTAGTTAATTCAACTAGGCTCTTTGGGATTATGGTGTAAGTCTTTTACAAGTCTTTGACTCAACTCCTGTTGTTCTACACAAAAACAGTGGGTTCAGACACCATTTAATCCCCTAGCTCTTGAAGCTCTGGCTCTTGGCTCTGGCTCTTGCCTCTAGCTCTTTGGCTTTTGGTTCCGGCTCTTGGCTCTGAATCTGGCTCTTTGGCTCTGGTTCTAGTTCTTGGCTCTAACTCTTGGCTCTTTGGCTCTGGCTCTTGGCTCTTGGCTCTTCGGCTCTGGCTTCTTGGCCCTCTGCAACCTTCAGCTCCCTGGCTTTTCACTTGAAATTCAAGTGACCCCAAAGGCTCCCTCAGATGCTTATCGCAGTAGCTCTTCGTCTCTCTCGGCTTTGCTACTGCTTCCGGCATTCTTCTTCCTCTCAATTGAGCTCTATGTAGCTATCGCTCTCTGGCTCTCTACAGTTATCGACTCTCTACAACTATCGCTCTCTGGCTCTCTGGACTTCAAGCTCTCAGGCTCTTGTCCCTTCGCTTCCTATCCCTTCCTCATCCTGAGGACACATCCCTTGCCATCGCCCCAACCTCTGGTGGATTTTGCTTCTACTCGGCTCTCTACAGCTAGGGATGTGACAGCATGAGCTCTTGCTCTCTGCTTTTGGTCCAACACTCTGGCCGCTACATTTTTGTCAGCCTTCTTTTTCTAGCACTGCCTTTCTTTTGGCCCTCTGGCTTTGGAGTTCTCTGCAACCTCTGCAACCGGTTCCAAAAACCGTCGACAGGCAACAACAACTCAGCCCCCAACAACCATTCAGTAGCCCATAGTATTTGACATTCATCGCTTAAAAGCCAAATTGGCACTATCTGTTGGTTTTCCCTTTCGGGCTCTCTTTCTTCTTGCCACAGTCTGTTCAAATCCCGTCTCTGGGAATTAGAAATCATTGCTAAACACCATCAGGGATGAAAGCCACCTATTTGGTAACGAAAGGGTTGTATTAGTGCTTGCAATCCTTTGAAACAATCGCTCTGTGTTTACACAGAGAACGGTGCCATTACACAGAAAAATCCGCAGAACACTATTCATCTAGACTTGAAATTCTCATAACCCCATTTTATAGCGCCATCGGGTGTGCCTGGGAATCGCTATCGCATATCGCAATTGGCCTGCTCCATGGTTTTCCCTTTGTATTTTAAAATACATTGAAACGGCGAAAATGCATGTAAAACTGCCTTTGGATGGACTTCAAAATATATCGATTACCGCCTAGAGCCCTGTCGGGTCCGGCCATCGCATCGGGCATATATATATATATATATATATATATATATATATATAAAACATATGGTCATTCCTTTGTAATGCTCCGATTGCGATCCGTCGATTTCCGTAATCGCACCATTGCATATCGCAAGGGTCTAAGGCCTGGTGCTCTGCTCCTCCGATCACATTGGTGTATCGCTATCGCACATGTAAATGGCCCGGGGTCCTTTCAACATTTAATGGAACATTGCGATGCGATATTGCGGTGATCGCATATCGCAATCGCTTGAGGCTTAAGGTCCGACCCAACGCCATTGTTCTATTGTGATGCGATGAAGCCATCTCCACCGTCGATCTAATAGCCCATGTGCAATCGCACTTCCCTTTAAAGGCCAAGGTCCAATAACACTTCCGCTTGGCTTCTCCGATGTGATTTCCTTTATGAGCCTTTTAGGCCATTTTTAATGGAATTTGCCCCTTTTTCAAAGGATAAAGGGAAACTTCTTCCTGCGATAACTTCTTCATCTAAAGTCCATTTCCACCCATTCAAGTTGTGTTGGATTCAAAATGAAGAGATATCTGCAATGAGACTATTTCTGAAAGCAGCCTGTGATTTTCATTTTCCTTTGATTTACAAAGGATTTGTGCCATTTGGCACCTTTCACCTCTTGCATGAAGTCTTTTAGACTTAAAGGTTTATCTAGGATCCATTTTTGGATCACGCCTTCCCACTAAAAGAAATTTTGGTCTCCAAAAGACTGATATACTAATCTGAATAGTAAATGAGAGTGACTCACCCTCTTCTTTTAGCCTCCCTACACTTTCCTTTGCATAGTGCCTCTGAACCAAAGTTTCTGACCACTTCCCTTCTTGGATGGGCTAGTCTTCCTGGGAAGAACTGTCTTCCTCCTTACCTTCCTGCAGAACTCCTGCTGAAATGGTCATAGAAGGTAGTTTGAGCTTCTTTGCCTTGATCATTGATCCAATGTGGCTCAACAAATGTGAAGTACATCTGCTCCACAAAACTTTCATTTGTACCTGTTTGACAAGCTGCCAACAACAACTGTTAACAACAACAGGCATACAGACAACAACTAGATGGACTAACTCCTGCTTCAACAAAAGAAACATATTTCACATCTTGTGAACACCTCCATGTCTTACATCTGCATACAAATGATGGACTAGATAACAAGCCCACAAAACATGCCTTTAAACAGATGACCCTTAAGCCAAGCATGTAGAAAAAGACCATTAGGGCTATTTTTCAAAAGATGAAACTTTCATCATCATCTCCATTTGGAGACCAAGTTAACTTGGCATCACATGCATGTCAAAGCAATCAACCCTTCAAGTTAATCACACATACATGTTCAAATACAAGGAAATCATCAGCATCCCTGTGTTCATGCACATCGTTCTCATGCATGCATTTCATCCTTCAACTTTCGCTTAAGTACACTGTACTTTCGAAGCTGAAATGAAATATAATGTTTCATCCTTCAACTTTCGCTTAAGCACACTATACTTTCGAGGCTGAAATGAACATAATGTTGCAGCAATAAAGTGAGTCTGCCTACTCAACTTTTTCCATCCTGCAACTTGCATCTCATTAGCAAATAAATGTAATAAATCCAAAGACAAGCATCCTTTTGCAACAAACCTCTTGTGCTTCAATGATTATCTTGAGATCCTTCAGGATAAGGAGAATGCCTTCAACCCTTCTTCATTCTTGTCCTCTCCTGGACTTATCTATCAGTAGCTTTCCCTTCACCTTTGAAAACTCAAACAATAGTCAGTCTGCAACAAGAATACATCAATCAGACAATCAATCCTTAACTACCCAAACACTTTTCAGACAAGCAATCTTTGCTTTGTCAATCAAGCATTCTAATATAACCTTCATTGAAGGTGGGGTTAATCAAACTTAAGCTTTGATACCACCAGATCTGAAAATGGGGCTCTTAGGCTTCTTGTCTTCCTTACAAGAACCTCTCCCACTTCCAAAGCTTGAATACTCCCAAGTCTTTAATGATTAACAAATGTGGAATCAAGAAATGCTTGAAAATATGGTTGTATGTGTTATGAAACCAGCTCACAAAAAGATAGAAAAGAGAGATCCACGCCTTATAATTCAGCCTCTTCGAGGGGGCAACCTCCTTTACATTACATAAATGAACAATTCTTGGATGATACAAATGAAAAACCTCCTTTCTATATATAGGAGTCTAAGGGTCACAATATAATCAGAGCCTACATAACAATAATATTATAGGCACAAAAATAACAATAGAGGGATTCTATGTGGCACAATAGTAACAATATGGGCACTAATGGGCACAACAATATAAATAAGGGGTATAACTACAATAGTAATGGGGTAATCACTAGTATTATAGGGACCCAACATGCCCCTCTCCTTCAAAAAGTGTTGTCCTCAACGCTTGAGTAGTTCTGGATACTTCTGCATAAAATTCTCATCCTCCCATGTGGAATCTTCAGCGGATAAGTTCTTCCACTTGATAAGATACTCTGAAATTGATCGATTTCGTAGCTGTCGAGTTCTTGTTTCTGTGACTGCTTCCGGTTCCAATATAATTTTTCCTTCCTCGTCAAGTTCTGGCAATATTGTTTGAACTGGGAGCTTGTCGCCTATAACCTTCTTTAAACATGAAACATGGAAAACTGGGTGCAATCGAGAAGCTGCAGGAAGCTCCAATTTGTATGCCATAGTACCAATCTTTTGCAACACCTTGTACGGACCATAATACTTTGGTGATAATTTATTATCCTTCTTAGCTTGCTTGAGGGACATTTGCTTATATGGTTGTAGCCGTAGGAATACCCAATCACCTACATCAAAACTTCTTTCACTGCGATGTTGATCTGCCTGTTGTTTCATTCTATTTTGTGCCAACACGAGGTTATCCTTTAAGAGTTGGAGGACTTGTTGTTGATGTTCGATGTGATGTTCCACTGCCTGAACCTTAGAATTTTCTCTTAAATATGATGTGATGGATGGTGGTTGATACCCATAAAGTGCCATAAATGGGGTCATTTTTGTTGCTGTATGGAAGGAAGTGTTATACCACCATTCAGCCAGAGGCAACCATTTGACCCATTGTGTCTGTTTATCAGATACAAAGCAACGAAGATATCCTTCCAAACATTTGTTTACTATCTCAGTTTGCCCATCAGATTGAGGATGATAAGATGAGCTATGAGCTAACTGAGTACCAAGACAAGAAAATAATTCTGTCCAAAAATTTCCAGTGAAAATGGGATCTCTGTCACTTACAATAATCTTTGGGTTTCCATGTAGCTTTTGAACTGTTTCCATAAATGCAGTAGAAACTGTACTGGCTTTAAATGGATGTGATAATGCACAAAAGTGTGCATACTTGGTAAGTCTGTCAACTACCACCATGATGACACTCTTTCCCTCAGACTTGGGTAAACCTGTGATAAAATCCATTGAAACCTCCTCCCAACGTTGGCTTGGAATGGATAAAGGTTGTAATAGACCCGGTGTCTTAATTGTTTCAACTTTATTTTGTTGGCAAACCAAACATTCCGCCACAAACTTTTGAATATCTGATTTAAGGCCATCCCAAAAAAATTCCTTCTTAACCCTGTGGTAAGTTTTTAAAAATCCTGAGTGCCCTCCTAAGGGAGAAGTGTGCAATTCCATAAGAATCTTTTGTTTTAGCTGGGAATTCTTACAGAGGTATAAGCGATCTTTGTACCATAACGAATCATTTTTCCAGCTAAATGTATCAGAAGTACTGGAATCTTGTTGTAGCTTTCGAATAAGTGCCCACACTTCTTCGTCATTCTTCCATTCCTCCCTTGCTTCGTTTATCCAATCTGGTTGGATAATAGAAATGGCACACAACAATGCTTCCACATCCTCATCCTTTCTTGAGAGTGCATCTGCCACCACATTTTGCTTCCCTTTTTTGTAGATGATTTCAAAGTCATAACCCAACATCTTTGTGACCCACTTTTGTTGCTCTTCAGAGGATAATCTTTGTTCTAAAAAGTATTTAAGGCTATCATGATCCGTTTTTACCTTGAAGTGTCTTCCCATTAGGTAGGGTCGCCATTTCTTAAGTGCATGGAGTATTGCCAACATTTCCTTCTCATAAATAGCTTTGCTTAAAAACTTTCCCTTGATTGGACGACTTTCAAAAGCAATGGGTCTTTCATCTTGCATTAGAACAGCACCAATTCCATTTCCTGAAGCATCACATTCCACAATAAAGGTTTTTGTGAAGTCCGGTGTAGCTAAGACCGGTGCTTGGCACATTGCCTCTTTAAGATGTTCAAAGGCCTTTGTTGCTTCCGAGTCCATGAAAATGAATCTTTCTTCAATAATGTTGTTAGAGGTGCTGCTATTCTCCCATAATTCTTAACAAACTTGCGATAATACCCTGTCAACCCAAGAAATCCTCGCAGATGCTTTATGGATGTGGGGATTTTCCATTCCTTAATGGCTTTAATTTTGCTAGGGTCTACCTTAACTCCTTCATGAGATACAATATGACCCAAATATTCCACCTCCTGGACTCCAAAGAAACATTTGGATCTTTTTGCATATAATTGTTTCTCCTCCAATAGTTGTAGCACCCTGTCAACATGTTCAACATGATCCTTCCAAGACTTGCTGTAGATTAGTATATCATCAAAAAATACTAACACAAATTTTCTAAGGAATGGTTTGAAAATTGAATTCATCAAACCTTGAAATGTTGAAGGTGCATTGGTAAGGCCAAAAGGCATGACCAAAAATTCATAATGACCCTCATGAGTTCTAAATGCTGTTTTCGGAATGTCTTCAATCTTCATTCTGATTTGATGATATCCCGAACGAAGATCCAACTTGGTGAAGTAAATTGATCCATGCAATTCATCCAGTAATTCATCAATAACAGGAATGGGGAACTTATCTTTAATAGTGAGCTTGTTGAGCTCCCTATAATCTGGACACATGCGCCATGATCCATCCTTCTTGTGCACCAATACTACTGGAGCTGAGAAAGAACTTTGACTCGGTTGAATTATACCAGCCTCTAGCATTTCTGCAACCATACGTTCAATTTCACTTTTTTGGACATAGGGATATCTGTACGGCCTGATGTTTGGAGGAACACTTCCTGGAATCAGATGAATAGCATGATCATGATCACGCATAGGTGGGAGACCTTTGGGAGTCTCAAATACCTTGGAATGATTGTCCAGGACTTTTTGGAGATCTGGAGAAATAGATGATTCCAATGTGGAAACATCTAGCGAACATAATTGTGCAATTACACCTCTTTGCTCCTTTTTTAGAAGCTTTGTCATCCATTAGAGCTGATTATCTTTCCTGGTTTCCCTGCAATACCCCTTAATTCAACTTCCTTTCCTTCCACAGAAAATTTCATGAAAAGTTCTTGAAAATTAAAAGCTATTGTACCCAAGGATTGTAGCCATTGGACTCCTAGTACAACATCAGCACCTCCCATTGGAATGGAAAGCATTGGGCTAGTCAATACATATTCTCCCATGGATAGCTTGATATTATGGCACTTTCCAGAACAATTTATTGTTCCTCCATTTGCAATCATCACTTGACACTCTGGTGCTGGATATAGGAAGCAATTCAATTCTTTTGCTACCCTACAATGAATAAAATTGTGGGTGCTTCCTGAATCAATCAACACTATTACCTTTTTCTTCTTGATTTGTCCTTCTATCTTGATGGTTTGAGGAGTGGTAATTCCCGCCAATGCATTACAAGATATGGTCGGATTTATTTGTTCTTCATCTAGGCTTTGTTCCTGGAATATATCCTCTTCTTTTGACCTTTCTTGCTCCTTTTCTTCTTCCTCTTCACAATCTATGTAGAATAATTTCTTCTCAGCACACTTATGACCTTTTGTGTATTTGCTATCACAATTGTAACAAAGCCCTTTTGCTCTTTTTTCTTCCAATTGTTGTGGTGTCAACCTTGTAGGTTGTGGAAGACTATGGGCAACAACACTTCCGTCTTTATAGTTGTGAATGGTATGCTTCCTAGTTGCCATAATTTTGCTTTCCATTTTTCTTGCTAACCTGAATGCCTTCTCTAATGAATCAGGTTCCCAAAGGCGCACATCATGTTGGATATTATCCTTTAAAGACCCTATGAACACATCAATCCTATGCTCCTCTGGAATATCTTTTACCCTTATGTTCAATTTTTGGAACTCCTCAATGTGCTCCATTATTGAACCCTTTTGTTTGAGACTTATCAATTGGCTAAAAAAAGTGTTGCTTTTTGTATCCTCATAATGTGCTATCAATTCTTCCGTAAAAATTGCCCAAGTGATAAATTGTTTACGAGAACAAAGCCATTGATACCATACAAACTGATTTGGTTCCAAATATAAAGTTGCCATACGTACCTTTTGTGTGTTTTGCACATTATTGAGATCGAAGAATTGCTCCATCTGTAATATCCATGTGGCGGGATCCTTGCCATCAAACTTCCTCATATCGATTTTTGGAACATGGTGAGTCTTCGATCCAACATTAGATCTATGGAATCATGATTAACATTTCTTTTGTTCTCATCATGAGTTTCCTTTACTACCTTTTCACCATTAGTGACCCTTTCTTGTAGCAACTTCTTCAATTCATCCATCTTATCATCCATGCCATCAAATTTAGCATCAATCTTAGCTTCCATGCCATCCATCTTAGCTTCCATGCCATTTACCTTAGATTCCACGCCACTTATCTTAGCTTCTGTTAGCTTTTGTGAGCGTGACATTTGTTGCACTTGTTCTTGTAATTTTGATATATCATGTAGCATTTCTTCCTCTTCTTCATGAGTCATGCTAGAGCTTTCAGGTTCCTTACTAGGTGTTTTCATTTTTTTTCCTCGGGGCATCAGTTACCGATAATAATGTTTTACTATGCCCTTTGAATTCCGTTAAACCAAGCTTACACAAAAATTTAAAAAAAAACTACACACCTTTTTTCACTTTATAGAAGCCTGATATTGAATCTGATGTATCTCTGTAATTTCAGATCATCCAATTCTGAAATTGCTACCTGTAGTAGCCTTCTGCGTCCTCTTTCCAATGCCACAAGTCTGAGCCAAATTGGATTCTCCAAGGAAGAGTTATGTGAAATCTCCCACAGTGACTTGCTTTTAGACTGGTTCAGTAGAGCGAACTTGTACGACATGCCACGAGTCACTGTTTCACCTTTGAATCTAAAACACACGCACAAGAAACTACAGTCCGTCCTCTTTCTGTACCTTTTTACGAAATTTCAATCCGATCCTCAGAGAGAGAGTTATGACGATTTTCCCCAGGTCACCTGTTTTGAATGTAATTCAGGAGTCTGCCAAAAGACCAACTTCCTCAGATCATATCTCCGAAAATGTCGCGAGAAAAGCTCTGAAATTCGGACCCAAGGTTCAGCGCCAATTCTTCTCAAATGGGTTTTTTTTTGCGACTTCTGAAACGTCCCAGAAAAAAAGTTATAGCGAAAATGCCACGATGACCTGTTTGGAGCAGCGAAACCCTAGAATCCAAAGCTCTGATACCAAATGTTATGAAACCAGCTCACAAAAAGATAGAAAAGAGAGATCCACGCCTTATAATTCAGCCTCTTCGAGGGGGCAACCTCCTTTACATTACATAAATGAACAATTCTTCGATGATACAAATGAAAATACCTCCTTTCTATATATAGGAGTCTAAGTGGTCCCAATACAATCAGAGCCTACATAACAATAATATTATAGGGACCCAACAGTATGCTTGTAGTTGTTTTCAACTGATTGTTTGCTTTAAAATCTGTTGTTTGTGTTGATATGTGAATGTGCTTAAACTGATATATAAATGCATATAACAGTGAATAATGCAGCAGTAAAAAAACACATAAAACAATAAATTAATTAGGAGTTCACCCACAACTCTTGGGCTACATCTCCGTGAGCTCTAGTTAATTCAACTAGGCTCTATGGGATTATGGTGTAAGTCTTTTACAAGTCTTTGACTCAACTCCTGCTATTCTACACAAAAATAGTGGGTTCATACACCATTTAATCCCCTGGATCTTGAAGCTCTGGTTCTTGCCTCTAGCTCTTTAGCTCCTGGTTTTGGATCTTGGCTCTGACTCTAGCTCTTTGGCTCTAGTTCTGGCTCTTGGCTCTGACTCTTGGCTCTTTGGCTCTGGCTCTTGGCTCTTCGGCTCTGGCTTCTTGGCCCTCTACAACCTTCATCTCCCTGGCTTTTCACATGAACTTTAAGTGACCCCAAAGGCTCCCTCATCTGCTTAGCGTAGTAGCTCTTCGGCTCTCTCGGCTCTGCTACTGCTTCCAGCATTCTACTTCCTCTCAATTGAGCTCTCTGCAGCTATCGCTCTCTAGCTCTCTGTATCTATTGCTCTCTAGCTCTCTGCAGCTATCGCTCTCTGGCTCTCCATCCTTCAAGCTCTTGGGCTCTTATCCCTTTGCTTCCTGTCCCCTCCTCATCCTCAGGACACATCCCTTGCCATCGCCCCAACCTCTGGTGGCTTCTGCTTCTACTCAGCTCTCTGTAGCTAGGGATGTGACAGCGTAAGCTATCGCTCTCCGCTTTTGGTCCAGCACTCTGGTCGCTACATTTTTGTTAGCCTTCTTTTTCTAGCACTGCCTTTATTTTGGCCCTCTGGCTTTAGAGTTCTCTGTAACCTTTGTAACCAGCTCCAAAAACAATCGACAAGCAACAACAACTCAGCCCCCGTCAACCATTCAACAGCCCACAGTCTTTGACATTCATGGCTTAAAAGCCAAATCGGCATTGTATGTTGGTTTTCCCTTTTAGGCTCTTTATCTTCCTACCATAGTCCATTCAAATCCCGTCTCTGGGCGTTAGCAATCATTGCTAAATGCCCTCAGGGATGAATGCCACCTATTTGGTAACGGATTGGGTCTATCGGCACTTGCAATCCTTTGAAACAGTCGCTCTGAAATTTACACAGAGAACGATGTCATTACACGAAAAATCCATAGAACACTATTCATCTGGACTTGAAATTCTCATAACCCCACTTTATAGCGCCATCCGATCTGCCTGGGAATCGCTATCGCATATCGCAATTGGCATGCTCCATGGTTTTCTCTTTGTATTTTAAAATACATTGAAACGACGAAAATGCATTTAAAATTGCCTTTGGACAGACTTCAAAACATATCGATCACCGCCTAGAGCCCTGTCGGGTCCGGCCATTGCATCGAGCATATATATATAACATATGGTTGTTCCTCTGTAATGCTCCGATTGCGATCCACTAATTTCAGCGATCGGACCATCGCATATCGCATGGGTCTAAGGCTTGGTGCTCTACTCCTCCAATCGCCTGATCGCCGATCGCATCGGCGTATTGCTATCGCACATGTAAATGGCCCGGGGTCCTTTCAACGTTCAATGGAACATTGCGATGCGATATTGCAGCGATCGCATATCGCAATCGCTTGAGGCTTAAGGTTCGGCCCAACGCCGCTGTTCTATTGCGATGCGATGAAGCCATCTCCACCATCAATCTAACAGCCCATGTGCAATCGCACTTCCCTTTAAAGGCCAAGGTCCGATAACACTTCCGCTTGGCTTCTCCGATGTGATTTCCTTTATGAGCCTTTTAGGCCATTTTTAATGGAATTTGCCCCTTTTTCAAAGGATAAAGGGAAACTTCTTCCTGCAATAACTTCTTCATCTGAAGTCCATTTCCGCCCATTCAAGTTGCATTGGATTCAGAATGAAGAGATCTCTGCAATGAGACTATTTATGAGAGCAGCCTGCGATTTTCATTTTCCTCTGATTTACAAAGGATTTGTGCAATTTGGCACCTTTCGCCTCTTCCATGAACTCTTTTAGACTTAGAGGTTTATCCAGGATCCATTTTTGGATCAGGCAGTGTCATCACTTCTCAAAGAACTCCTTGTTACAAGTCGTTATGAGTCTAGGTCATCAATGTCTATGACTTGTCATGTTGTAGTCACATGATCATGTAATTTCAGAAAATATTGTAAATGTAAATACGTGGAAGTCCAAGAGTCATATATGAACAAAAGAGTATGTAGGAAAAGTCTAAAAGTCCTATGAAAGACAAAATGTCACATTAGAAGTCCAAGAGTCGTGAGGGAAGTCCAAGAGTAATGAGGAATATGAAAGGTCATTCCTCTTGTTATAAAATAAGTCTCATTACTCAAGAAAAGGACTTTTCACCTTGGCTTATCCACCTAGGCATTAGAGAGAAAGATTGTTCTTTTAGAGAGAAAGTACTGGCCTGATGCTCCACTATTGGAGCTAGTGGTGTCTCATTGCATCAATTTATCCTTGAACTTCCGCTTAATATTCAAAGCTCATTGATGTTGGACATTGGATAAACCAACACTCCCCACGTGTTTCATGACATGGACTAATCACCTCTCGTGGATCCTTAATTATGGCAATGTGATCATTGTCTAATGCCTGTGGGTTTTGGTCTAACGAAAATCATGATTCCTAATAAGTTGTATCAGAGCATAGGTCACGAGTTTGATACACACCCAACTCGCATTGGGGGAGAGATTGTTGGAAAATGGATAAACCAATTCTCCCCATGTGTTTCATGACATGGAGTAACCAGCTCTTGTGGATCCTTATCTCTGGCGATGTGATCGTTAACTAACACCTACAGGTTTTTCTCTAAGGGAAATTGTGATTCCCAATAATTGAGCCAACAGACTTTCATGCATATATCATGAATGTAATAAGAATATTATTTTTATGTTTGTGGTATGTGTGTTGTTCATATGTACTAAGGAAACTGAAATATTTCATTGACTTTGGTGCTTATCTTGTTGAACGTGTGTTGTAATTGTTCTAACTATCATTATTTCCATGTGAACTACTTTGCTAGACAATTAACAATTCTTTCATATGTATGCGCATGCATGTATATTGGAATAGTACTAAGGAAATTGAACTATTTCATTGAATTTGGTGCTCGTCTTGTTGAATGTGTGTTGTAATTGTTTTAATGATCGTTATGTCCATGTGAACTACTTTGTTAGACAATTAATTATTCTTTCATATGTATGTGTGTGTCTTTATTGGAATAGTACTAATACTTTTCTTCTAAAGGCTGACTTTCTCTTCTCTTCCGATGAAAGAACCTGGATACATCTTACAATTAAACATTTCATAAGGCATACTTACTTGCTCATTCAAAAGTACATGTGTGTTTCTCTCTCAAGCTAACGGCTGCAGCCAAGGAAAATCTTTAAGTATATGGCAGTCAAGCCACATTTCCATATGGCGCTCCTATACCAAATGGTGTGAGGTCTCACTGGGAATTATATCAGGGAGACCCCCTATATGTTGGAGTGATCCAACACTGTCAACATTATGGTGCTAGAAGGAGGGCAGACTTTATATGACTGACAAATCACCACATCCTAACAATGAACCTTCCATGCAAGATAATAACGATATGAGTTTAACTCCAACTCACATTCCTAAGATAGGGGATTACTCTCATCGAAGTCCAGAATAGGATTTTGAAGTCACCTACAATCAACTCCGAACAATCCGACCTATTACATGTTAGTTTGTAAGATCTCTCGACTTACTTCCTGTCACTTCTATTCTTCCACATAAGCCTATAAAGAAAGAAATGACTCGTCACTGTGTATTGGTTTCTTCAATGGAATATTTGGTTATTGCAACCCTTGAAGGATTAGTTGATCCTACTAAAATAACACATCAACAAGGGGACCTTACACCTATTGAGGAGGATTTGGAAGGAGATGGGGAGGATTTTTAATTTTCTGACGAAGAAAAATCGAGAAAAGAAGAAGAGCCCGATTATAATGAGGATTTGAATGGTGAAGGAGAAGAATATTTAGATTCAGAGGGAGAAAAGGAGGAAGAAGAAGACATGGTTTATGAACAGTTGGATTGGATAGCTCAATGACCTCTTTCTCTTCTAGGAAAGTTTCATCGCATGCCTAAACATCTAGAAAAACTACTTTCAAATTTTGATCCTGATAAGAGGACGAAAGTTGAGGAACATATTAATGACTTCTACATGCATTTTTGAATGCTTGAGGTACATTTTGATGAAGTTTATTGTATATTTTTTCTGTACACTATAGAAGGTAGAGTATCATTATGGTTCCAAAATCTTCCGCTTAATTCAATCTATAATTGGAGGGAGTTCAAGAAGTTGTTCTTGGATAAATTTGTTGATGATAAAACTCTTGCTATGTTGCTCAAAGAACTCGGGAATGTTAAGATGGGGGAAAGGAAAAAGTGAAGAATTTTAATCAAATATTTACACGCTTGTTGAATAAATTCCCCACATATGTTCAACCACATAATACTATCACTAAATATTACTACACAACTACATTGCCTACTAACATTTCTGTGTTTGTTAAAAGAGCTGCAAAGGATACATTGGCTTTCAACTTTGTATAAGTGATCTTTATTGAAGAAGACTTGCTTTCTATTGGAGCTATTAATCATCATGAATATTCTAAAGACTCCAAAGACATTGGTAATAAAAATCAAACCCCTTCCGCTAAAGCCAAAGAGAAATTCCTTTTTACATGGAAAGCTTGGATGAATCTTTGAAGTTGCTCACTAATGATCTAAAATAAAGATGAAGTTGAGTGAGGCCACTACCAATAGTAAGTATTTAAAGCTTCCTTTCTTTAATAATAATAACAATTTTCAACCAGATAAATATGCTCAGAGTTCTAATGTTGTGTCTAATGTTGAAAGCTTGGGCATGGAAAACAGTTGTACTTTCCATTAGGAGAGGCGTTTTGGAGAAAACATGTCCCCAATGGAACCAAAACATGACTGCTATGATGACAAACATTATAGAGACTTTATTCGTATAGGAGCAGTTTGAGAAGACATAAGAAAAAAATGAATCTACCATGACCAAGGAAAGTTCACATGTTGGGCATTTAGTCAATACATTTATTATCATATATAACACTAATAAACAAAGTGTTGATGAACGACCAGTGAGTGAAGCTCCTCCTCAGAAAAAAATTAAGCAATATAATTTGAGGAGTAAATTAGCAACAATTTCTAAGAAAGAGTTTAAAAAAAAATTATTGTGAAGGATTCGACCGCCTACTAAATCTACTCAAAGTTTGCGAAATATGTATGGAAGTGCTCCTCCTCCTAAGAACACTTCCACAAACAACAAAAGCTTCAAAGAAAGCTTCACCACCATATAATTCAACACAACCTGTTAGAAATGAAAGGATTGATTATAATATTGTTGAGGATATAAAAAGAGATCATGCCAATATTTCAATCTTTGAGCTCACAAAGATAACAAGGTAGCATGATCTGATCATCCAAGCACTTACATCACAACCTCCATTAGGTAACGTAGTTTCTGCTTATCAAGTTATGTTCGGCAAGTCTCGTGGCATTCTCGAGTCTATAGTTAATGTTGTTAATTTGAATACGAACACTCTTCTCCCCCCTTTTCTCTTAGCTTTTGAAATATTTAACTATAATGTTCATAATTGTTTCATTGATTTTGGTGCATCTACAAACTTCATGCCACTATCTGTTGCTAAGAAATTTAATGCTAAATGGAAAAATATCGATGCATAGATCATTAGCCCAGGAAATCGGTGAATTTAATAATGTCATCATATGTTTGTCATGAGACCATAGAGTTCACCAATGCATTAATATTGTTATTTTGGACATTTCTAAAGCCTATGGTTTGCTTTTGAGTGTAGGTTTTAACCCTGTACATAAATTACCTACATACGAATTCCAAAAATAGAAAACAAACAATGGTGAGATTATAAAAGAAATACACAAATATTTCCCCTGGATCGCAAAACTGGGACTACCAAATTGATTTTTCATTATATTCCTTTCAATGTTACAATACATATATATACATGTTGAAGCATTCATAAATCACAATACATTAACCCTAGATTAGAGCATAACAATAGTTCCCTTGACCTGATCTACAAAATACCATGGGTAGAAACCATCATGCCCAAAACCATGTGTGAAACCCCCCGACAAGGAGGGCTGTGCCCCCCTTGTGAACCCCCTATTGTGCCCAGAGAAACAAAAAAGGTGGGGCTTTTGCCCCCCCATGACCCCCCACGCATGCAATGAGTCGTGGAAAGAATATAACATGCACCCAACATTCTCCCACTTGTTGTTTTCTTTTCCACACAGGGGGTAACAGGAGACCTTAATCATTGGTCCAGCCCTATAATGCCCATTTTTTCTCTGCGCCAAGAAAAATTCTCAGTGATCACAGACTTTGTCAATGCATCTGCAACATTCTTCAAGGTGTCCACCTTTACCAGCAACACCTTTTTATCCTCAACCATGTCCCTCACAAAGTGATACTATACATCAATAAATGATACATCTATGTCTATCTATGTCCTGAGGAAATATATCTATGTATTCCTTGAGAATTCATCTATAAATGATACATAGTACACAGACTTACCCAGTGATGGAACCGACACGGGTCCAAACACATCACTGTGCACAAGCTCTAATATCCCTTTCGCCCTCTTAGAACTAGAGGGAAAACTCACCCAATTCTGCTTCCCATATACACGATGTTCACAGAAATCGAAATCCAGAGAGAAATTAGACATACCTTCTACCATAAATATTTAAATCCCTTCTCTCCAATATGTCCAAGCCTTTGATTCCATAACATGCTTTTTTCTCGCGAGACCACTAGTTTTAGCTCCACTTTCAGGAACCACAGAACTGTTGCATCCATCAATAAAAGTACTACCTAGAAGCTTGTACAGAGTTCCAATCTCAACTCCCTACATTAATACCAGTTCTCCCTAAACCATCTTCCAAGTATCTTTCTCAAAAACTAGTTTTACACCTGCATCATCCATCTTGCTTACAGAAATCAGGTTTCTGGCCAATGCAGGAATATGAAGAACACCCAGAAGTGTTCTAATCCTTCCACCTTGAAACTTCAACTTGAATTTTCCACGTCTGATGATTCCAACCTTCCTTTCATCCAATAGTAATACAACACTCCCATCATATTTCTCATACTCGCATAACCACTCCCTATGAGATTGAAGTGAAAGGATGCACCTACGTCAATCAACCATGCCTCGTGATCTACATGTGTACTTGAAGAAGAAGCCAAGTACACATCCCCACCTTCATCTAAGGTGGTTTTTGCCTCTGCAAAAGGAGCATCATCAGATCCCTTTCCTTTCTCAATATCTTTATACCTCAAGTGCTTTTTGTAGTTCCCTTCTTTTCTGCATTTCCAACATACCTTTACAGGTTTTCTAGGAGATTTAGATCTCCCTCTAGATTTATATCTCCCACTCGAGGAATTATTTTTGTTTTTGTTCTCGAACCGTCCTTGTATAGACAAAGCATCTCCATTCTAGCTCTCCATATTTTTCTGTTTCATCTCCTCTGACAACAAGGATGAGACTATTTCATCAAACTTCAAGGTAGTTGTATTGCTATATATAGAAACAACTAGACTATCCCGTGAATCTGGTAGAGAACACAACAAACTGATGCACTTATCTTCATACGAAATTTTTATATCAATAGATAACAAATGTCTTACCACAGTATTAAAGGAATTCATATGCTCTGTCACCGAGTCTCCATCCTTCATATTCATGTTATACGACGTTTTCCGCAGGAAAAATTTGTTCACCAGAGACTTAGATTGGTACAAAATCCCTAACTTGACCCACAAATACTTCACCATAGCTTCCCTTAATACACTCAACAATACTGAACCTGAGATACGCAACCATATTGTGCTCTTTGCCTTACGATCTAGCTTCGCCCAATTTTCAACTGACATTGTCATTAGTTAAGTACCCAATCTACTGCGATCCACTAATCTTTAGCCACTAGTAGATCCTCCATCTTGAGCTTCCATAACTCAAAACTTTTACCATTAAATTTTTCTATCTCTAACTTTCCACTGCTCACCATCTTCTTTCACCACAAGAATCAATCTCGCAAATATCCCACTAAACAGGGTCTACCACAGGCCTGAGAAAAACCCCTCAGACGCAAAGGTATCCCCTTGAAGCCGAAATAGCTCTGATACCAAATGTAGGTTTTAACCCTGTATAGAAATTACTTCCATACAAATTCTAAAAGCAGAAAATAAGCAATGGAGAGAATATAAAACAAATACATAGAGATTTCCCCTGGATCCCGAAACCGGGACTACCAAATTGATTTTCATTATATTCCTTTCAATTTTACAATACATATATATACATTCTGAAGCATTCATAAACCCCAATCCATTAACCCTGGATTAGAACATAATTGTAGTTCCCTTGAACGGATCTACAAAATACCATGGGAAGAAAACCATCATGCCAAAAACCATGTGCGAAACCCATGCACAAAACCATAGGTAGGTCCACCCACCTAATATAGGGTCCATAAACAATTTCCCAGGGCGTTGCCCAGGACCCCGTACAGGGGCATTACTGCCCCCCTGAAACCCCTTGACAATGGGGGCTACGCCCCCCATGTGACCCCCTTGTTGCGCCTGATGCAACGAACAGGGGGGGTTGTCACCCCCCCTCACGCACATCCAACTAGTAGTGGAAAGAATATAACACACACCCAACACTGAGTAGGGATTGGCCCAAAAAATTACAAGGGTATTTATTGATGGACTTGACACATTTATGACTTTCTTATAAGGGTAGAAACAATCATATTCAAGTGGAAAATGAGCCTTACATGAAAAACACCATGAAGACACTTGAGGGACATAAGGATCCAATCATCTTTGCATGTATCATCTTTGAAAATTGTTTTCTAGAAGTTGATCATAGGTTCTATCAAGTGTAACCTTCACCTGTACCATCTAATACACAATTGGAGCTCCTTCCTTAAAGTCCAACTAGTGCAAATGAACTTTGTAATATAGATGTACATACTACTAGTATAGGAACTATATCAGTGGCTACTGATATTTGGACCTTATATACTTTGATGATTCTAGGACCAAGGACAGATTTGGAGCTGGTTGTATTCTTATTAACCCTTGTAATAAAAGGTATATCTTTTCACGCCACTTGGAGTTTGAGTGCATACATAACAATGTTGAATATGAAGCCCTAATTTTGGGGTTAAAGAAGGCCATAGACCTCAAGGTAGAAGAACTTAAGGTAATTGGTGATTCAAATAGTGTTACCTCTCAAATATGGAATACCAATCACTATGTTTAACCTAAATTGAAAAACTACCAACAAGAGGTATGAGGACTTATTTCATATTTTAAAGCATTTAATATTAGTTTTGTTCCTAGATTTCGTATTGTTTCCACAGATACATTAGCCAATGCAGCTGCTCGAATGTCACCATTATATGATGATTTTTCTATTGAAATTATTTATAAGCCATATGTGCCCAAAAATGTCACTAAACTTTGTGTATTTAATGATGACCAACATATAATGCACTTCATGGCCAATGCAGATGAGTTCACAGATGCGGATATTGAAGAAGATGAGCATGAGAAGGCTTTGAAGGAAGCAGCTCAAGCATCTAAATTGAATCCAATGCCAAAAGGTGTGGGGTCTCTTGAGAAATTATATAACCTATAAAACCATTATAGAGGACCAATGAACACAAAGATTCATAGCTCAACATTATCACATGAATAAGTCAATCTAGGGACCAAAGAAGATCCAAAGTATGTGAGCCTCGATACATGTTTTTCTGCTTGAGAATGAAAGGATTTTATTCTTGTTTTCAAATAGTATCGAGATCCATTTGCATGGATGTATGATGATTTGAAGACATATGATACACATATCATCCAACATGGCATTCCTATTAAACAAGGGGTGAAACTATTTCAACAAAATTTAAGGAAATTGCATTCGCCGCGTGAACCTTTGATTCAGAATGAATTAATGAAGTTGTAGGATGCTCGAATCATATTCAAATTTTGACATTCTATATGGGTTTCCAACCTATTTCCTATTATAAAATATTTGGTGAGATATACCAATGGGTTTACTTTTACAACCTCAACCGGGCTTCAGAGAAAGACAATTCCCCCACGCCATGAATAAATTAGATACTCTAGATAGTATCTGGGTTGGAGATTTTCTTGCTACTAGATGGGTTTTTTGGATATAATCAGATACTAGTAGCAGCACCATATAGACTAAAGACCACCTTCAAGACAAAGTATGGAAAATTTTCTTTTAAGCGCATGGAATTTGGACTTATCAATGTTGGTGCTACATTTAAATGGGCCATGGACATCACATTTTGTGGATTGATTGGATAGAGTGTAGTTGTCTACTTTGATGATGTAGCAATATTTTGTAAGAAAATATATAATCATATTCGTCATCTAAAGCAGATTTTTTAGCGATGTTGCAAGTATGAAAAATCATTAAATCTAAAAATGATCATCTTTAGTGTGTCTGAAGGTAATCTCTTAGGACATATCATTGCTATGAGTGGAATCAAGGTCCATCCAAAAAGGGTCTGAACTATTGCTCAAATTTCCTTTCCTGTGAACAAGAATTTTTGAGATATAAAATAGTCCTACTTAGGAATATTATAAATCAATAGTGGAAATCATAAAATAAGATTACATTACATCATCAAATTTTAGAGTGAAGAAATAAAAAACTACTTTTTCAACTCGTATTTTCAACTTATCTCCCTATGTTTTTACTCACATTTCAAGAGGGAGCACTCGTAGATGCATAATTTAATTACTTATCCAATGAGTACCCATGTTGCATACTTTCGATGGACCCTAATACACAAAAAAGTGGGAAATACATGAAAAAGCGTGATTGCAATCACATCTTTTTCATGTATTTCCCACTTTTTTTTGTAGTAGGTTCCATCAAAAGTATGTAACATGGGTAACCTTGGATGAGGAATTAAATTTTGCATCCAATGAGTGCTCCTAATTGAAATTTGGGTAAAATTGTAGGGAGATAAGTTGAAAATATGAGTTGAAAAAGTCGTTTTTTTATTTTTATCTTTTAATATTTTTACTTTTTTTACTCCAAAAGTGGTGAATCATCCCCCATGGTTGAATTCATCATATTCAAACCTATTGTTTCTTATAAATTTTATTTTGGTTGTACACTTTTTTTTGGCCTATCTTAGATATCAAAATTCCTCTAATGAAAGCAATGCAATCTTTCTTGGGAAAGATTAATTTCCTACTCAAGTTCATCTTTGACTACACACAGATTATCAAACCGTTCATCTCTCACTATGCACAAATTAATTTCCTCATTCATCGAAGCAACACTGATGCATGTTAATTGCAACATATTATTTCACTTGTTGGACTGAAGCAATTCCACTAAGACAACTTAATGATCAGGAAGTCATCCAATTTCTTAAACAGAACATCATAACCAGGTTTAGCATTCCTACATCACTTGTCTTTGATAATGCAAATTATTTTTCCTCGTTAAAGCTTTATGGGTTTGAATTAGAAAATGGTATTGTTTTAATGCATGCATCAAACTACTAGCCACGGGGAAATGATTTGGCTGAGTCCACCAACAAGAACTTAATTCACATTATCAAGAAAAACTTCTTCTCTAAACAGAAGAACTAGCATAATGCTTTGGGGAATGCATTATGGGTTGACCTTGTCACTCCTAAACCCTCTCTGAAAACCTCCCCTTATTTGTTTGTATACATAAAATAGGTTGTCCTTCCACCGAAACTAGACCTTCTGGCCTTGTAGCTTTCTTAGGGATCTCAAGGCAAACCATGTCTCCTTGTTCAGAGTTGGATAAATACTCTTATTAAGCTTGAGGAAGAAAGGATCAAAGAAAAAGAAACTTTTTCCATACATCAAAACTGAATCAAGCATTGGTTTGATAAGAAGTCTGCAGGGAACAAAACATTCAGTGTGGGTGACCTAGTATTGAAGTGAGACAAATACCATGAAGAGAAAGGAAAGAACACCAAATTTCAAGCTCTGTGGACTGGATCGTAAACCATCATTGAAAATATTGGCCATCATTCTTACAAGTTCAAATATTTAGATGAAAGGACTAACCCTCTTCCCATCAATAATCGAGATCCTAAACACTACTTTCAGTAGCAATCCTGGGCTACGTTCTTTCATGTGTACAATTTTCTTTCTTGATTTTGTGTTGTTTGTTCTTGTCAAGTCCTGTTTTTTTCCCTTTTTTTTGGTCAATGTACATAAATAAGACCTTTTGTGAGAGTGTATGCATGACTTGAAAAGACTAAGTAGCGAAATGACAGGGATTGTGACAACCACAATGCTTGGATATCTATTAGTTCTTCTTCCTTGTTTGGGAAAATGACTTAACTCAAGTAATGTCCAGACTGAAAATACGATACATTCAAGAGGAAAACTTGATTGGAGCCATGATATTTTTATCTATTCTAGCATCTTGATTCCTTCACTTGGTATTAAATTTACTTGGTGTTCTACATGCTAATCCAATCGAGTAGAGAAGGGAAAGGGGAAAATCAATAGCGAGAATACCAATATCAAAGGTAAATATAACCTTCTCTGAAGGAAGAACCTCTGCTGATCTCAATAAGTCGAGATCCCTCTTCTACCCCTATGAAATAATAAGTGTCTCAGCACAGTTATATAAATAAAATAAACAAAGTGTGAAATAAGAGAAAGGATTCTTGCATAGAGAGGTGAAGCAAGAAACTTCATTGAGGTACTAAACAAGCTCGCTCGCACCGAAGCAATGCTTGTTTTACTATAGTGACTCCATCAGGGTACTAAATGGACCTGCTGGTACTGGAAAAACACTATATATGAAAAATAATACTTTGATTATATTTAACTCGCAGTTACATATTACCCTTCTCCTAGATTAAAACAATTGTGAAATGGCAAGTTTTGTTGGTGTGTTAAGCCAAGGAAGGAAAGGTGGGTACTACATCTATAACTGGGTTAAGTGGGAAATCCTATTTAATCCTCTTGATGAATCAATACTTACTGAACATATAAATTTTTACTGAAAGCTACCCCCAGACAAAGAACCTGAAGTTCACCCAGAGTGTCACCAAGTGTTGTCGTTGCTACAACACCCTCCAAATTTTGCTATATTCAAATTTTGGAGCCTACCTTCTATCATGTGAAGTGTCACATTGGTATTCAATTGTCATTTTATGTCTTTACACATATTTCAAGTGTATGTGTTCCTTCATGAGTGTCATCGTATCATCAAGAGTAGCAATAGCACACTTTGAAATCATAATACACTTCTTAGTCACAAAACGACACTTATTTGTTGCAACTGCACATACTTTATTTGTTGCAATTGGAGATGGTTTTTCAACTTGAATTTTAATGTATATTTCTTAGTCATGGGTCCTGTCTAAGTTTTTCTAATTATTTGAGACGTGCTATGCTTGTTTTTCCCCTAACTTATTGTGTTTTTCTATGTTTCACCATTCTATACTTAGCCATTTTTGTGACTTTGCAAGCCTACCCTTAGGCTAGGGAGAGCAGACTGCGCACTTCGAAGTCCTACTGGAGACCCTCTTTTTCAACTAGAAGTACAAATTGTGCTAGCCTAGGCCCTCTCTCTCCCTCCCGTGCACAACACACTTCCAGGCAGAAGTCCCTCTTTTCTGACTTCCTGTCTCTTCTTCGTGTGCCAGTCAAAGCCTCTGTCTCCTAGTTGAGGGAATTGAACACTTACTGTGGGAAGTGATTCCCTACTATTTTTCTTGCAATTGCACCTTGCACCCTCCATGTGGTCCTAGCTCTCCTCCCTAGCACATGGCACAATTTCAGTGGACAATTTTGCGCCCTTGCATCTTGCAACTATGACTTGTTCCCATCAACCCTCCTCCTCTTCCAGAGTTGTGCATGACATAGTATTAGTGAGTATTGAAGCCCTCCTCTATCTCCTACAAGTGTAATTTATTCCCCGAAGACCTTGCTCTCTCTCCTTTGCATATTGTTGAGCCACAATCAAAATTTTGCATGAATCATAATAGAGTAGGATATTTTTGAGCTTTTTTTTTCTTTCCATGAGTGATATATACCTGCAGGTTTTCAATGAAGCATGGAAAAGATCTGTGAGGATATTTTTCAAGAAAGGCTTCCCACGAAAGCATCTTGAAGACAAAATGCACAAAGGAACCTTGTTGCGATAGTTGAAGGAATGATGGATCCAGGTGATCAAAGTGACTCATGGAGACTCCATGATTTCTCAAGACCCTTTGGAGGGTAGAAGGAAATGACAATGCAAAATCTATTAGAAGTATTGAAGACATAGTGGAAGTGTTTTCACTTCTCAAAGAACTCCATGTTACAAGTCACTATGAGTCTAGGTCATCAATATCTATGACTTGTCATGTTGTCATCACATGATGATGTAATTTTGGAAAATATTGTAAATGTAAATGTGTGGAAGTCCAAGAGTCATATATGGAAAAAAGAGTCATGAGGAAAAGTCCAAAAGTATCATGAAATTAAAAAGTCCATATTAGAATTCCAAGAGTCACAAGGAATATGAAAGGTCATTCCTCTTGTTATAAAAGAAGCCTCATTACTCAAGCAAAGGAATTTTCACCTTGGCTTTTCCACCTAGGAATTAGAAAGAAATATTATTCTTTTGTAGAGAAAGTAGTGACTTGATCCTCCACTATTGGAGCTAGTGGTGTTTCATTGTATCAATGTATCTTGGAACTTTCACTTAATATTTGAAACTCATTGAGCCAACACACTTTCATTCATATATCACGAATGTAATAAGACTATTCTTTGTATGTTTGTGGTATGTGTGTTGTTCATATGTGCTAAGGAAACTGAACTATTTCATTGACTTTGGTGCTCATCTCGTTGAATGTGTGTTGTAATTGTTTTAATGATCGTTATGTCAATGTGAACTACTTAGCTAAACAATTAACGATTATTTCATATGTACGTGTATGCATATTTATTGGAATAGTACTAATACTTTTATTCTAAAGGCTCACTTTATCTTTCCTTCCAGTGAAAGAACCAGGATACATATTATAATTGACCATTTCACAAGGCATACTTACTTTCTCATTCAAAAGTACACATGTGTTTCTATCTCATGCTAATAACTACAACCAAGGAAAATATTGAAGTATATGGAAGTCGGACCACATTTCCTTATGGGGCTCCTATACCAGACAATGTGAGGTCTAATCGAGAATTAGTATTGGGGAAACCCCCTGTATGTTGGTGGGATCCAGTACCATCAACAGGGTCCCTATTTGGTTCTTCATAATCCCACAATCTCCCCTTTGATCACCTATGTGTTAGAACCTCCATATTCTCCAAATAGCCCAAGCTTATTAGTTAGGGTTGACATGAGGAGGATCACATTATGGTTTATATCAGTGACTTGTGCTTATAGCCACAAAAATATATCCTTTATGGCATCTTCGGGGTTATTCATATATTCATCAACTATGGTTGGAGTTTTATGACTTTCAACTTAACCGATCGATATCCCTTAAAACTCCCCATAATATACACAAATAAACCCTACTTTTATACCAATATTATCCATAAATTCTTTGGATATTCCTTTGGATAGTTCTTCATATCAAATCTACTAAAATATATTTGAAAATCTGAAATATACACTATGAGGGTTAATTTTTGCTTATATTTATAGATCCATTTATTTTTCAGTTATTCTTATGCATGAAATAGATCAAACATGGAGAGTAAAGAACAACATAATAAAACTCACAAAACAAAATGATTAAAAGATATGATATAGGAAACCCTTATGGAAGAAAACCTAGCTAGAAGGTGAGGTTGATCTATTGTGTCTTTCTCTGAATGGAAATGGATGCAATTACAAAGGAGTGAGATCAGTGGCCGATAGGTTTATATAGTACATAAACCCTCTCTGTTTTCTCTCTCTCTCTCTCTCTCTCTCTCTCTCTACAATATTAGCCTCTCTTCTCTTCTATCGAACAAAATGTAGTCGAATAGCATGGAACCTCTTTTCCTCCTAATGGCTTGGTTATAACATAGCTCAATAGCCATAGAGGGGTTAAATTTGACCCATTCAACTCTCAATATGAGTTACCATTTGAACCTTATAGAGACTTATTCATAGTTACCATGTTGATAACTCACATTCCAAGAGTAATGGGGATTGACATGGTGATGGGCCTCTAAATTAGACATAAGTTAAGGCCCATGCCTCTAAATTAGACATAAATTAAGGCCCATCTGACCATCCTTCAGCACATTAAACCTCTCCTTTTGCATTAGATAATGCATTTTTAACTTTAATTGTTCATTAGGAAGGTTTATGGATAATTGCATATTTGTGCCTAATATTATTTATGTGGAATATTGTGAGAATATTGGGCAAATTATGAAGATTTGGAGGATGAGATAAATTAGGGACTCTCTCCCTACTAAAGGAGGATCTATATTAAATAATAAATCAATAAGACATTATGGAATTATGGCACAGATTGTGAATCTCCAATGATTGAGAAAATCTAGGGAAGTGTTCCCTGCCATTTAATGTAGATTCCCAGTATTGGGAGCCAGATCTAGTAAGCAAAGGATTTTGGTGGGGAAAGCTTCCTCCTTTCATGGGGAATGATTCATAATAATTTTGTATAAGTACCAAGTAAAATTTTCCTTAGGGGTTGATTTTTAGTTTTCGGGTGGAGAGAACTCGTATTTTTGCAGCTCCATTGTCATTTCTTGCAGGGATGTAATTGTATTGATGAAAATAATGAAGATTGGTGACATTTTAATATTCTAAATCTTGGTCTCCTTCATAGGAATCTGATTTTCCTTGGTCTTGGCCATCCCAGAAGCCTCAAATCCCTTTTGTATCATTTACTTTTCTTCCTTTCACTTCTTATTCACATGCATCTCTTGTTCTTGTATTTTTTCTATTTATGCATTTAGTGTTAATGATTTATTGTTGCAGAATTGAGTTAAATTGTTGAACTAAGTTCTTTTGTAGGATCACAAGCATCATTTCATCCTTGGAACATCTTTGGAAGGTCATAGTAATCATTGAGCTACTTGGATTAGTTTTCTTATTCCCAAATCTAGATTTCTGGAAGTCTTTTGTGGCAAATAACAGTAAATTTTTGTTATTTTTTAGAGCACTCTAACGAGCTTCAATCGAGTCGATTCTAATTTTATTAGATAAAAAAAACATTCTAGTTAATAACAAAAACTATCCCATTGAATTTTCACTTTATTAGGTTAGGCATTTGATAGATTTACTAGCTCACTAGTTCTCGAATTTCTAAATTTTGGTCTAGTAATTTTCTGCCATTTTTTAGCATGGGTTAACAGAGGTATTGTTGAGTGATTCCACTTGGAATGGAGACTGGAGAAATCCTATTTAATAAAAAAAAATCCCATCCAATTTGGTTTTGATTTGGTTGGTCATTCGGTGAATTATAACTCCCTATAGAAAATTTGTTGTTTCGTGTAGCAGTACTACAATAAACCTTGTAGTAGCCTTCCAACATGCATATACTTGCCCAGATTCATTCAAGAAGCTTTGTTATTGTCCCTTAGGGTTGAATCAAGGTTCTTAGGCTCTAAATAAATGACTAGGGATGACTAAATACCACTTAGGACTTGCCTCTTTACCCATGCAAAACATTTCAACGATTTGGGTTAATGTACAAATTTATGAATTGGATAATACAATGATGATTTTCTTGATTGCCACATCCAATGAACTCTGTTAATGGATCTAAACTCTTTGAAATGTAATGGTTGACATTTAGTTCATGATATTTACTTTATGCAATTATAATAGGTTTCTTTCCTTCTAATTACTTTCTTGCAATAGGTTGAGATTTCCATTTTGAGCATTTCATTTTCTGCAATTAGTTTAGGATTTTACTTTAGTACATGCACTCCATTACATCATGACAAAAAATGAATGACACATTTTATGTTGCACATATAGTGCTAATACTTCTTAATTTTGTACGAACCTCGGGTTGATAATTAAAGTTGGTAGCCTTGGGAGTTGCAACATTCTTGTTGCAATATTGAGGCTCATCTGTTAGGGTCCAACCCTAACCCCTTTATTTATGTAATAAACCGAATAGGGTCGAGGCATAGTCATAGTTAGTTAAAGAGTCAATAAAGCCCGTATTAATAATTGTAAGTGGTTGACCCGCATTTACGAAAGGGACCACAGTAAGTTGCAACGAGCCATAATTAATAAATAAAGTGGTTAACCCATGTCATGCAAGGGACCACTAGTCGTTAGGTTGTTGAAGGTTATTTAGCTATAAATAGTCATAGTTAGAAGGGAAATATAATCGAGTCTTATTTTGTAATCGAGCTTTGCTCTGCTGGAGATTTCCCCTTCGAAGAGGCAAGTGAACATTGCTTTTATCTCTGAATAATAAAATACTTGCTATTTTTCTCATTTTATTATGTGTTCTCAGTTGCATTTCTTCGCATATTTGGCATTCTGGAATTTCTTGCAGGTCAGAGCATAACATCATCACTTTTTGGCGCCGTTGCTGAGGAGGTGTCAAAGTATGCATTGTTTTCTTCCCTAATTGATTCATTTCTTTTTACTTTTTGAAAACAAAAAAATATTTGCAATAGGCATATTTCATTTCAAAAATAGAAAAGTTCATTGCATTAGTGTTTCCAATCAATCATAAAAAGAAAAAAATTCTCCAACACCATTCATTTTTGCAGGTAGAAGAAGAAGAGGTGACAGAAAATGTAGAAGAAATGGGTTGAGATGATGACAATGAAGAAGATCTTCTCGGATTCCCCATTCAAGATAATAATGTCAGCGTGCATATGAAGAACATCCCTCCATATTTTCTTCCAAACTTTCATGGTCTAAGGTCGGGGGATCCATAAACCTTTCTCTTTGAATTTGAAATTGTTTGTAGATCTTATGGTTACTTATTAAACACTTAGAAATTGAGGTTGTTTCTGGGAACATTGAAGGATAGAGCTCTTAAATGGTTCATGAGTTTAGGGACTAATTCAATAAGATCATGGAATGATATGCAAAAGATATTTCTAGAAAAATATAAAGATCATGGTCTTAACGAAGAAATCTTTAGAATGAATCAAATAGAATATGAGAGCCTTGAGGATCTAATAGAGAGGATAATGTATAATGTTAAGAGGGAAAAACTACATCATTTATGATCTGACACAATAAAAACCCTCTTACTTAGAACAATTAGGGATGAATGTATTGATCTCCTTGATCTCATGAGTAGAGGTGATGTATACCAATTATCATTTGAAGAAATCTGTGAAACATGCAAACACATATCAAGAGGAAGGGCAAGAGTAAGTAAACCAACATAAAGATAGATAAGCCAAGCTAAACTTGGAAATTTGCTTGATAACTTCAAAACATAAATTATTAGCAAACTAAATGAACAAGTAAAAATATTAAGAATACAAAATGAGCAAAACGAAGATGCTAATATTTGTGTTTTCCATGCAGAATCACATAATGTTAAATATTGCCCCTCATTACCAAGGTTTAAGGAATTTTACCAAGAGGATAACGAAGAAAGTCAATTGTCAATGCAACTATGTTATGTAGCTCCAAGAGGACCATGGTAGCCTATTCAAATTGATATGAGGCAAGAGCCTAATTCAAAATTTCAAGCTTATGCACATCCACCTCAAAGTATTTGGAACACACCCTTTCCTTGGAAACCTTGGCCATCTCAACCCCAAAACCAATCTTGGCAACAAAGTTGGCAAGGAACTTATGGGAGACATCCACAATATCATCAATATTTTCCTCAATATCCTCCATAATCAACTCCATGTTATCCCTACCATCCACCTCCACCACAACCCCAACCAAATCCATCTCAAATATCCACTCCCACTAAACTATCTATACCACCATTTCCAAACCCACACAATGAAGCAGCTCAACCTACTTACAATAATGAGGTACAACACTTCCAAATATCTCCTCTTGAACTCAATGGTATTCATGTTAGCTCAGGAAGAGTATTACAAAAAAGAGATTCTCTTGATGCCATTGAAGGACAACATGCAGAAGAAGAAGATTAAAATGAGAATACCAAAGGATCATGGGTTGCATTTGATGAAGAGCAGACATCAAAATCAGAGATTGAGAAAGCTCCCTCATGGTTACCATCAAATCCTCCATGTGTTCAAGAGAACAATCAGCAAAAAGATGAAGATTTAAAGGTCATGGAAGAAGAAGACATCCAAGATGATCCAAATCAGCAAGTGGACCAGGGGCATCACAACTATATTGAAATATGGTTCTAGACAGTCATTAAGTTGTAGCAATACTCTCTTCTTCAACTGTGCTTGATATTTTCAAAGTCGAAGAATTTGATCTCTCAAATTCAGGTACATGTCAAAGCATACATTTCAAGCCTACACATCAGTTTGTATGTCATCTTGATGTGCACATGGCTCCATTAGAAGTATTCTTATGCTTGAAATTGATTTTGTTTTTTAAGTAGAGTAGGGTAAGAAATAAAATAAAATAAAAATAAGAGAAAAAAAAAACTCAGGTGAAAAACTCCTTTGAGGCGCTTGAGATTGGCTTATTGATTGAAAACCTCCATGAGACAGTCAATGGGTTGGGAAAAGAGAAAAATAAAAGATCTTAGGTGAAAACCTCCTTTGAGGTGCATAGGAAAACCTATGATTTGAAAACCTCATTGAGGCGGAGAGTAGGCCTAGAAGAAAAAAAAAGGAAAAATAAAAAAATCTCCACTCCATGTATCTTTCTGATGAATGTAGGTCCTCTCCAACATCTGCAAGCAACAAAAACAAGTTCGCACCAAAGAAAAGAAAAATTGATCAAAATTCTAGTCAAAGGAATTCAAACTTGGACTTTATCCTCCTTTGCTTAGATGCTCCAGAAGGACCAAGGCCATGCAAATCCATCACCCTCATCTATTTCCACCATCGACTAATCACTCCCAAGCTTTTACCACTCAGTTTCCTTGAAGTCTTGAAATACTAGAATAATTCTATGTTTTACTACAGGAAACATAAATACATAGAGCATAAATGTATTTTTGTCATATCTTGAACCATGCATCCATTTTCCAAGTTGTTTCAAGTGGAGATTCATATGGATAATGGTAACATGCTCAAGTGATTTCAGCAAATTCTAGTGCACATTTTTCGAGAAATCGACCTCCATCACCTACATCCATTTTTTAATTTTCTTGGTATTCATGCATCCATTTAAAAAGTTGTTTCATGGGGAGATGCATATGGATGATGGTAACATGCCCAAGAAATTTCAGAAAATTCCAGTGCACGATTTCCAAGAAATCAGCCTCCATCAACTTCAGCCATTTTTATTTTTTCTCGAGATTCATGCATCCATTGGCCAAATTTTTTTTATGGGGAGGTGCATAAGGATGATGGCAACATGCTCAGAAAATTTTAGGTCAATCCATTCTATTGTTTGGGAGATATGGACAAAACAAGGCAAATATGTTGTTTCATGTAGTACTACTACAGGATGTCCTAGTTCTACTACAAGATGCCCTGTTTTACTACAGGAAACAGGATGAAAGCTTAGGAGATGGTAGGAAAGGTAGAATGAAGTGTGGGAAAGGTGTCTAATGGTGGAATAAGGTATAGGGAAGGTGAACATCACCCATGGACAAGCCCATCACTCCAAGAAGGTCAGATTTGACTAGGATAGCTTGCTCATGGTAACTGGAAGACAAAGGTTTAGAATCACCAAGCTATGAAGACTTGTGAAGAAGTAAAGAAATGAAATTATCACCTCTAGAGGACCATGGATCAATCATCAACTCAACAACAACATGCATGTCTCTCCAACAACCATTAGGTAAGTCTAGGTATCAATATTCTTGACCTTTTCTCTTGAGCATATTATAGTTAGAAATTTGTTGTCAATGCATGAGGGATGAAGTTTTATAAGCTAAGGATGGGTCAGCAGTCTCGGCTTCCTTCAACTAGTTAATTTCAGTTCACTCCTTCACTCATGCAATGTGGAAACGCCAAATTATGAACAGTGATGATTTCGAGGAATGGGGATAATAGTTAAAAGAGGAAATTTGTGCAATGACCAAATAACCAAAGCATTACAAGCCCTCCATCCACTTCATATCCACTATCTATCCATAATTCATCCATCCCATTTCATAAGAAAAAAATTAATATTTTTTAAGAACAAACTCTACACTCTATCTCACCCTAAAAATTTCTTGAAGAAAACAAAGAGAGCATCCTCTCCATTTTCACAAACCTACACTACTCCCTCTAAGCCCTGGCATCATCCTCCAAACCCTATACATCATTTCTCATCACTCCCATACAATTAGGAGACCTTGAAGGAAAAAGGAATGACTACTACAGGAAGGCAGAATGTTGCTACAAGAAGGAAGAAACGAATAAATTGTGCTAAAACAAAAAATGGCAGTGCCTAAGGGAGACCTAATCAAAACATATAACTCCAAGGCCATTAGGCAATCATCTAGGCCAAAAAAAGAGAAGAAGAAGAAGACAACAAAAGGAAAAAATGAATTCACCCCCAAAATAGAACTCAAACTATAGTGATAAAAAGAGGTTTCCCAAGAGATCTCTAGTCTCTTTCTAGCTTTTTTCCAAGGCCTAAAAGATATTATAGAAATGGGAGAAAGGCATGGAATTCAATTTGAGGGCCTATATTAGGCTCAGACTATAATTTCTACTCAAAACAGGTTTAAACATGGTTTCTTGTAGTACTACAGGAACTGCTACAGGGTTTCCTATAGTACTATAGGAACCATTACAGGGTTTCTTGTAGTACTACTACAAAAAACAATATAATTACTACAGGATGTCGTAGTTCTCATCTAAAGGTGTTTTCAAGGTTTCAGAGGTGTCCAAATGGTGGAAAATGGTAGCAAAAGGTTAGAAAAGGATGTGGAAGACCTTGCCAAACTGAAAAATATTCAAGAACCCATCTTGAATAAGGGGAAGAAGGCAAGCTAATGGTCTCAAGAAATATTGTGATTTTTTCTATGCACAAACAATTTTGGAAAAATGAGTGAAAATGGAATGAATGTTTCAAGGGAGAGGATATGAATGAAATGGATGTACAAGCCAACAGAGTTCACTTGCAAAGAGGAAAGTTATGTTTTTTGCTTGAAAGTTTGTTAAACAATCATGAAAAGAACAACTACATTTTTGTGTTTGTCCTTGCAGAACTTACAGCCAAGATTCTTAAGAGAAATGACTGAGGAATGCACAAGTGAGAGGCCACCAGGGCCATGAATGAGGCACAATGATGTCACTAAGTTGCTCAGAGGATGAGCAACAGTTTTAGCAGGGGGGAATGATGGGCCTCTAAATTAGACATAAATTAAGGCCCATCTAACCATCCTTTAGCACATTAAACCTCTCTTGTTTCATTAGATAATGTATTTTTAACTTTAATATGTTCACTAGGAAGGTTTATGGATAATTGCATATTTGTGCCTAATATTATTTATTTTTGTGGAATATTATGAGAATATTGGACAGATTATGGAGATTTGGAGGAGGAGATAAATTAGGGACTTTCTCCCTACTACAAGAGGATCTATATTAAATAATAAATCAACAAGATATTTTGGAATTATGGTACAGATTGTGGAGCTCCAATGATTGAGAAAATCTAGGAATGTGTTCCCTGCCATTTAATGCAGATTCCTAGTATTCGGAGCCAGATCCACTAATCAAGGGATTTGGTGGGGAAATCTTCCTCCTTTCATGGGGAATTATTCCTAATAATTTTGTATAAGTACCAAGTTGAATTTGTCTCTAGGGGTTGATTTTTATTAGTCTTCGGGTGGAGAGAACTCGTATTTTTGCAGCTCCATTGTCATTTCTTGCAAGGATGTAATTGTATTGATGAAAATAATGAAGATTGGTGACACGTTTGGCTTCTAAATCTTGGTCTCCTTCATAGGAATTTGATTTTCCTTGGGCTTGGCCATCCCAGGAGCCTCAGAGCCTTTTTGTATCATTTACAGAGCCTTTTTGTATCATTTACTTTTCTTCCTTTCACTTCTTATTCACATGCATCTCTTGTTCTTGTTTTTTTTTCTATTTCTGCATTTAGTGTTAACGATTTCTTGTTGTAGGATTGGGATGGTTGAAGTAAGTTCTTTTTCAGGATCAAAAGCATGATTTCATCCTTGGAACAGCTTTGGAAGGTCATATTTATCATTGAGCTACTTGGATTATTTTGCTTATTCCCAAATCTAGATTTCTGGAAGTCTTTTGTGGAAAATAACAATAAATTTATACTATTTTTTAGAGCATATTACACTTGTATTAGATCACAAAAAAATTCTAGTTAATAACAAAAATTACCTCATTGCATTTTCACTTTATTAGGTTAGGCATTTGATAGATTTACTAGCTCACTATTTCTTGAATTTCTAGATTTTAGACTAGTAATTTTCTGCCATTTTTTAGCATGTGTTAACAGAGGTCTTTTTGAGTGATTCCACTTGGAATGGAGACCTAAGACATCCTAGTTAATAAAAAAAAAAATTCCCATCCAATTGTGTTTTTATTTTGTTGGTCATTCGGTGAATTATAACTCCCTATAGAAAATATGTTGTTTCATGTAGTAGTACTATAGGAAACCCTGTATTAGCCTTCCAACATACATATACTTGCCCAGATTCACTAAATAAGCTTAGTTATGTCCCTTAGGGTTGAATAAATACCCATAGGCTCTAAATCAATGATTAGGGAAGACTAAAGAACACTTATGACTTGCCTATTTACCCATGCAAACCATTTCAGCGATTTGGGTTAATGGACAAATTTATGAATTGGATAATACAATGATGATTTTCTTGATTGCCACATCCAATGAAATCTGTTAATGGATCTAAAATCTTTGAAATGTAATAGTTGACATTTATTTCATGATCTTTACTTTATGCAATTAGAATAAGTTTATTTCCTTGTACTTTCTTTCTTGCAATAGGTTGAGGTTTCCATTCCGAGCATTTCACTTTCTGCAATTAGTTTAGGATTTGACTTCAGTACATGCACTCCATTACATCATGACAACAAAGGAAGGACACATTGTATGTTGCACATATAGTGTCGATACTTCTTAATTTTGTATAAACCCCGAGTTGATAATTAAAGTTGGTAGCCTTGGAAGTTACAACATTCTTGTTGCAATACTGAGGCTCATCACATGGGATTATCTTGAATTATGGTGGTCAATTTCTATCAATCAACTTTCATGAGGCATAACTTTCTAATACAAGATCCAATTGAGACAATCCTTACACTGTTGGAAATTAATCAGTGCATATATTATGGAATTTAGGTCCAATTAAGGTTAGGACTAGGAAAAGTGGTTATTTAAGGTCTCAAAATGGCTCTTGAAGTTTTTTAATCAAAATTTTTCCAAACCAGGACTACCAATAAAAATGACCCATCAATTTTCTTCCTCCAAATTTTTCACTCTAAAAGAATCAAAATGGATGTATTTATATAATTTGGATCATAATTACCCATTTTGGGAGGACTTGGGTCCTAAAAAGTGTTTACTAAATTATGTAAGTTAATTTTTCCTCGACCTTCTCTCTATAGTACCATTTATCTTTGCTTGGAAGTTGTCCTTCCATCCCAATTTGTTAAAGTTCATGCTACCCCTTCCTTGTAGTTCTATACTTATTCTAAAATAGTGTATCGCCTATCAACTCTACCTAAGCATCTGGTGCCAAATCCTCTACAAAATGTAACAATGGTTCTTCTTCTTGATCCAGCGTGGAAGGGTCGTAGAGTTTCAAATTCTCTACATTCACTACTGAGTAAATTTGCATGTATGAGGATAAATAGAGTCTATAGGAATTCTCTCCAACCTTTTCTAGTATCTCAATGGCATAATATGAACAATATTGAAAGGCATTAGAAAACTCCATTGCGTGTGGGTGTATTCATTGTCTTCAAAGACTTTAATTGGGAGTAATGCAACACCCATTATAAAATTCCATTCATTGGAGACATTATCATTGTCTTCATACAATTTAATTGGGAGTGTCCAACGTTGATTGTAAATATTCATCTCTTGGAGGAATTATTTAGGATATGAACAAATGAAATATGAGAATCCCCAATGGAATTAATGATTTTATTTCATTTGAGGTTTTGGATCTATTACAAAATAACCTAAAAGGTTTTATTCCTAACGACATTGGAAAATGAACTTGTTTTTTCACCTCAAGATTTAGATATATAACAAAACAACTTAAAGGGATAGATTGCTAAAAATTTTGGTAGCTACACTTCTTTGAATGATGTCTTTTATCACTCAAATAACATCTTTTGGATTTCTACATCCTTGGCCCAATATAAAGAGGTTTAAACTTTAGGTTTAAGAAATAATGTATTGATTTGCAAGCTTCATTGGTATCTTTCTTTTTTCATGACTTGAGAGTTTCAGGTGTTTCTTATAGTTTTCTTCACGGTGTTAATTCTCAATTCATTACATATGTCACCAAGCTACATTTGTTGGATTTATCCAAAAATAATTGTAATGGAAACATACCCTTTGATCTTGAGAAAATTCTTGGATATACAATCATCATGTTTATATATGGTTCAAACATTAAGCTATTTCATCAGGAAATAAAGTATGATATGAAAGGAAGTGGGTATTCTTCATATATGCTGCATATAAACACTATATTTGACTTGTTTAGAAAATTCTCAGAGGAGACATACATATAAGTATATGAGGTGTAGGTAGCTTTCAATGGTTGAAGTTATCTAGTGATTGAATGGAAAGGTTATTCTCTACATCTCTTAGTAACATACATACTTTGGAACACTTAAACTTGGAAAAAATTAGTTTGAGAGAAAATAATGTATTATATAAAAGGAAGTGAAAATAATTCATATATAGTGCACATAAACACTATAGTCTAGCAAAATTCTTAATGGAAACATACCCACCATTACAAGAAGTATAAGTAGCTTGTGAATATTGAATTTCTCTAGTAGTCATGACAAAAAGTTATTCCCTACATCTCTTGGTAGAATATCTACTTCAGAATAGTTGGCATAGTAATAATAATAAAAAGATAGTTGGCATATTTTTTATTAAAATTGTTTTGGTGTTATTTTAATAAAATTAAACAAAATGAAATATTTCAATTTACTTTATAGTTGGTAATTAAACATTTCACTAAAATATTCATTGAACTTATTATTAATGTAAATAAATTATTAGACTAGAAAGAGAAATTAAAACTATTTTACTTTGATAAATTATAAACATAAATATCTTTTTAACACAAATGAATAAAAAATATGTTAAATATATGCTTTATTGCAACAAATACTCGAGGACTTCATTACAATACATTGGTTTCAGAGGATCCTTCACTAAGGAGTTGATTATTAGATTAAAAGACCTACTAACTAGAAAGACTATAATATCAGACCTACATACATATATTCGACAAAATTGAGACAACATAAGAGAAAGTTTACAGAAAGATCCCATTAGAGAAGAAAGAAAACAACTTCCTCTGCAGGATTGTTCAAGTTTAATTGCAGGTTTCTAGGGATCGGGCTTGGAATAGAGTTAGTAGATTCCATATTCCCTACGACATTTCCAATTAGTTTAATATCATTGAGTCGTCTTTGAATCGCGTCAAGTTTTTCATCTTGGCTATTGGAAAGTTGGCATTGCTAGGATGGTTGGTGGCAGAAAGTGTGTTGGCATTGATGTCAACCAGACTGGCATTGATGTCAACTGGGCTAGCATTGATGTGCATGGTATTTTAAGCTTAATGGGAGACCTATGGTTGTTGCATTCCTTAGTATATAACCATCATAGTAGCAGGTATATTGATGAAGCTATGATATAATACATATGGTGGTTAGGAGTCCCATGCTTTAAAGGATTTTCTACCTGAGGAGATTTGTTCATATGCTCCTAGAAATGGAATAGTTGGATAATTCTTAGAAAGAGCTTTCTAATGGTATTTTGAAGTATAAAAAGGACTCCTAGATCACAAGTTATTTCCATTCAAAGTCATGTACCCCAAAAAGTCAAATTGTGGAGTTAAAGTTGGAAAAAGGGTCAACTTGGTGATAGTTTAGCAACGAGACAAAGTTGTTGGAGATTTTGGCAGATCCACTAAACCAAAGGTCTGAGTGGACATGGGAAAGCAATAAAGAAGTGGAACGAGTTTTGATTGGCTAGCGAGAGGTCCCGCTATACAAGTCATCCTAGCAGAGGTTCCCTAGATGGTCTCAAAGTTTCGCGCAAACGAAACATTTGAGATGACATAATTTAGGCAGAGGTGACAATATACAGAGCAACAGAGTAGGAGAAAAGAGATTTGATTGGTTTAGCAGATTTATGGTGGGCCCGTATGAAACAGATCATCACATAGGTCCATCCCCAGCAGTGCAAGGCCCGGGATGACATAGAGCAAGGATGACAAGGCATTGAATGTCGTGGTATATGATGCAGCAGTAATATGGCTCGGGACCCTTAAAATTTAACAAAGGAATTCATTGCAAAATAAAAGCTCGGGACCCCCTCTGCCTTCCTACTCGGGACAATGTGGATGACATATGGTGCAATATGATTGGCTCACACAGAGAACATGGAAACATGGTTAAAATGATGATGTCAGCATGACATTTGTACAAGGGACACATGGCATGCATTTTCAATGCGTTTAGGTGGTCAAAGGGGAAAAGTATAAGTGATTTGTCTCACCACTCAGTAGGTGCCACCTAGAAATGGTGACATGGGCATGACATCATCCTAGAAGGGCTACCCTGAAAGGTTTAGAAAGGGCACAAGAAAAGGCAACTGAGTGGACTAGGCTCTAGACATATGTGGAGTACAACTCATCTCGATGGAAATTTGAATGGTCTAAGAATGCGGACCAAGTCCCATTAAGACACATCATCCCATGCCTGTTGTTGACAAGGTTAATCCTCTCTGCGTATAGAGACAATCCCTCTAGCCCAATGAGTGGGTCTAGCAATTGAAGTGACAATCAACTAGACACATTCCTAGGCTATAATTGAAAATAAGAACGAAGGAGATTGCCTACCTCATTCTGATGCTATTCTGATTTCCTTTGTTGAGGGCCTCGAATCGCTTGTGTCACGGACTTGTTCCTACTTCTCTGAGTGTTTATGTACCTGCACAAGTGATCAAAAAACAACAAAGCATGCCAAAACCAATAACACATCCAATAACAATAGACTTAACTGATCAGGGAGTGTCAAGCTAAATGATACATTAACATATACATTTTGGGAAGATGACCTAGCAGTTGTATATTATTACGAAATAAAGGGAAGCTTACAACCAAAGCCTTGATGTTGAAAGTCTCTCCTTGAGTGGTAATCCAAGTCCAAGCCAATAACTCTCCAAGCACTCCTTCTCCAAGTCAAATGAATATCCTCTAGGCACAAGCTTAGTGTAAGGGTGCAAATAGACATAGACCAACCATTTGGGAATGGGAGAGGATGAATTTATAGGCTGGGAAAGGGGGTTAGGACCTCTCCAAAGATAGGATTAGGCCCGCATCTCAAGGAGGTAGTTTATAGGGATAAGACAAAGAGGCCAAGTTGAGAGGATTCGACCTCATCTATCCAAAACAACCTCCAGATCGTCGCTCTTTAAGCTTCTAGATCACGAAGCTTCTCATCCTCTTTGGGAAATTACCTTTTTAGGATCATCACAGGTATGCGTGGGAACATAGTGATGTCATCGATAGTCAAACATAGTGCAACAGGAGACCATCATGATTTTAAGCCTCATAAGAGCGATGACTCTCATTTTAGGGTTTTAAGAGCAATTTCTTTAGGGAAAGCTCAAGGCATTTTCCAATCAAAGTCTTAGGAGGGATCTAAGTTGTATACATGGATGAGTATAATGTATATTGGTCATGTTTTTGGCACTTCGAGGTATGTCACAAGGAAGTACAGGAGGCATGAAAAAATATTGTGTAACAGATGCCCCTAAAGCATGAAGGCAAAACGAGGAGTGATGGTTGAGATGTTTTATGAGCTCTTGCAAGGACGAGGACACACCATATCAAGAGACCTGCAAATCAAGGACGCATATACATATACATATCTCAGATCAAGACATGAATCTACAACATGGACATAGCCATCCAAATGATGAAGACTATATGAAAAGATCCATAGTATGGGTGCAACCATCTAGATAACGAGGATCATTATAAATATAAAGTCCCAAGGTATGGTCACATCCATCAGTATAGTAGAAACGTGTGTACAATCATGAAAAACATATAACTCCACGCAACCTAAGTCATATAAGACAAGATTCAGGGTCTTGAGCTCCATCCCAACTTGATCAAAGTATGAATTATAACATGCGAATGAAAGTGTTGAATTCGAACATGCTAGAAAACTAACTGATTATCGGCCAATGATGTGGACCGTTAATAGGTATGAGAGAGACCACCAATAATGAAAATGGCTCTCAAGGTACAACATTACAATCCGTGAATGTGATAATGAAGTTGAATTCGAACACTTGTGGAATCACCCGATCGAAAGCCAATGGTGAGGTCATGTCGTCAGATGCGAAGAACTGGCCATTAGGGCATGCCAACTCTAAGGTACTAAAAGGGAGTTTCTAATTCATCTTCCTATATAATGAGTTGAATTCGACAGGAAGCGACCTGTTGAAGGAGGGCAATGATGAATCCCCCATCATCGACACGAAACAAGGAACAAAGTGGAATAAATTTCAAGATTGTAGCAATGACTCAAACAGTGTATAGGTAAATAACTGCAGATTGAACTTCTCTTGAACACCGGCGACACGACTCCGGAGTGTGGCAACATTTGACTCAACATAGGACTAAAGGTCATGACGACAAAATGGAATAGTCAAATGAGAGGCAACATGGATTACCCAAACCTGGGAGGACAAGTGACTGAGTGAGGATATCCCAAACCCGACATGAGAGTAGAAGAGTGTCATGTTCAAGAGTGAAATGCTGCCTATACAAAGGATGTTTCATCTTCATTTCCCCCCGCTATTTCTAGCGAGTACCCAATTATTTTTATCACAGGCTTGAAGCGGATAACATATGCTCGTCATGTAAGTTCATTCTTCAAATGAATCCATCCTAGTAAGTTTTACGAGCCCTAGGAAGGAGAAGCTCGGTCTTATCATGGTGATGAGTCTTTCGTCGTAAAATTTTAACGAGTCCGACGTAAGAATAACTCGATATATTTTTCACATTTAGAGATTTTGAGAAAGAGACAAAAAAGAAAACTCCATCATGTCCCTTTCCTAATTTGTCTCTCGAATCTGAAAAGGTAGAAAACAATATCCGAGAGAACCTCTTGACCATGTCGATCAATGTGTACTGTTTTTGTAAATAGTCATTCTCAAACCGAAAAAGGGGTAAATGTATACTGAGGTGATGTCGATTCATTTACTTTAACGAGTTCAAAACGACAAGTACTCGACAATATTTTCAGTTTTCGAGAGTCAGAAAAGATCTCAAAGATGACTCCAGGGGGGTTCCTTTTTCGTTTATTTAATGAGTCTAAAAAAGAGATAAAATAAAACTTGCAAGAATCAATCAATAATGATCACTTTTCACTTGAAGGTACCTGTAACTGCACAAAGAAACGCACCCATCACTGATATTGAGAAAAAATATTAAAATATTATGAAAATATTGACAAAAATGACTTGCAAAACTTATAAATAACCAAAAGTAATTTTATTTTTTACCATTTTACCATAGTAAGCTCTGAAAGTGCATTTGTGCCCTAATTCTCTCGATTTTCAAGTGGCTGTTATGGGAGATCCAGAGTGCCATTTCACGAACCGTCTGCAACAGGTAAGAGGCCCATCCCTACTCTTGCATTTTATCACCTTTTTATGCATTTTAAACGGTAATTTATATGCTATAAGGGAGGATTTTTAATTTTTAGGGCATCGACGATCATCGTGGGTATGGTCATCAGACCCACGATGATTGCGCTCGAGCCCAAAGGCTCGCACGATGACATCGCTCTATTTGTAAAATAGGTGTGATGGTGCTGAGGAATTTTTTTTTGAAAGAAATACCTCTTTTCAAGCAAAAAATTATGATTTTAATCCATGAAAAAAGCATTAATTAGTGTTAAATGATGTTTTGTAGGAGATCATGGTTCTGGAGTGGAAAGAAAGAGGCCATGAGGCCGAATACCATCAAGCAGCTTAGAATCCTGAATGCATAAATGCTCTAAGGAATTGTGGGTTGCTAAAATTCTTTAGGACCATAGGGTTAAGTGCCCAGATGGAATTGATGCCCTATCTGATCAGTCCCTCGAATGTAGATTGAGAGATATTCATCATAAAATGCTAGGAACTAGAACTTGAGAAGATGGATATTTACTTCATCACAGGACTGTCCCCACAAGGGGAAGCGATCCAACTCTTCGGATCTCGCTTGAGGGGTGAAAGTACAAGAACTCTAGTCCAAAGGAATTTTCCAGGTCCTGAAATGACCAATGGAGGGAAGGTGAAGATAACAACAATCACCAACAACCTCATTTTGAGAAAGATCTTGTTCACTATGGCGTGTGTATGTGGCACACAAGCCTTGCATGAGGCTTCGAAAACTTAGTTCTGGTATGCTATTGCGTGTTTGACTCCCACCATATTTAACTAGTGTGGAGGCCTTTTGAAAAATATGAAAAGACAACTGACCAAGGGGAAGCATGGACATCTGAAGCAATTCAGGTTCAATTCAATATTGGTGACCTTATTTTTAGAGTGAGTGTCCTTATTTTGGTATTGATGGGCAGAGGTACCAGGTGTTACCCCCCAAGATCCGAGATTGGTAAGATGGATCCAACTCATGCCTCGAGGAGGAACATGTCAGCATATTCATTACCCACCACAATTTTTAGCTTGGCTAGAACACCAACTACTTGTGGTAGACAACTATGCTTATGCTGGCATGGATTTCAGGTGAGATCCAGATCTACCTCTACCACCAAGAGAATAGTGGACCGATGCAGGTAAAAACTTGTTTTTGGATTTTTCAAGTTGTATGATTTTTGTAAAAGTGTAAACTGAGACTCAACTTATGATAATTGGGCAGATTTTGGACCAGAGAGACCACCTGGCATGTCGCCAATAGCATGACGATTTGCACATCAGATAGTGTGCGTAAAATATGAAGAAGGAGCAAACCCCTTAGCTATTATGGAGGCAATAACTCGAGGAGTCCCGGAGTATGCCACTATTGATGATGTTCCACTACGTTGACAGAGACACATGGTGGGAGTATCTGTGAGACTCGGCTGAGTAGAGTGATCAGAGCAGTCTCGTGCTATCATGAGCACTGTGCAGGTTGATAACCTTTCTAGCTCTTTTACACATTTTGTAGGCTTTGAAAGCCAAGTGTCTCAGAACACTCTATTTTTTGATATCTTGATGTAAACACTCTAACAGATGCGATATATATATATATATATGTGTGTGTGTGTGTGTGTGTGTGTGTGTGTGTGTGTGTGTGTGTGTGTATATGTATATGTATATATATGTATATCTATGTATATATATATATATATATATATATATATATATATATATGTATCTATATGTATATCTATATGTATATCTATATGTATATCTATATATATCTATATATACATATATATACATATATATGTATATATATGTATATATAGATATACATATATATACATATCTATATATATATACATATCTATATATATATACATATCTATATATATATATATATATATATATATATATACACACACACACACACACACACACACACATATATATATGCATGTTTTATTTTCTACTTATGTGTCCATAATATGATCAGTTTTATAAATGACACAAATTCCTATCAAGAACAAAATTTGCTAATGCATCTGTTAATGTATTTAAATTACGTGGAATATGTTGATATGTGATGAAATCAAAATTTATTTCCAGTAATCTAACACGTAGATACATATGCAATATTTGTGGATTTCTTACTGAGTAATGATTGTTTAACTGTAACACAACGAGCTATGAATCCAACTTGACAACTAAATCCCTAATGCCAAGAGCAACTACTTCTGACAAGAGTTCAATAACTGCACTGTATTCAGCAATATTATTAGTTGTTCGACTAAGAAGATACCTTGTAAGTTAATGAGCTCGCCATTAGGGTCATAGAGTACCCATGTTGTAGAAGACAGGTTTTGTGTGCTACGACAAGCACCATCAAGAAAACCAACATAATGGCTTGACGACATCTGAAAACCGAGTGGAACATAGGGTTAGCAGAAAAACACGTCTGCAAAGCAAACAAACACACCAAAAATAAAAAACGCACACTAATGAATTAACACACTAATTTACAAAAGTTATTACATGAATTTCACACATAATACTTCTTTAGATATAGCTCATTGCGGGGTTGTGACAAAGCATTTCCCTCGTAATCACATAGCTCATAGGCACCTTTTTGTAAGACATTCTTAACGATGTAGGGACCATGCCACATGGGTTCGAACTTTCCTTCTCCCAATTTACCGTTGGCTTGATCATAAAGAAGGACCAGGTCACCTTCAACAAAAGTGCGAGGAGAAACGGTTTGTTCAAAATGAACTTTGACACGTTTCTTTTGAGCTTCGATGACTATCGCAGTAATGCGACAAGTCTCGTCAAGCCTCTCAAGATACAGTAGTCATTCGTCTTCAGGCGAGGTATCCGGAAGAAGTTTGATAACTAGTTTAAGTGAATGGATATAACATTCAATTGGAAGAGTTGTACCTAAACCATATACCAGCTGGAATGGAGTGAATCCAATGGCCGTCTTAGCAGAGGTTTTGTAAGCCCAAAGAGCTGAGAATAACATCAAATTCCAGTCTTTTTTGTGCTTCCCAACGGTACATTGAAGCATAGTAATCAAAACTTTATTAACTGCCTCAACTTGGCCATTGGCTTGTGGATAATAAGGAGTTGAGCTATCATGATGAAGGCCCAACTAAGTATTAAGCTTTTCCATCATGTACTGACGAAAATGTGATCCATGGTCAGTTACAATGGCTTGAGGAACACCAAAACATGCTATGATGTGGTTAAAAAGGAACTGAGCAGCAGTAATACCGTCAGCATTGTATGTAGGCATCGCCTCGGCCCATTTAGTAAAATAGTCGACAACGACGATTATATAACCATGCCCCCCAACCGAGCGAGGGTTACATGTCATGAAATCAATGCCCCATTTAGAAAATGGGCCAACAATATTTACTAGTTGTAAGGGTGTAGGTGGAGCGTGCTGCTTGTGGTTCAAAATCTGGAATTCATGGCATTTTTTAATAGCTAGAATACAATCTTTGAAGATATAAGGTTAGAAATAACAAGTGTAGAGGATTTTCTGAGCGGTGGCGTAGCCTGACATATGACCACCACAAGAACTAGAGTGGCAATCATTCAAGACCCGTTCAGCCTCTTCTAGGGTGAGACACCTGCGAAGAACAAAGTCCACACTGACCTGATACAATGTATCACCAAGTATCTGATAGGATTGGGACTGATGCTGGATGCAACTTCAGTGAGATTGAGATAACTCAAATCAGAAGGTTTGGGTTTGGAGATAAATGATAATATCCCCATACCATGGGTCGAGAGTGTTGATCAGAAACAGATTGCCATCGAGAATTTTCTCAGTAAAATCAATAGATATGCTTGTAGACGGAAGAGCACAGATTAACTCAGCAAAAATGAGTGATTTCTTGGATTTGGTAGCAGTAAAATCCAAATCAAACACCTATAGGATAACGATCCATTTGGATTATTTTTCCCCAGTAACTGACGAGTCAGTATATAGGTCATGGGGTTGCAGTCGAAAATCACTGTGGTTTTACGTAAAAGGATATAGTGTCAAAATCTTTGGACAACATGGACTACTGCCAAGGCAAGCTTCTTGACATGGGCATATCAAGACTCAGTATCAAGAAGATTTTGGCTTAAATAATAAACCACGTGCTTGTTTCCATCACTGTCGTCCTGAACTAACACCATAGAAATAATAGTATCAGTTGCAGCCAAGTATAGGAAGTAATCACGTCAATAATTGGGGGAACACGGTCAATGAGCACTAACAAGCGTGTCTTTAAAAGCATCGAAGGATTTCTGGGAAAATTCATCCTGAATAAAAGGGATCCCCTTCTTAAGTAAGCAAGTAAAACCCGTGGTGAGTTCAGCATAATTAGGAACAAATCAGAGAAGAAAGTTAGCCTTTCCTTGCAGGTTCTGCAATTGCAACAATGAAGTAGGGGGGGTAAGTTGAAAATGGCCTTAAATTTTAAAGGATTACTTCAGATACCTTCACGGGACACCACAAAACCCAAGAGCCGTTCAGACTCAACGCGAAACACACACTTGTGTGGATTGAGATGGATGTTGTAATGCCAACATCGCAAAAAAATGGATCTTAAATGATCCAGATGTTCATGATGCTTAGCAGAATGAGTTGGTAAGTCGTCAAGATAAGGTTGAACAATGTGTCAAATGTCGTGAAATCCATAAGACATTTCTCTTTGGAAGGTAGCGCCAGCATTATTTAAACTAAAAGGAAGCTTTTTATAAGAAAAAGTGCCCTAGGAACAGATAAAGGTCATTTTATGTTGATTAACTGGTGAAATGTTGATCTGGTTGTAGCCAGAACAACCGTCCATGAACGAGAAAATATCACTCCCGGCACACTTGTCGATGATCTGATCAATAAATGGAGTGGGATAATTGTATTTTGGACATTCACGATTGATATCACGATAATCAACACAGACACGGATCGTGCCCTGCTTTTTGGCAATAGGGACAATGTTGGACACCCAATCTGTCAATGGGATGGGATAAATAAAACCTGCTTTTAAAAGCTTCTCCACTTCTGCTTTGATAGCAGTAGCCTTTCGAGGGTGCACGGGGCGAAGCCATTGGTGAACAGGCTTGGCACCAGGATAAGTCGGTATCTCATGCACCACTATTGCTGGATCAATACCAGGAATTTCCTCATATGACCATGCGAAGATGTCTCGAAATTATTTAAAAAGTTGAGTGTAAACCCTAATCTCATCTGGAGAACAGGAAACCCCAATATGAATGTTCTCGACAATTCCAAGTTTAATGGAAATGTCAAGAGGCATAGTAGCAGTGATGTTCCCCATATTACCCTCTGACAAGACTTCATGCACCAGGACAGGTGTTTGAAGTGGAGGCGTGGGACAATGAGAAACAAACACTTCAAGACAGGAAGGCATCTCACCGAGGTTGGGAAGAAATGAAGAATGATGATGGAGACCGTTCCATGGAGTTTCATCTAGAGACATGACCTCAACGATACTCTTGTCAATGGGGAATGTCTTGTTCAAAGGATTCAGAGAATCCCAAGAACCAAGCCAAGGAGATGGCATAGATGTTTCCAGGTTCATACTAAAAACAGTATGACTTTCTGATGCGGCCATCGAAGCTAAGACAATTTCTTGATAATTTTTATCTAATGGACTTATAGGCATAGAATTTCCAAAAAAATCAATCTGATCTAGAGTAGGAATAATCGAAGGATCCATAGAAACCGAGATCATATTGATTGAAGAAATGTTCGGAGGTGGGAGAGTAAAAGTACCCATTAAAGAAGAGTCTTTGAAGAGACCTTCCCCCACAGTTTCATAAGGAATCTTAGTATTTCCCACGTAAGGGATGTTTCCATTTGATGAACCAAAAGAAAAGAAGGACAATTGATCAAACGGTGAAAATGTTTCCTTCATGAGAAAAATGAAGCACAAGAAACAAAGAAGACACCACACAAAACATAGTGTGGGTCTAGCTGCGCACGAGAATAAGGTTGTAGTTGAGATTCGCATCTACAACTTCCACTTCTAATTCAACAGTCTTTCCTTCTAATGTAATGGCAAGTTCGTGAGAATATCGTATGGACGTGAACCTCTACCATCAAAGGCTTCCAAGGTGTTCGGGGACTAGTTAAGAGAAGGAGAGTCAATGGCCTTCCAACACAAAACAGACAAGATGTAGGTAGAATTACCTTCATCAATAATAGTCCTCTGGATCATATTTCCTTTAATAAAAACCTGTATCAAAAAAGAAATCTGATGTGGAAGACGAGGAACGAAGGATCAATAGCACCTATAGCAGACAACAATGACTTCCGCTACGTTGGATAGGTTTGGAGAACCTCCAAGGCAGGCATTGCTAAAGGCGCTTAAGCTAAATCCTCAACAATATTGTAGTGTTTTGCATCCCTAGCATTCAAATTATAAGATGATATCCCAAGAACACCCTTGGGAGGTGGTCGGATTACGGATTCACTGTTATGGCACTCAATATGGAGTAGACCAGAACTAGATGGAGTAGAAGTAGAAGGAATATCGGTGACTTCTTTCTCCACCGTCTGCTTATGCGTGGTTTGATAGTCCTTAGTTCGAGTAGCGATTGAGATAGGTGATGAACCTTGCATCATGAAAACCTGGGAAGCAGAGGAAGCAGAGGACTGCGGTTAGTGTACCAACTGCGTCTGCTAAGATGGAAAGGGTTCTTTTAAAATATACAGAGTCCCTTTCAACAAGCAATTAACTTCAGAACGTCGAGGACAATCCTTGGTGTAATGATCCTCCTCACAGATGAGGCAAGGATATTTCGGATTTCTCTTAGAAGCATGATTAGAAACTGACTTGGGTGGGTCCTGTTTTAGGGCATCAACTTTGGCTTTACCTTTGCCCTTCTTCTTACCTTTAGAGGCCTTATCTGCTACGGTAGACTGAACAACATGTACCTCAGAGGTTTTACCAAGACTGGATGAATTTTTCGAGGGATTATTGGAACCAGTGCTTGAAACAGATTTCTGCTTCGAAGAAGCTTTCGTGGAAGTCTAAGACATGGAACCAATCACACCATCAACAGGTGGTGCATCAAGAGACTTTGATGCTATCAAATCCAAAGATGGTCTCAGAGCATCAGGCAACATCTCATACAATGTGCTAGATTGCGAATAGACTAAGTCTAGATATTGGGCATGGGTGATAACTTGCTCTTCAGTAACACATCCACCCATAGCTATGTCCTTAGAAATCTTGTTAACGAATGATTTTGTGAACCATTCTGTCAACAACTCATTAGCAATCTCAAATTTGATGAGGCGACGTCGACATCTCCATTCATGGATATGATCGGAAATGTGGGTCGCAGTGTCTTGCTTAAGGGATGTGAGAAAATGAGTGCCAGTTTCATACCGAACTGGCAATTGGAAGTGGTGAGGAAGGCCATATCCAGAGAGTTGAAGTCAGCATAGGTACCTCGAGGCAACTCGATATACCATTTTGTGGTAGCACCTGTGAGAGTTCTCTGAAAGAGTCGAAGACGGATAGAATCATCGACATACAAATTGGAGGAGCACCATAGGTGATATGTCATCACATGGGCTTGCGAGTCCTCCTTAGACTTTCCCTCGAATTTGGGGAAATCACTTGTAATTTTCGTTGGAACTGGAGGCCAGTAAGCTAAATGAAGAATGGGAACATTCGTGAGCCTCGAGATATCGGGTAGCTCCAACATAGCGAAGAAAGGCAATTGCGTGTTGAACAACATATAGGGTCTTTGAGGAGACCCAAACTGCAGATTCCAACCTTGCTAGTAAGGACTTTTCCCCCACAGTTGAGGATTTTTCCCATACAAGACTTGATTTTGTCCCCACTAAGGGTTACCTTGACCATAATGTGGATTTGGTCCAAGGTAGGCTTGATGTTGTCCTACCATAGGCTGTTGATAAGCATTGTGCACAGCATATGGGTTGTAAGGTTGTTGAACGTGTTGACCCTAGATGTAACGAGATTGACCCTACTACTGCAGGGGTTGACCTTGGGCTTGCAAGGGCTAACCTTGTTGATATGCATATAAAGCTTGCTGTTTCCAAGGTTGACCTTGTTGCTGCAAAGGCTAACTTTGATGTTGTAAAGGTTGACCTTGTTGCTGCAAAGGTTGGCCTTGCAAGTACAAAGGTGATTGGACTGCTGAACAAACTGAGTTTGCAGCTACAAAGGTTGTTGAGACTGCACAAAAGGTTGCCCCTCCTACTGTAACAGTTGCCCTTGTTGCTGCAATGTTTTCCCTTGTTGTTGCAATGGTTGCCTTTGCTGTTGCAAGGGCTTCCCTTGTGGCTGCAAGGGCTGCTAGATAGTTCCTTGGTATATACCCTATGGGTATTGATAATTCCCGAATTCAATCTGACCATATCCACCAGGAATAACGGATTGACCAGACTGGACATAAGCTCTTGCTTGAGGAATGTAGGATGGATTAACCAAGGCTTGCGAACCATATGGGACATAAGCCTATTGGAGTGGAAACTGAGCCATATAAGGCTATTGATATTGGATGTTACCTAACCCAGATGGACCAACAGGGTTAGGAATACCACCATAATAGGGTTGATTCACTCCAACCATGTGAGTTTGTAATCCATTCACACTGTTTCAACTGACACAAGAGGAGTATTCGGATCCTGCCCCTCAGGTGGTGGAACATTCTATCCACTTGATGGAGGGGTAGAAGAAATAACCGAAACATAGCCTAAAATAGTCAGTTGTACCAAAAGAGTCGGTTGAAACGACGACATAGGTTGTGACAAAATCGTAGGTTAAACCGGAACTGACGTGACAATAGTTTGTATAGAAGTTTGAGAGGTCGTATTTTGAATGAACGAACCTGATGTAGGTATAGCATTTGAATAACCAAATGGGATTATGATACAATGATGAAGCACTAGGAGTACCTGAAACTAATTGAGCTAAGGTTGTATAACTAGGTGGCAACATGGGTCCACTAGTTTCAGGGAAAGTGAGAGACGTGACTCTTCCTATATAAGGAAAGCCTTCTGGAGGAAATTCATATCCTTGTTCATCATCAATATGAGGAATATAGGTAGCTGATCTGGATTTAAATAGGAATGCAAGAATTTACAAAGAACCATAAATATAGAGATGCAACAGAAATAATACTCTATTTCATTAATGTAAAATACTGAAATATTCTTACAAACAGAGATGGAAATGAACTAGCTTGGGCGATGGTAGCTTATCTCTAAGGAGAGATGTGGCAGCTACATGCCTATGAACTGTCTTACAATGAGGCTCGAAGGCCTATTTATTGTTGAGAAACAATGGAAAACCCTAAACATCCAAAAACCTAACCCTAGGAGATGAAGCGCCAAACTATGGGCCCCGTTTGGGTAAATTGGTACATCAACTTCCCGGGGTTGTATCTTTGGAATACGATCTCTATTTGACGCGCACAATACCTCATTAGAAATATCTATCCGAGGACTACAAATTTGGGATGAGCAACATTTGTCCATGGACCCAAGTTGCTCCCAATTTTCCCAAAAAACATCATTTTGGGCCTCAAAACAACTCCGGAAGTTCAGGACCCGAAAAAATGCTAAAAATAGTAAATTGTGCTTCAATTAAGGAAATTGAAAAACTGAAAGAAATAATGGTGGGGGTCCAAGTGGAATTGGTGGGTGGCCACCAATATCCACCTGGATCATTCCTCCCCCCTTAGGAAGCAACGGTCCCTATTGCGTTGAGTTCCTCCATGAGATGAGGAAACTTCTGCTGAACTTGGTCCCTGGTAAGCCACTTTCCCTGGTGAAGGAGTTGGCCTGCTTTGACAACTCTATACAGTTGGATCTTCTGCTGGCGATTGTGCTTGAGATGCATGTCCATGATTTGACCAGTTTCATCTTGTTCCATGCAATCTGGATTTAACTCTGTTGGTGTGAGTTGTTATGCAATGTCGGATGTGTCTAGTAATGGTGGAAAGTATGGCCGAAGGTGGTCCACATTGAACACAGGGTGCGGGCCAAGGAATGGGGGAATGTTGACCTCAAATGCATTATCTCCCACAGCCTTGGTAATGGTGTAAGGACCATATCGAAGTGGTCTGAATTTCCGATAGGCTCCGGTAAGGCGTTCCTTTTGTAAATGCAACCAGACTTTGTCACCCACCTGAAACTTGTGTGGCACCTGATGTTGATCATGTCGCTGCTTGTACTTTGAATTTGATTTCTCTAGAATGTTGTGGACCCGCTGGCGGATATGTTAGATGTGCTCAATGAATTTGTTTGCCTTATCTCTTTTGGACTGGACATGAGCCAAATCTGCCTGAGTAGCTGCAAATGGCATAGCCACATAAATGGGATATAGTGGCTGGAATCCCAAGCCCACTTGAAAAGGGTTGTGGCCAGTCGACTTGTGGAGAGCCCAGTTATAGCTGTGATGAACATAGGGGAGGCTCTCATCCCATGTGCGTGGATGCTTTGAGTTGTACATTCACAGAATGTGTACGATCATCTTGTTGACAACCTCTGTCTGGCCATCAGTTTGGGGATGGAAGGTTGTGGACTTAGTGAGTTTGGTGTCCAACATCGACCAGATACTAGACCAAAATGTACTAAGGAGCCTGCTATCTTGATCTGAAATGATAGACTATGGGATCCCAAAGTGTACCCACACTCGTTCAAAGAAGATTTTAGCAGTGGCTTCTACTGTAATATTCTTCTTGCAGGCCACCATAATGGCCATCTTCGAGAACCTGTCGATGACCACAAAAACACAGTTGTTTCCATGCTTAGTAGAAGGAAGGCCTGACATGTAATCCATGGAGATGGATTCCCAAGGTAGAATATGGGTAGGCAACGGAGTATAGAGGCCTTGCTTCTTGATGGTCGGTTTGGAAATTGCGTAGGCAGTGTAGGATCTGATGTACTTCCCAACATCCTGTCGAAGATTCAACCAATAGAAATACTTCTGTAGTACTACCACCGTTTTCTTGACCCCCAAATGCACAGAAGCCCGACTGTAGTGTGCTTCCAAAATAATCTTGGCACGCTCACTTGAAGGAACACAAAGGTGACCCAGGTGGCATAACAGGGCATCCTGGAGGTGAAAATCTGGAACATGATGACCCTCCAAGAGTGTCTAGTATGTGTGGCCGAATTCTGGGTCACTTTTGTAGAGAAATGGCCAATCAGAAGTCTCGTGCCCACAAGAGTTGAGCACAGTGGTTAACGCCATGATCAGTGGTCGACTGAGGTAATCTGCAACGTTATTGGGGCCGTTCTTCTTATACTTGATATTCAAATGGAACTGTTGCAGGTATGTGGACCACTTTTGATGGTGATCATTCTGCAACTTCCCTTGAGTCTATATGAACTGCAGGAGTCTGTGGTCTGTGTGGATGACCGTTTCCTTCACCAAAATGTAATGCTTCCATTGTCGGTGAGCCTGCACAATGGAATACATCTCTTTGTCATAAGTGGGATACTTCCGGACTGTGTCTGAAAGTGTCTCACTGTGATATGCCACTGGATTCCCGTGTTGAGTAAGGACTGCCCCAATAGCATAGTCAGAGGCATCTATCTCGATCTCAAATGGTTGTTGCAAGTCTGGTAATGTGAGAACTCGTGCCGAGCAGAGGCGATGTTTCAACTCCATGAGTGCCTTCTGTTGAGATTCAGACCAAAAGAATTTTTCTTTCGCTCCTCCCTTGGTGACTTGACTCAAGGGTCGAGTGGTATGAGAAAATCCCAACACGAACCTGCGGTAGAAGTTGGCAAGACCCAGAAAGCTGCGAAGCTCTATGACAGTGGTTGGAGATGGCCAATCCTGAATGACTTGGATCTTGGCTAGATCCAAATGCAACCCCCATTCATCAATAATGTATCCTAGATACTGAACTTGGGTCATACCAAAAGTGTATTTCTCCAAATTGGCACATGACTTGTGTTGCCGCAGTTTTTGGAGAACCTGTCGGATGTGGTGGAGGTTCTCTTCCCAACTCTAGCTGAAGATCAGGATGTCATCCAAGTATACCACTACAAATGAGTTGGTGAATGGCTGAACGATGTCATCCGTTAGCCTCATCAAGGTTGCAGGAGCATTCGTCAACCCGAAAGGCATAACCAACCATTCGAAAAGGCCCTCCTTGGCTTTGAAGGCAGTCTTCCACATATCAGAGGGTTTTATTGGTACCTGGTGATATCCTCACTTCAAATCGATCTTGCTGAAATATTTCCCCCCTTCATTTGGTCCAGAAGGTCATCAATCCGTGGGATCGGGTACCTATTTTGGACAGTGATCTTGTTCAGCGCCCGATATTTAATACAGAGTCTCCAAATCCCATCCTTCTTCTGTACCAACACGATCAGGTTCCCACAGGGTGATGAACTCGGTTGGATGTGAACTTTCTGCAGCAGCTCCTAAATTTACCTCTTGATTTCATCATTCTCTAGAATGGAGAATTGATAGATTGCTCCATTGGGAAGTGGTGCACCTGGTGTCAGATCGATGGAGTGCTTGACCTGACAATGCAGAAGAACCCTTGCGGGGGAGGTGAAGATGTCCTCGTACTCCTCCATGACCTTGTCCATCTGTAGTTTTCATTCAGAGGGGCCCTGTCGAGAGGTCCTGGCCATCGTCTTCTTCTTTCCTTCAGGACGTATCATCAGGGAAACAAATTTCCCGGTTTTGGAAATGATTTTACTGCATTGTTTTCCAGTAACCAAAGAGATGGTGGTAGGCAGTGCTACCTCCGGTATCCTGTATAATTTATTTCCCAAAGTAACAATAACATCATGAGGCCTTGACTCATACATAACATGTCGCTTCCACAAGTATGATTGGCCTAATAATACATCACAAACATCAAGGGGAGAAACGTCACACAATACCTCATCCGTGAAGGGCTTGATGTTGTATGGAAAGTGACACTATTGGCTCACGCAAAGATCCTGTCCTTGGTGAAGCCACCCAATGGTGTACGGTTGTGGATGTGTTGTGGCTAGTAAGCCCAGCTGCTTCACGACCTCTGCTGAAATGAGGTTCTTTTGTCTCCCACTGTTGACAATGAACTGTAGCGGGGAGCCCTTTACCCACATCTGGGAGTGGAAGAGGCGCTCCTCCTCCTCTGGATCTTCGAGTTCCTCCTTCTAGATCTTCATGGTGGCAACGGTACCATTGGGCTCAGCTTCGATAATATGCTTCCCTTTGTCATTCCCCTTATCAGGTTTTGATTGAGAGTCGGAACATGCATCTGATTTTAAAGACTTTAGCTTGGCCACCAGTGACTACTTGGCCCGATGCTCACTTGTGTTATGAGTGGAGCTCTTATGGAACTCACACCACTTTCTCGTGTCCTTCTTCGGCTTCGCAGAGTTGTTCTTTGATTGTGGCTTTGGCGAGTTGTCCTAGGCCACCCAGCCTTGGCTTTGTCCTTTGTTCAACGGTTTGGGGGTGCCTTTCCCTTGCTTCGGATTTGCAAATCCAAAGTCTCACTTCTTCTGTTTAAACTTCTGCTCGAGCTTGATAGCGTATCAGTATGCCATGTCGAGCAAGGAGATGTCTAGGAACTCCATCTCATCCTGGATGTACTTGTGTAGGTAGCCATGGTATTTGAGTACCAAATGCAACTCAGAATCCTTGATACCAAACTTGGTCCCTTCCCTGCCACAGCGTGGTCCACTTTATGTATTTATCCTTATAGCTTTTGACAGGGTAGTATTGCTCCTTGATGGCATTCTGGAATGAATTCCAAGTGGGTGTGGCTAAAAACAGTGAGGTCATACTTTCATCCTTCTTCTCGCAGTAGGTTTCCCACCAGTCCTTGATGTGGGGGGCGGCTTTGAGAAGAGAAAAAGTAATCTTTTCCCGGCCAGAAAAATCATGAACAGAAAAATACCCTTCTAGCAGATTTAACTATTTATATACAGTGTCTACATCTATCTGACCCTCAAATATGGGAATGTCAAAGTTAACTTGTGCCTTAAAGGGTGTGGCGCTTTCAAAGTAGCTGCTGGAAGTAGATGTGTCACCCATAGGCAGTCGCCAAAGGATCTGGGCAAAGTTGTCCATCATCGTGTTCCTTTGTCACTCGAGGGCCTCTTCGAGCAAGATTTTGATAGGATCTCCTACCCCCTCTTCTTTCTTTTCATCTTCCATGGGAGGTCATTGGGATTTGCGAGGCTGGTCTTGCAAAGGTTCAATCAGTTCAAGCCCTAACTCCTTATATCCTGACCTCGTTGGGGACATGCAAAGAAAAACAAAGAAAAAGCAGACAACTTTGATACCACTGGTCTGGATTTAAACAGGAATGCAACAAATTACAATAATACTTTATTTCATTAATGTAAAATACTGAAATATGCTTACAAATAGAAATAGAAATGAACTAGCTCGAGCGAATGTAGCTTATCTCTGAGGAGAGATGTGGTAGCTACATGCCTCTGAATTGTCTTACAATGAGGATCGAAGGCCTATTTATTGTTGAGAAACAATGTAAAACCCTAAACATCCAAAAACCTAACCCTAGGATATGAAGCGCCAAACTATGAGCCTCGTTTGGGTGCTACAGAGAGAGACTGAGAGCGCCTATGGAGAAGAGAAAGGCTAAGAGTTGATATGTTGAGTATATTAGGCCCGAGAGTTAAATGTATGCAATTGTAGGGTGAGCAGAGTGAGCAAAAGATAGAGTGTTGCATGAGCTGAGAGAGGTGAATGTTTTTGAGGAGAACAGAGAGCTCGAATAAGGAAAAGTGACTTCCAACTATAGAGAGCAAAGAGTTCCTTATTGAGTGTGGGTTGGAGCCTACAAAATAGGGATTTGAAGCTTCCATCTTAGTGGATGTTTGAAGATATCTTGGAGGTTGTTGCCTATTTCAATTTGGTTCTTTCATAAATCCAAGAAGTTGCAAGTCAGTGCTTGCAAAAACTACAAGGTTGTGCTTCTAGTAAGCTGGCCAAGTCTCTACGGGAGTTGGTAATTCTTGCTAGTGGGTGCTAGTAAACAATTTAAGGGAATTGGTGCTTCCCATGAGTGGTGGCTCACAAAAATTGATGTAAAAAGAGTAGGAGCTCATATTTTACATAATAATACAAATAGACATTGGTGGTTTTTGCCCTCAAAGGGTTTCCAAGTTAAACCTCTACATCATATGTGTTGTTGCTCATGATGTGTGTGTTCATGTGTTATTTTATATTGTTGCTACATGAGATAATGGTTGTTGCTCACATGAATGAATGCCAAGCTTGAATGAAAATTATAAATTGTCATTTACTGTAGAAGCATACACAGACGTCATACCCTTCGCACAAATTTGGGTATCAAGGATTCATAGCAGCATTTGGTACTCAAATACCACGGCTGCCTGCACAAGTACATCCAGGATGAAATAGAATTCCTAAGCATCTCCTCACTCGGCACGACATACCGATATGCCGTCAAGATCGAGCAAAAATTTAAACAGAAGAAGCGATACTTTGGATCTGCAAATCCGAAGAAAGGGAAAGGCGGCCCCAAACTGTTGAACAAAGGACAAAGCCAAGGTGGGGTGGCCCGGGACAACCTGCCAAAGCCGCAAACAAAGAACAACACCGTGAAGCTGAAGAAGGACATGGGAAAGTGGTGTGAGTTCCATAAGAGCTCCACTCACAACACAAGTGAGTTTCGGGCCAAGTAGTCACTGGTGGCCGAGCTAAAGTCTTCGGAATCAGATGCATGTTCCGACTCTGAGTCAGAACCTGATAAGGGGAATGACAAAGGGAAGCATATTATTGATGCGGAGCCCAACGCCATCGTTGCCACCACGAAGATCCAAAACGAGGAACCTGAAGATCCAGAAGGAGGAACCCGAAGATCTAGAGGAGGAGGAGCACCTCTTCCACTCCCAGATGTGGGTAAAGAGCTCCCCGCTACAGTTAGTTGTCGACAGCGGGAGCCAAAAGAACCTCATTTTGGCAGAGGTTGTGAAGCGGCTGGGCTCACCAACCACAACACATCCACAACCGTACACCATCGGGTGGCTTCACCAAGGATGGGATCTTTGCATGAGCCAGTAGTGTCGCCTTCCATACAACATCAAGCCCTTCACGGATGAGGTATTGTGTGACGCTGCTCCCCTTGATGTTTGTGATGTATTATTAGGCCAACCATACTTGTGGAAGCGACATGCTATGCATGAGTCAAGGCCTCGTGTTGTTATTGTTACTTTGGGAAATAAGTTGTATAGGATACCAAAGGTAGCACCGCCTACCGCCATCTCTTTGGTTACTGCAAAACAATGTAGTAAGCTCATTTGCAAAACCAGAAAAGTTGGTTTCCTGATGATACGCCCTGAAGGAAAGAAGAAGACGTTGGCCCTACCTCTAGACAGGGCTCCTCCGCATGACAACTACAGATGGACAAGGTCGTGGAGGAGTACGAGGACATCTTCACCTCCCCCATAGGGGTTCCTCTGCACTGTCAGGTCAAGCACTCCATCGATCTAACCCCAGGTGCGCCACTGCCCAATGGACCAATCTATCGGTGCTCCATTATGGAGAATGATGAAATCAAGAGGTGAATTCAGGAGCTGCTGTAGAAAGGTCACATTCGACTGAGTTCATCGCCTTGTGGGAGCCCGATCGTGTTGGCACAGAAGAAGGATGGGACTTGGAGACTGTATTGACTAATGGGCGCTGAACAAGATCACTGTCCTGAATAGGTATCCAATCGCACGGATTGATGACCTTTTGGACCAACTAAAGGGGGCAAAATATTTCAACAAGATCGATTTGAAGTCAGGATATCACCAGGTACCAATCGAACCCTCTGATGTGTGGAAGACTGCCTTCAAAGCCAAGGAGGGCCTTTTCAAATGGTTGGTTATGACTTTTAGGTTGACGAATGCTCCTGCAACCTTAATGAGGCTAATGGATGACATCTTGCGGCCATTTACCAACTCATTTGCAGTGGTATACTTGGATGACATCCTAATCTTCAGCCAAAGCTGGGAAGATCCCCTCCACCACATCCGACAGGTTCTCCAAACACTGCAGCAACACAAGTTATGTGCCAATTTGGAGAAATGCACTTTTGGCATGACCCAAGTTTAGTATCTGGGATACATTATTGATGAACGGGGGGTGCATGTGGATCTAGCCAAGATCCAAGTCATTCGGGATTAGCCATCTCCAACCACTCTAACAGAACTCCGCAGCTTTCTGGTGTTGAAAATAGCAACAAGAAATGATAAAAATAGTGTAGGTTTTAACCCTGTACAGAAATTACCTGCATACGAATTCTTAAACAAAGAAAATAAACAATGCGAGAGCATAACCCATAAAACACATATGCACAGAGATTTTTCCGTGGATCCCAAAACCGGGACTACCAGCTTGATTTTTCATTATGTTCCTTTCAATGTTACAATACATATTTATACATGCCGAAGCATCCAATACCATGGACCAAAAACCATCACGCCCAATACCATGGACCGAAAACCATCGCGTCCAAAAAACATGTGCGAAAATCATGCACAAAACCATAGGTGGGTCCGCCCAACCTAACATATGGTCCAAAACCAAAATTTTCCGGGGCGCTGCCCTGGACCCCATAAAGTGGGGTTACGGGTGCCCTTCAAACCCCCTATTAAATATGTGGAAAGAATATAACACAACCCAACAATCTCCCACTTGTTGTTTTCTTTCCACAGGGGGCCACAGGAGAGCTTAGTCATTTTTCAGCCCTGAGATTCCCATTGCTTCTCTACACCAAGAGAACTTCTCAGAGCTCACAGATTTTGTCAATGCATCTGCAGTATTCTTCAAAGTGTCCACCTTTACCAGCAACACCTTTCTGTCTTCTATCATATCCCTCACAAAGTGATAATGAACATCAATGTGCTTTGTCTTTGAATGATAAGCAGGGTTCTTTGCCAAGAAAATTGCACTTTGGTTGTCACAGTCTATTCTTATAGCTCCCTGTACTAACCCCATACTTGAACACAATCTCTGCAACCAAACTGCTTCCTTGCTTGCATGAGTGGCTGCCATGTATTCTGCCTCTGTAGTTGATAGTGCCACTACAGATTGTTTCTTACTCATCCAACTGACTGCACCTCCAAATAGGTTAAACACATACCCACTTGTAGATCTTCTCTGATCCAGATCTCCAACCCAGTCTGCATCAACAAATCCATGAATATCCAACACTCTGTCCAATCCTGGTCTTCCTTGGTAGCACAAACCATAATCACTAGTGCCACGCAAATACCTGAAAACCCACTTCATTGTTGTCTAGTGCTCCTTCCCAGGTTTTGACATAAACCTGCTCAATACTCCCACTGCATGTGCAATGTCTGGTCTAGTACATACCATTTCATACATCAGGCTACCCACTGCACTTGCATATGGAACACGGGACATGTCCTCTTCCTCTTCTTGTGTCTTGGGACATTGTTCAGCAGATAACCTCACACCTACAGGAATAGGAACCTTCACCGGTTTACTATCCTGCATATTAAACCTTTGGAGTATTGTCTCGACATACTTCCTCTGGTTTAACCAGAGCTTCCTCTTTGACCGATCTCTTTTAATTTCCATGCCCAAAATATAGTTTGCAGCACCAAGATCTTTCATGTCGAATTTGGAGGACAATTGGGTCTTCAAATCCTGGATAATTTCTTTGTCATTTCCAACCAGCAACATATCATCCACATACAAGACCAGATAAATAATACGGTCACCAATTAATTTAAAATACACACAATGATCTACTTTGCTTTTGGTGAAGCCAAGTCCCCGTATAAATGTATCAAATTTCTGATACCACATCCTTGGTGACTGTTTTAACCCATACAGAGACTTCTTTAACTTGCATACCAGTTCTTTCTTACCCTTCACCGCAAAGCCTTCAGGTTGCTTCATGTAGATTTCCTCTTCCAAATCCCCGTGAAGAAATGTTGTCTTCACATCCATCTGTTCTACCTCAAAATCAAAAGCAGCAGCAACGGATAAAAGTAATATAATAGAAGTTACCTTGGCAATAGGAGAAAAAATATCACCAAAATCAATTCCCGGCACCTGGGAATAACCTTTTGCTACCAACCGAGCTTTGTATTTCTCCACCTTTCCTTCTGCATTTGTCTTCTTCTGGAACGCCCATTTGCTACCAATGGGTTTCCTTCCAGCCGGCAACTCCACCAGATCCCAAGCCTCATTTTTGTGCAAAGATGCCATTTCATCGACCATGGCCTCTTTCTAGAGTTTTCCATCCTCTGAATCCACTGCTTCCTTCACAGTTCTGGGATCATTATCAGTAACAGACAAAGCAAAATTTGAACTGAAAGCAGATGGACTATACCTTTCTGGCTGCCTTCTTTCTCGAACTGATCTTCTCACAACCGGAGTTTGTGGCTCTTCATCTTATGATTCCTCCTCTGCTGCAGAGTCTGATTCTTCCTCCTTTGGCTCAAACTCTATCTTCTCAGGTTCCTTTGGTTGGACTTCATGTTGAATAACATCTTTGACCTCTCTGAACAACACATCTCGGCTGTACACAACCTTCCGTGTGACTGGGTTCCAAAGCTTATAACCCTTTAAACCATCCTTATACCCAATAAAGATGCACTTTTCAGATTTACTATCCAACTTGGTTCGTTTCTCCTTTGGAACATGTACATATGCATCACATCCAAATACCCTTAGATGTGAAAGAGAGGGTTTCTTACCAGTCCATACTTCTTGTGGAGTCTTATCCTCCAACGCTGATGAAGGTGATCTGTTGATCAGGTAACATGCAGTATCCACCACCTCTGCCCAGAATTCTTGTCCTAACCCGGCACCACTGAGCATGCTTCTTGCCCTTTCCATCAACATCTTGTTCATTCTTTCTGTGACTCCATTTTGCTGAGTTGTATATGGAATAGTCTTCTGTCGTGCTATACCACACTTCTTACAAAATTCTTCAAATTCCTTGCTGCAAAATTCTCCACCATTATCTGTCCTCAGCACCTTTATCTTCTTCTCTGTCTGATTTTCCACCAGAGCCTTAAATTCTTTAAACTTGTCAAAGACTTCTGATTTCTTTTTAAGAAAATATATCCATGTATTCCTTGAGAATTCATCTATGAATGATACATAGTACATAGACTTACCCAGTGATGGAACCTTCACAGGTCCAAACACATCACTGTGCACAAGCTCTAATATCTGTTTCGTCCTCTTACCACCAGAGGGGAAACTCACCCGATTCTGCTTCCCATATATACAATTTTCACAGAAATAAAAATCCAGAGAACTATTATTCATACCTTCTACCATACCTTTACCATGAAGTATTCGAAGGCCCTTCTCTCCAATATGTCCAAGCCTTTGATGCCACAACATAGTCTTCTCTCCAAACACCACTAGATTCTCTACTCCATTTTCAGGAACCATAGAACTATTGCACCCATCAACAACAGTGCTACCTTGCAGCTTGTACAGAGTTCCAATCCAAACTCCCCGCATTAATATCAGTGCTCCTCGAACCATCTTGCAGGTATCTTTCTCGAACACCGTCTTTACACCTGCATCATCCAACTTGCTTACAGAAATCAGATTTCTGGCCAATGCAGGAATATGTAGAACACCCGGAAGTGTTCTAACCCTTCCATCTTGCAACTTCAACTTTACTTTTCCCCGACCAATGATTCTAGCCTTCCTATCATCTCCTAAGAAGACATCACCACCATCGTATTTCTCATACTCGCAGAACCACTCTCTATGGGGAGTGAAGTGAAAGGATGCACCTGAGTCAATCAACCATGCCTCATGATCTACATGTGTACTTGAAGAAGCCAAGTACACATCCCCACCTTCATCTGAGGTGGTTTTTGCCTCTGCAGAAGGAGCATCATCAGATCCCTTTCCTTTATCAGGAGCTTTAGATTTACAATCCCTTCTGAAGTGCCCTTCCTTTTTCGCATTTCCAGCACACCACCTTTGTAGGTTTTCCTGGAGATTTAGATCTCCCTCTAGATTTAGATCTCCCACTCGATGACTTATTTTTGTTTCTGTTCTGGGACCGTCCTCGTACAAACAAGGCATCACCATTCTGGTTGTCCATATTTTTCCATCTCATCTCCTCCGTCAACAAGGCTGAGACTATTTCATCAAACTGCAAAGCAGTTGCATTGCTACCTATTGCAATAACCAGACTATCCCACGAATCTGGTAGAGAACACAACAGACTGATGCGCTTATCTTCATCTGAAATTTTAATATCAACAGATAATAACTGACTTACCACAGTATTAAACGCATTCAGATGCTCTGTCACTGAGTCTCCATCTTTCATCCTCAGGTTATACAGCTTTTTCCACAGGAACAGTTTATTCACCAGAGACTTAGATTGGTACAAAGTCCCTAACTTGACCCACAAAGCCTTTGTCGTAGCTTCCCCTGATACATTCAGCAATACTGAATCCGAGACACACAATCGTATTGTGCTCTTTGCCTTCTGATCCAACTTCTTCCATTCTTCATCGGTCGCTCCCGATGGTTTAGTACCCGGATCTACCGCGATCCACTGATCTTTATCCACCAACAGATCCTCCATCTTGAGTTTCCACAACTCAAAATTCTGACCATTGAACTTCTCAATCTCTATCTTTCCACTGCTCGCCATCTTCTTTCACCACCAGAATCGATCTCGCAGATCTCTCACTGAACAGGGTCTACCACAGGCCCGAGCGAAACCCCTCAGCAACAAAGGCGTCCCCTTGAAGCCAAAACAGCTCTGATACCAAATGTAGGTTTTAACCCTATACAGAAATTACCTGCATACGAATTCTTAAACAAAGAAAATAAACAATGCGAGAGCATAACCCATAAAACACATATGCACAGAGATTTTTCCCTGGATCCCAAAACCGGGACTACCAGCTTGATTTTTCATTATGTTCCTTTCAATGTTACAATACATATTTATACATGCCGAAGCATCCAATACCATGGACCGAAAACCATCGCGTCCAAAAAACATGTGCGAAAATCATGCACAAAACCATAGGTGGGTCCGCCCAACCTAACATATGGTCCAAAACCAAAATTTTCCGGGGCCCTTTTCAAGTGGGGTTACGGGTGCCCTTCAAACCCCCTATTAAATATGTGGAAAGAATATAACACAACCCAACAAATAGAATCCAATATATTCCAATTTTAATTTGTCCATGAATTAAAATTGAGAATTAAAATTCGAATTTAGTCTCACTAGTTGCTTGAAAAATAATTAATTAATTCATCTTGAGTTAATTAGTTGGAGAAATTCAAGCTAGAAGTCTTTGTGAAGTCATGCAACAATTATCCCCTAAATTAAGGAGATTATCCCTTAATTAAGGAGATAAGATTGAGTTATATTTGAATTGTAATTAGTTAGCTTAGTTTGCTGAGTTAAGTCCAGTTAAATTAGTTCCAAACTGTTTGAGGAACGAATTGCGAGTTCAGTCAGTTAATGCATGCATGCATCCAACTAGTGTACTCCAAATAACTGAAGATTCTCTCATCAGAAACTCATGCATGTATATTCAGAGAAAGACCCAGTTGAGCTAAATGTCAAGGACAAGTTATTATCAGTTGCATGAGTTTTCCTATAAAGGAAACTCATCCATGCAGAAGGAATAAGGTTCCTTGAGGATTGCACAGTTTTACAGGGTGTGAGATCAGTGTGAGTGATCAATGTTACACTTGGTAACAGTAGGATCACCCAGGAGAAACAGCGCAAGGAAATAGGAGGCTTGGAGGGCAGAGGAGAAGGCTTGTGAGAAGCTTTGATTTCCTGTGAGCATCCAGGAGGATTGTACTGAGAGTTGGCTAGCTGTGAGAGCTAAGGCTTTGTATTATTCTGATATATTTCCACCTTGTATGATAATACAGATAATGGGGTTTTTAGCTAAGGCTTTCCCCTAAGTATTATTTTGTGTTTCATGTGCATTGATTCTGCTTCTGGTTATATTTTTTCTGCTTGATCTTGCTCAAATCTATTAAGCTTCCGCAAGTTTTATTGTAGAAGTAGATTAAATTATTTTGCTTTAGTTATATTGCATTATTAGGTTAATCTACAGTGAGAATTTATATATGGTATCGGAGCCAAGTTTATCGGAGTTGTGAACAGTGTACGAGAAGAAAATTCGAAGTTTGAAGTTCGGGATTGCAAGTACAAATCGAATTCATCTCATACTTCAGGTTGGTCAATGGCATTCTATGGCTTGAGACTCGAGCATGCCTTGGAAGGAAGCTCAAATTACATAGCATGGAAAGATAGAATGGAAGTTGTATTAGAAGACAATGGTTTGAAGGATTTCCTTGATCAAGAAATCCCCAAGCCAACTGTAGCTAATGCATAAGAATTGGCTGAATGGAAGAAGTGTGTGGCAAAGGCGAGATGAATTCTTCTGGAGGGAGTTCGAGACATATTGTCTCAAGTCTCCATGGGAAGGATACTCTGTTTTCAATGTGGAAGACAATGAAGGACCTCCATCAGAACAATAGCGACCAGAGGAAACTGGCACTCAAGGATAAACTTAGGAAAATCAAGATGGAGAAGGGTGATATTATTTCTACATATTTGAACAAGCTCACCACCTGCAGAGATGAGCTTCGTAGTGTGGGAATAAATACTGTTGATGATGATATGGTGAGCCTCGCTCTCCTTGGCCTTCCAAAGAGATGGAATAGCTACCAGGACTCTGTGAATGGAAGGGAGAAACTGCTGGATTGGGAACCACTGTGGTCGGATCTCATGCAGGGGGAGATCAAGAGGAGCACACGAGATGGTTCTTCATCCAAGGATGATGAAGAAAATTTGGCCTTAGCAAGTAAGGCAAGGAAAGGTAGGGAGAAGGATTCTCATTCCAAATCAAATTCTTCTCATGGAGGGAAGAAGGTTGACAAGTCTAACGTGAGATGCTTTAATTGTCACGAGATGGGTCATTATGCGACTAATTTCCCATCGAAGAAGTCCAAGAAGGGATCCTTGGAAGGATCGGAAGGTGAGGCATTAGCCTCTCAGTTCAAAATGGACTTCGCCCTCATCGCATCCATGGTGTCATCGATGATGGGTTGTGGCTGGTTTCTTGACAGTGGAGCCTCATTCCACATGACCGGTGATAAAAATTTATTCAGTACCTTGGAGGAGAAAGACCTCAAGATGCGGATAGATATGGGTGACGATAAAAGGTATAGTGTTTCAGGAGTGGGCACAGTTGCTTTTCAGAGGCAGCATGGAGCTCTTATCACCTTGACAGATGTGAAGCATGTGCCTGGACTGAAGAAGAATTTGGTATCGATCGTGATGTTGGAGGACAAAGGCTACGATGTAGTCTTTAGTAAGGGAAAGGTTTTACTTAAACACATCACCATGAGATAGGTGAAACAGATTGGTTCACGAGTTCAAAATCTGTATGCTCTTGAGGTTTAAGATGCATGCAAAGCCTTGAGGAGCAAGGCAGCTGTTACAGACTTGGTGGTTGAGAGGGATAGTACATTACCTCTCAACATACAGCCCCAGAAAAAGTCTTAGACAATTGTAGAGGAGCCACAATTGGAGATGCTGAAAGGAGACCGAGTGGAGGCATCCTCTCATGTAGAGACCTCCAGTAGAGGAAAATTTCAAGCCAAGTCAGCTGAGGGATCACATGCAACCATACCTCTAGGTGTGAGATGGGGCGATGTGAAGTGATAGTTCAAGAAGGTTGAAATTGGGCAGGGTCCATTGAGAGGTTTTATCTCATGGATCGTACCTTGCTACAGGAGCCCAAAGTACATAGTAGAGGGAGGAATTAGTGGGATTGATGTAATCAGAGATCAAAGTGACAGAGGCTAGAGCAGTAAGATATTGAAGAGCGCAGAGAAGGATTGACAACAGTGCAGAAAGGCAGAGTCAACAGAAGCGCAGAGTTTTCAGTCGACAGAGGAAATAGCAGTCAGAGACTTTGATGACAGATGCATCATACTAATTCGGGTTAGATGTGTTTTTTGTTTCTAGAGTTGTTGGGGCACCAACACAAGAGAGAAGTGTTGCATGCAGAGCATTCCAAAGGTTCAGGATCGAGATTGAGTTGAATTCCTTTCTTGTTGAGAGGGAGTGTTGAAAATAGCAACAATAAATTATAAAAATAGAATCTAGTATACTCCAATTTTAATTTGTCCTTGAAATAAAATTCGAATTTAGTCTAACCAGCTGCTTGAAAAATAATTAATTAATTCATCTTGAGTTAATTAGTTGGAAAAATTCAAGCTAGAAGTCTTTGTGAAGTCATGCAACAGTTATCCCTTAAATTAAGGAGATTATCCCTTAATTAAGGAGATAAGATTGAGTTATATTCGAGTTGTAATTAGTTAGGTAATTTTACTGAGTTAAGTCCAAGTAAATTATTTCCAAACTGTTTGAGGAACTAATTGTGAATTCAGTCAGTGAATGCATGCATGCATCCAACTAGTGTACTCCAGATAACTGAAGATTCTCTCATCAGAAACTCATGCATGTCTATTCAGAGAAAGACCAGTTGAGCTAAATGTCAAGGATAGGTTACTATCAGTTGCATGAGTTTTCCTATAAAGGAAACTCATCCATGTAGAAGGAATAAGTTTCCTTGAGGATTGCACAGTTTTACAGGGTGTGAGATCAGTGTGAGTGATCAGTGTTACACTTGGTAACAGTAGGATCACCCAGGAGAAACAGCGCATGGAAATAGAAGGCTTGGAGGGCAGAGGAGAAGGCTTGTGAGAAGCTTTGATTGCTTGTGAACATCTAAGAGGATTGTAATGAGAGTTGGCTAACTGTGAGAGCTAAGGATTTGTATTATTATGATGTATTTCCACCTTGTATGATAATACAGATAGTGGGGTTTCTAACTGAGGCTTTCCCCTGAGTATTCTTCTGTGTTTCATGTGCATTGATTCTGCTTCTGGTTATATGTGTTCTGCTTGATCTTGCTCAAATCTATTAAGCTTCCGCAAGTTTGATTGTAGAAGTAGATTAAAGTATTTTTCTTTAGTTATATTGCATTATCAGGTTAATCTACAGTGAGAATTTCCACATCTGGGTCTTGCCAACTTCTATCCCAGGTTTGTGTTCGGATTTTATCATATCATTTGGCCCTTGAGTCAAGTCACCAAGGGAGGAGCGAAAGAGAAATTCTTTTGGTCTGAATCTCAACAAAAGGCATTCACAGAGTTGAAATATCACCTCTCCTCGGCACCAATGCTCGCATTACCGGACTTGTAACAGCCATTTGAGGTTGAGACAGATGCCTCTAACTATGCTATTGGGGCAGTCCTTACTCAACACGGGCATCTAGTGGCATATCATAGTGAGAAACTTTCAAACAAAGTACGGAAGTATACCACTTATGAAAGAGAGATGTATTCCATTGTGCAGGCCTGCCGACAATGGAAGCATTACATTTTGGGGAAGGAAACGGTCATCCACACAGACCACCGACTCTTGCAGTTCATACAGACACAAGGGAAGTTGCAGAATGTTCACCATCAGAAGTGGTCCACATACCTGCAACAGTTCCATTTGAATATCAAGTATAAGAAGGGCAGCACCAATAATGTTGCAAATTGCCTCAACCGACCACCGATCATGGCATTAACCACCATGCTCAACTCTTGTGGGCACGAGACTTCAAATTGGCCACTTCTCTACAAAAGCAACATAGAATTCTGCCACACATACCAGACGCTATTGGAGGGTCAGCGTGTTCTATATTTCCACCTCCAAGATGCCCTGTTATGCCACCTGGATCACCTTTGTGTTCCTTCAAGCGAGCGTGCCAAGATGATTTGGGAAGCACACTATAGTGAGGCTGTTGGGCATTTCGGGGTCGAGAAAATGGTGGCAGTACTGCAGAAGTATTTCTATTGGCCGAATCTTCGACATGATTTCGGGAAGTACATCAGGTCCTGCACTGCCTGCGTCATTGCCAAACCGACCATCAAGAAGCAAGGCCTCTATGCTCCACTGCCTACCCCTGGTTAACCTTGGGAATCCATCTCCATGGATTACATGTCGGGCCTTCCTTCTACAAAACATGGAAACGACTGTGTTTTTGTGGTCATCGACAGGTTCTCGAAGACGGCCATTATGGTTGCCTGCAAGAAGAATATCACAGCAGAAACCACTGCTAAACTCTTCTTTGAACGAGTGTGGGTACACTTTGGGATCCCACAGTCTATCATCTCAGATCAGGACAGAAGGTTCCTCAGTACATTTTGGTCCAGTCTCTAGTCGATGCTGGACACCAAACTCACTAAGTCCACAGCCTTCCATCCCCAAACTGATGGCCAGACAGAGGTTGTCAACAGGATGATCATATGCATTCTACGCATGTACAACTCAAAGAATCCATGCACATGGGATGAGAGCCTCCCCTATGTTCAGCACAGTTATAACCAAGCTCTCCACAGCTCGACTGGCAACAACCCTTTTCAGGTGGGCTTAATATTCCAGCCCCTATGTTCCATTGATGTGGTAATGCCATTTGCAGCTACTCAGGCAAATTCAGCTCATGTCCAGTCTGAAATAGATAAGGCAAACAACTTCATTGAGTACATCCAACATATCCACCAGTAGGTCCACGAAATTCTGGAGAAATAAAATTCCAAGTACAAGCAGCGACATGATCAACATCAGGTGCCACACAAGTTTCAGGTGGGCAACAAAGTCGAGTTACATTTACAAAAGGAATGCCTTACCGGAGCCTATCGGAAACTCAGACCACTCCGATATGGTCCTTACACCATTACCAAGGTTGTGGGAGACAATGCATTTGAGCTCAGCATTCCCCTATTCCTTGGCCTACACCCAGTGTTCAATGTGGACCGCCTTTTACCATACCTCCCACCATTGCTAGACATATCAAACATTGTAGAACAACTCACACCTACAGAGTTAAATCCAGATTGCATGGAATAGGCCACAACTGATCAGATCATGGACACGTAGAGCAAGAACACTTGATAGCAACGGAACACTTGATAGCAACGGATCCAACTATATCGAGTTGTCAAAGTAGGCCAACTCCTTCACCGGGGCAAGTGGCTCACCAGGGACCAAGTTCAGCAGAAGTTTCTTCATCTCATGGAGGAACTCAACGCAATGGGGACCATTGCTTCCTAAGGGGGGAGGAATGATCCAGGTGGATATTGGTGGCCACCCGCCTATTCCACTTGGACCTCCACCATTGTTTCTTTCATTTTTTCAGTTTCCTTATTTGTAGCACAATTTAATATTTTTGGCAATTTTTCGGGTATTGAACTTCCGGAGTCGTTTTGAGGCCATAAACGACGTCTTTTGGGAAAAATGGGAGTAACATGGGTCCATGGATTGATTTTTCTCATCCCAAAGTTGTATTCCTTAAATAGATCATTTTAACGAGGTATTGTGCGTGTCAAATGGAGATCGTATGCCAAAGTTACGACCTCGGGAAGTTGATGTACCAATTTAACCAAAACGGGGCCCATAGTTTGCCGCTTCATCTCCTAGGGTTAGGTTTTTGGATGTTTAGGGTTTTCCATTGTTTCTCAACAATAAATAAGTCTTTGATCCTCATTGTAAGACAGTTGAGAGGCATGTAGTCGCCACGTCTCTCCTCAGAGATAAGCTACCATCGTCCAAGCTAGTTTATTTCCATTTCTGTTTGTAAGCATATTTCAGTATTTTACATTAATGAAATGAAGTATTATTGCTACTACATCTCTGTATTTATGGTTATCTCTGTAATTTGTTGCATTCCTATTTAAATCTCGATCAGCTTGTTTCCATTGTTCTTGAGAATACACTATAGGTTGAGAGGGATTTACCTTACAATCCTTTGTTAAGTGCCCATATTCATGGGAAATAGTACATTCAAAAGATATTTTCTCATAATACAACTTTTGAAGATGATTATAGCTATTTAGGGAGAGATTGATTAATTATGGGAGAGATTTTTCTAGCTCTACATTCACACAAATTTGGGTACAAGAGAACAAGGGATACACAAGCTATGATTTGTCTATGTACTCTATTGCAACACCAAGGAAAACTTGAGGGGCTAAATTTCACCGATGGAAAATTTTCCAAGTTTTTTTGAAAAAAAAAATCAATATTTCCCCTTTTCTAAAATGATTCATCCAAATTCCATAAGATAAAAGCATTTTAATCTAAAAATCACTATTTTTTTTATATAAACTATGTAAAATCCTTAGAAATTTAGATATTTTTATAAAAATATCACCAAATAATTTATGATTAATATTTTAAAAATTAGTAAGATTCACCAAAGTTTGTACACTTCAATATAAATATAGGTCCCTAAAATTTTCCTTGTAAATAATTTCTTATGTCTTCCAAGTATTCATCATTCTAATAATGGAGTAGAAGGTGACGAAATTTCACACAAATAGGAATCACAATTGGGACAGTCTAGGGTCCACCTATTCAAATACATTCATAGAGGCCTGATGAGAGAGGGTCCATTTTTTAAACTGAAATCTTTATCATCCTTTAATTTGAACAATAATGTGTATTAGCATTTTCCATGAGAATGATAAAACATCTTGCCTTGGATTAGGACCATTTGATTTTTTGTATATAAATATGCATGGCATTTAGGAAGGGATAAATACATATAAACTAAGCCACCAAGGCTTATTCAACTAGCAAGAGGGATTTAAAGTGAGGTAGTGATAGTGGAATATTTATATCAAGGGTTGTTATTTTATCTCTTTACAAACCTATATGGTTAGGGCTTGGGAATTGATTTCTAAAGTGAGGTAGTGACAATGGAAGATTGACATCAAGGGTGGTTTTTGATCTCTTTACATACCTATTTGGTTAGTGCTTGGAAATGGATTTCCCGAGGGTGGATACCAATTGCTAGAAGGAAAGCATTTCCATTCAATGAGATGGTGGATGGAAATATAAATCTTTCCCTCCTATTTTAAGCCCTATGTGAAGCCTAAAACTCATTATTAAGCTCTGGATATTGAGTTATTACATTTCTATTACTATAACATTATATCATATAGAACCTTTCATTATACCATTTCATTTAATTGTACTTGTGTCTCCTATATATATACCAAGGAGACACAGTCTTAAGATCCTCAAATCTTGTCATATACATTATATTCATTGTTAAAGGAGGTTTCCCTCTCGAAGTGGATTATAATTACTGGTTACTTATTATTTCTAAGGCACAAGGTTCATAACATCTATATGATATTGTTAGGAAGGCAAATGAAGTAGATAACTAATGGTGATAATAAGAGAAAGGCTAGGGTTAATATATCAAATCATGGGTAGTCACTTAAAAAAATATTGGTATGTAAGGTTAATGTGAAATTTTAACCTATGTGTCATCCATTCAATCCATAAAAAGGGATTTTAGCTTGTGAATTTTACCTTGGGAATATATTTCCTTTCCTTCTATAATAAATTTTAACGTATGTGTCCTCCATTCAATTCATGAAAAGGGATTTTATCTCATGAATCTTACCTTAGGGTATCTTTCCTTTCCCTCTATAAAAATGGGTGATATTTGAGAAGAGTTCATTTAATATGACTTGAAAAACCATAATCTTTTTAAGATAACATAGGTGATAAAGGAAAGTTTTATCATAATAAATAAATTTAATGAAGTTGCATCCAAACCATTATACATATACACAAATAAAAGACTCCTCCCATTATTATGGTTGGAAGCATGTCTTTAAAAGCATGTCTTTGATTGATCTTTGAACCCCATATCCTTGTAAGGTTGGAGTCAATTATTATACATTATTGAGTCTCAACCATAACATAATTATAATCTAGTAAATGATATCATTTGCATGTAGGGCACATTATCCCTACTTTTTATATCTATGTCATGAAGATATTCTTTATGTGTAAACATGTAAATTGTAGCTTAATAAATTAGTGTTTCATGGAATATATATGTGTGCTTTTATTTAAAGCATATCATTACTAAAAATTGTCATTATGCTAGGCATAGATTTCCAAAACTCCCTTCCATCTCATTATGCTAGGCATAAACCAGAGTCTAGCTAATCTAGGGTTTTAGTCTCCCCATCAACACAACCAACTGTCCACCTGAGAGAACATCCAGGCTTCCAACCACACTCTTCTCCCTCCTCCTTCCCATATTCTAAGTCTTCTCATGACCAGGATCCATGGCATCCCATGTTCACTTCTATGGGTTCCCTGAGTAGCTCCATTGGCTCTTCATTTGTCACTGTGTATGATTCCATGGGCTGTCTTCCATATATGGGTTTTAAACTTGTTGAGATGTGCTCTCATACTTCAAACCCCCGCATATCTATTAGGTATCAATATGTTTCCATCCTCGTAGCTCATTTAGATTCTCTCATGTTCCCATTTGTTGCCCCACTCATTTCCTCTAGTGATCCATTGTATTATCCCTCATCCCCATCCATTGTTCCATTAGATTCCACCTCTCAAGGAGTGGCTCACCTATGAGTCAATACTCATCTCTCTCCCTTCTCATTAATCCAGCTTGAGCCTTTGTTACTCTAGCTCCATCTCAAGCATTCATTACTCTAGGCTTAGCCCGAACCTTCATTACTCCAACCCAATACATCCTCTCCCTCTTTCATTTCTAACCTTTCTCTCCTGAGCTCTTCCTCCCTTCCTCCAACCACCATCCCCCTTGATCCTCGTTGCCCCTCTTCTGAGATCTTTCCAGCTATACCTTCTAGTATTTTTTCTAAATCCTCTTCCATGCGACCCTTAATTTTGGGAAATATTTTTCAGTCATATTCATCTCAAACCATCACAACTCTTAACCATTCTCAGCCTAGTTGTACTCAAAGTAGCCCCACCCCCATGGAGATTAACAATTCCCACCATCCCCCTCCCCGCCCCGTACCGTGATTAATCATTCTTCCTTGCAACTTTCACCCCCATCTCTAAGCCTTCTTGCTAAAGTATTCACCCTTTCTATATTCCATATGAAGACATTAATTGTTTAATCAAATCCAGATTCCATTTTTTCTCACCTCCCCTTGAACAAAACTGAAGAAATTCACCAAGAAGTGGGGAGATTACTTCGCAATTCTAAGCTTCCCAAACCCAATATTACAAAAGAAAAACTCCTTGCTATTAGGAACCTAAACAAAAATACAGTCATCATCATTTTAAAAGATGACAAAGGAAATGTTGCAATAGTTATGAATTCTTCCAACTATGGTGCTAAGATGGTTGATTTTCTCTCCTCTTCCTCCCACAAATCCCTTACCAAAATCTCTCTCAAAACCACGACTAACTAGGGTTCCAAAGCCATTAAATCTTCTTCCCTTCCCCCTTCCATTTAGAAGCAACACCTTCCCCAAAACCCTCTCACTCATAAAATTTATGGGCAACCCAAGATTCATAAGAAAGACATTCCCCTCAGATCCATGGTTAGTGCCATTAGTTCACTTGCTAATGACATATGTTGTTTTTTAACCCTTAAACTTAGCTCACAATCACAGTACAAATTACCCATCACAATGTAGAGTAATCTAGCAGTTTTTTCTCATATCCTATTACCTACAAACTTCAAGTATGGGCACTCCCCTATTACAGATCCCCCATTTACAAAATAAATCTCCACCTTTTATAATCTTCAAATGTTATTTTGGTTTCCTGAAAATATGGATTTAGGTAACCTAGGAGTTATCTGAACCTAACCATTCAAGAAAAATGGCTCGAAAGATCAAATAAAGAAAAGATTAGATCTCCAAGTTGAATTGATGATATGGAAGTTCCATTAACTGGCAAAATCAGTGAACTAGAAGTTTCTGTAATTAACTGGCAAAATCGGTGAAATAGAAGTTTCTGTAGCTAACACTGCGTCCTGAATATTGTAATCCTTGCTATGAGATTTTGTTGACTCAAGTTCTAAGCACTCCTATTTGAATTTGTGACGAAAAGCTCCTCAAAACCAAGATGCCAATCGCATGGGCAAACACTAAATACAATTATTAAATCGTTGAATCAAAACAAATGTTCCCACTTTAGAGCGCCTTAATTTGTTATAACAAGATTTTGTTATGAAAACGTTCATGTTATTCTTTTTATTATACAGTTTCTTTATTCAACCCCTGTCACAAGAGGAATATATTGTGTTTAGTTTGAGTAGTTATTAGTTTGTTTTGACAAAAAAAAATTATTTTTCTTTATAGTTAAATATTAGAAATTGAATTTTATTATTTTTGAAAATGTTTTAATATATTTATTTCAAATTTAATTGGCTCACTTTTTATTTTGCAATGATAACATATGTACCCCACAATCTTTGGTTAGTTGTACCATCAAATATTTCGTTGTACATACTGGCATTAATTCATTATTTGAATTTCATTATCCATTAACACCCTCATTTTGGATGGCTTATTTTGCTCAAAGGTAATCTACACAAAAGTCATGAACGTAACATCTATGTTAAAGTCGTATTATCATTATTTGAATTTCATTACCCATTAACACCCTCAATTTGGATGGCTTTTTTTGCTTACGGGTAATTTACACAAAGTCATGAACGTAACAACCATATTAAAATCGTATTCGATTTCCTACTAAAGTCGTCTTCGATTTCCTATTGTATGTTTCGTCTAGCTATGTACGTAATTTCTAAAGTTACTTACAGGATAGGGGACAATGAAGCACCTCGTGGTGTAGCCTAAATATGAAACGTCAAATCATAAAATATTATCATTGTCATTGCATCGTTGTAATTTATTTATTCGTCGACACAAGTGTCTATATCGATCTAGGTGGATGTACCAACGTTGACTTTAAAAATTTCTAATATATTTGTTCATTTATTGAGGCTCGAGGGAATATGCAGTCCTCCATCGATAGCTAGAGTGATGTGGAGTACGAACCAGTGGAAAAGAAAATAATTTTTTGTGAGTTGTAAAAAAAAAGGTTGGCAGTTAGTGGCACTTAATTTTTTTGTGAGTTGAGAATGAATTAAAATTGGGAAGAAAATAGGGAGGAGGCAAGCGGGAGACTGCGGTTTCTCACGACGGAGGGTTTCTGAGCGTGTGAATCACCATGGATGGTTGCAAAGGAGGGAGCTCCTCTCCCTCCCACAAAGAGGCAGTGATTAACAAGGGCAAAACTCCCCTGGAACCAAGCAGAGGTTTCTCAAGGGGAGAAGAAGAAAACAGGAACAAGAAAACAACAAGTAACAATGAGAAGGAAAATGCTAGCACACAAGACATGGAGGAAAATGACAAAGAACAGGGCACGACAGACAGAAAGCAAAAAGGACCGTGCAAGCCCAGAGCTGAAGTCGCTCCCAGAGTAATCTTAAATAACCCTGAGCTGCTGGCCCACAGGGAGCACATGCAGGCTTATGCCATCATATGCAAATTCATGGGTCTCTGGCCCACCGAAAAAGCGTTACAAACTTGGATCAAATACCAATGGAAGCCTAAAGGAAGCATTGATCTTCATCTAGGATCCAAGGGTTTTTTCACTGTGGTGTTTACAAGCATTGAGGACAAAGATAGAGTGTTTGAAGGGGGGCCATACTTCTTCGCAGCAGTAGGGCTCTATATGCGGCCATGGACGATGAACTTCGTGTCAGAGCGGGAAACCTTTACCTCAGTTCCAGTTTGGGTAAGACTCTATTCGCTACCTCTAGATTATTGGCAAACAGAATCACTAAAAGCTATAGGAGACAAATTAGGGAGGTATGTCAAATCTTCTGAAGCCACGAGAAGAGGAAAATATACCTCCTTTGCTAGGATTTGCGTAGAGATGGACCTATTTGGAGCTCTTCCGGATGAAGTTATTTTGGAGGTTTATGATGAGGAATGGGTGCAGAAGATTGACTACGAGCATATTCCTTTTAGATGTCGTAAATGTCACGAACATGGGCACCTCCTCAGAGATTTCCCTCTCAGCAAGGCAGAGAGCAAAAACAATCCCAACATAAGGCTTTCACAAAATAGTGCATAAAGGTCGGAAGGGCAAAAAAGGGCTAAAACAACACCAAAGCGGAGACCAAAGAGGGAGGGCGAACCCATTCCAAGTTCTGGAAGAAGAGGAAGATACAGCAGCCGAAAACCAAGTAATGGAAGATGGATATGAAAAGCAGGACAAAGAGAAAGAACAGGATCAAGAAAAGGCAAAGGAAACACAGAAAGGTAACATGATGAGCGAATCAGAGATGGATATGGATCAGGAGATAACTCAAAGCAAGATGGAACTGGAAGATAATGAGTTGCAAGAGATTCTGGACAAAGAAAACCTGGATATAGAAGGGTTCCTGAACAAGGGAACAACGGGAGGGGTAGAATCTCTACCACAAGAAGAATACGTTCAGGTACAACAGTTATTCTTATGGAAAACTCAAGCAAAGGGATTGAGTGAAGAAAACATCATGGAAAGACAGGACACTCAGGGAATAAAAGCAGTAAAATCAATATCAGAATTAGCTCCAAGAAACCCGGGGAAAAAAGGGGGGGAAAAAGCAGAACGAGCTATTAATGGAGTGTGGAAAGCTTATGATAAACTCAGGTAAGATGAAAGATCTAACTAGTACTCCTTTACCAATTTGTAATAATGAAGTTTACCGCTTGGAATATCAGAGGTCTAGGTAGCAAAAGAAAGCAGAGATTACTGAATTTTAGAATGAAGCAAGTAACTCCGGATATAATATTTGTCCAAGAAACAAAAAGTTCAGTTCAAAAGATAAAACAGATCCATAGTAAATGGCTTAGCAAATATGAATTCATAGAAGTCAAAGCAGAAAACACAGCAGGGGGTATCCTTATCCTCTGGAATCCCCAAAAAATTGGGATTATAGATGCGGAGGCATCAAGAAACTATTTATCAGTGGTTATTTAGCCTATAGGCGACAGGGACACCTTTCTTGTTACGAATGTCTATGGCCCTCAAAGGTTAGAAAACAAAATTAGGTTTATTGATTCCTTAGTGGACCTTCGAAACAGATTTGCAGGGCTACCATGGGTCATAGGAGGAGATTTCAACTTGATCAGGTCTCTCTCAGAAAAAAAGGAGGCACAAGAGCTCTTAGCAAAGATTCCTTAGCTTTCCAATGTTTTTATGAAAACATGAAGCTGGTGGACATTGAGACTAACAATGGCCTTTGCACTTGGAACAACAAAAGAGGAGGGGATTCCCAGGTAGCTTCCAAGCTAGATAGATTCATGATCTCTGAAGATCTCATGCTTCTAAACAAAGATATAATAGCAGAAATTCTTCCTTTTGGAGGCTCAGATCACTGGCCGATTCAAATGGAGATCAAGGGTATTGGCACCCCAAGAAACAAACCGTTCAGGTTTGAAAACATATGGCTGTCACACCCGGATTTTAACAACAATATTGAAAAATGGTGGGCTGAAGATCTGCACATTCAAGGATCTTCTATGTTCCTGCTACACAAAAGACTAAAATACATCAAGCAGAAGCTAAAGGAATGGAACCAGAAGGAATTTGGCAATCTTTTCACGAATAAAAAAATGGTAGAAAACAAAATACAAGAGCTTAATCAAACTTTGATCAGGAATGGCTTTGATAAAGACATAAATGATCAAGCAGAGAAATATCAACAAGATTGGGAAATGTTGTGCAAACAAGAAGAAATTTTCTGGAAGCAAAAATCCAGGGTACTATGGCTGAAAGAAGGAGAACATAATACCAAATTTTTTCACAAATCTACCATTGCGAACAGAACCCACAACAAAATCTCTTCGATCAAAGATGTAAATGGTCAAACTCATCACTCCCACGTGGAGATTGATGCAGTGTTAGTGAAACATTTTAGGGACATAGCCAAGGAAAGCTTTTCAGACAGAGAACCTTATATAATGAACTTAACTAAAAACATTCCTAATTTGGTCTCCAGAGAGGACAATGGGAATCTCAACAGACCTGTAATTGAATCAGAGATCAATGAGGTTCTCAAGGAAATGAAAAATGGCAAGGCTCCAGGGCCGGATGGATTTAATGTGGATTTTTTCAAAGCTTGCTGGAATACAGTCAAAAGAGATATCGTGGAGATGGTGGAAGACTCCAAGAGGAACAAAACCATTTTGAAAGCTCTCAATACCTCCTTTATTGCTCTCATTCCAAGACAGGATAATGCCCAAACTCTTGAAAGATATAGACCCATCGCCTTATGCAATGTTATTTACAAGATAATCTCCAAAGTGGTGGCTAACAGACTTAAACCCCTGCTACCCAGTGTCGTCTCCGGGGAACAAACAAGGTATGTAGAAGGAAGACAAATTTTGGACAATATAATTCAAACTCACGAGGTGGTTCACTCGTTAACTTGCAACAAGAGAGCGGGTATGATCATGCAACTGGATATTGCCAAAGCTTATGACAAAGTGAATTGGATATACATTAGAAAAGTACTTACAGCGTTTGGTTTTGATCATAATTGGATCAGAGGGGTCATGGCCCTCGTGACCTCTTCTAGCTTTTCAATTTTGGTGAATGGTTCTCCTTCTGAACTTTTTATCCCTTCCAGGGGTCTTAGACAGGGAGATCCGCTTTCCCCTTTTCTCTTCATCCTCATGATGGAAGGGCTGGGCCGATCCATCAATCATGCAAGAGCTACAAGAAGAATTCAAGGTCTACAACTTTCGGAGAATGGGCAAGTTCTGACGCATCAACAGTTTGTAGATGATACCATGTTACAGGGTATTCCCACAGTGAAAGAAGCTCAGGCTTACAAGCAAATTTTGAAGGATTTCGCGAAAGCAACAGGTATGGAAGTTAACCTTACCAAATCTAAAGTATTTTTCTTTAACACTGACATTGCCATCCAGAAAAATATCTCCAAAATTTTGGGCTTTCAAAGAGATTCCCTCCCTTCCAAGTATTTAGGGGTTCCTCTTACTGCTAAACCCCGACACAAAAGCATCTTAGGATACTCTTGCAACCAAAATGCAAGACAAGGTTAGGAAATGGACAAACAGATCTCTAAATTTAGTTGGTAGATTAGTGCTTACCAAAGCAGTTCTCCAAGTCATCCCAGTATGTATGCTATTAGTTCTCCCATCTCCATTAGGAGTCTTACAGCGTTTTTGCAATATTCAAAGAGACTTTTTGTGGGGCAAAGAGGAAACAAGGAAAAAATGGGCTTTGGTCTCTTAAAAAAAATATCTACAAACCCAAATGCCAAGGAGGCCTGGGTTTGGATAATCTAGAGATTCTCAACAAAGTTCTTGGAGCAAAACTTTGGTGGAGGTGGGTTAAGGATCCTCAAGCTCAATGGGCAAGCATCTGGAAGGAAAAATATGCCAATACCTGGATGGCTTCTAACATAATCCGAATGACAGGAACAGTGAAAGGCTCACCCATCTGGAACAAGGCTTGGGAGAACAGAGAGGTGGTTCAAAAGAATAGTTTTTGGGAAATCAGAGAGGGAGATAAGGCACTGTTTTGGGAAGACAAGTGGCAACGAGAACCTAATCTTCTAAGGGGAGAATTTTTAGGCCTCAAGCATGACACTGACAATCTTGGTTTGGTTAAGGTAAAAGAATTCTGGGAGAATTCGCATAATGCTGGCAAGTGGAGAATTTGGAAAAGAATAGAGTGTAGAGAGGACAGGATCCTCAATAGTATCGCTGAGTCCCTGCAGAGAATTTTGGATCAGCGAATTATTCTAGTAACGACCGGGCAGGATCAACTGAGGTGGGGTAACAACAAAGAGGGAAACTTCAATATCAAGGAAGCTAAAAGCCTTCTCCTTGATCTGGAACCTCAAGCTCCAAACAAAACTTGGCTAAAGCTTTGGAATCACAAAGGCTGGATGAAAATCAAACTCTTCATGTGGTTAGTTAATCACCAGAAAATTTTAACCTGGAACCTCAAAAAAAGGGGCATGTTGGGACCCTCAAGATGCCAGCTCTGCGAGACTCAAGAGGAGACCAGCGAGCATCTTCTCAACAGCTGCATTTTCACTGACAAGATTTGGGATTTCTTTACAAACATCTTCAAACAGTCTGATAGAGACAAAGAAAGTATTTGTAACACTCTCAGCAACTGGAGAAATAAGGTTTCTGATAATGAAGTTCTCAATTCGACCTGGGAGCTCTTGCCGGGCTTCATTACTTGGAATGTGTGGAAAGAAAGGAACAAAAGAATATTCAAAGAGGCAAAAACTGACTCTCTTACCCTGGTGACGCTGATTGCAAAACAAATTAAGGAAACAGTTGGTACCACTGTCAGGAATCTCCCCAAAAATCCTCCCTCAGTGGGGGAATTAAGAATCCTTCAGCTTCTTGACTTGTAGGGGCTTATTCCTCAAGGCCTAGGCAGGAAAACAGGCATGAGTAAGGAGACCAAGGATTTCTGGCACCCTCCCCCGGAAGGATTTTTAAAATACAACATAGATGGAGCTTCCAAAGGCAACCCGGGGGAGGCTGGCTTTGGGGGAGTTCTAAGGGATGAAACAGGTAGAATAATTACCCTCTTCCACGGTTACCTTGGAAAAGCTACCAACAACATGGCAGAACTAATGGCTTTAGAACAATGTTTAGAATTCCTGATACAGAACAATTGCCAAAATGTCATAATAGAAGCGGATTCAGAGTTAGTCATCAACGCAACCAGGAGAATTAGTAATGGAACAGGGCCGGATAAGGTTACTAAACATTGGAGGTTAACTCGGGTTCTTCAGAGAATTCAAGTTCATCTTCAGGTGCTTCGTACCCTCAGTTTTATACATGTGAAAAGAAGAGCAAATAAGTTGGCAGACATTCTTGCCAACCAGGGTGTTGACTGCAAGAACAGTACAATCTTATGGAGGTGGAACACAATGGCACAGAGCAACCTGAAAAATCTCTGTCAAAACCAGGCGGAGGAAGATATAGTGGTGTATAGAAGCAAAATATTAGAAACCAATGTGCTACGGACAGTGGGCTGTGGGCCGTCTAATTTTGATCAAAAGGGTCAGTAGGGAAGTTATGCCTAGTTTTGCAATTATGTTGAAAATAATCAGTTTTCCTCTCCATGGTGGTCGTCAGAGAAGCCCTGTTTGCTGGATGCAGCGTCTCATTCTCCATCATCTCCTCAAGGGTTTGCCTGTCGCCGGGCTCAGTGGCTTCTCTCGCTGGCACACGGGCGAGCGTCTCCTTTGTATTTGGGTTCTGGAGGATTGGGCGCAGTGTTTGACGCTCTCAAGGGTCGCTCATCTGGTGGTTCTCAGTCTGGAAGCTGCTTTCAGGAGTAAACATGGTTTCCGGGCGATCGCAAGGCCTGAAGGTGGTTTCCGGTTTCCCAGAATTGGCAGCGATCACAATCACTGTTGGATGCGTGGCGGTGGGGTCGGTGGGAATACCACCCTCCCCGCGCACTATAGGTCGAACTTGTTGGGGGTCTGATATTATCCTTGTCCGTCCGATCAAGTGAGGAGATCCGACGACGGGGAGGGTTCGTGCAGTTTGATGTATGGGCGGGTTAATTGTCTGCCTCTTTCAGTGGCGGGGTCGTTTGCTGCCGTCAGATCGGGTCAACTATATTAACGATGCGGATTACGGAGGCAGGCTGTCATATTACTGTGATTCGTCAAGCTTTGTGGGCGCGTCCTCCACCTTGTACGGGGGCTGTTCTTGGCAGCTGTCAGAGTTTTTGGACGGGTGCGGCCCATCTCTTTTTCCCTGGTCGAGCCGCTTTTTGTTCTGTGAAGAAAGCGCCTCTCCTTTTCCTCCTTTGTTACTCCGGGAATGGGTTAAGCGGTACTATGGTACTTGGTTTTTCTTTTGGTATGTTGGCTGTCTCTTTGTTTAACTTTTGAGAATTTTGAAGGTGAGACTTGTTAATCTTGGGGCTAGTTCCTCGCACCCTTTTCGCTGGTTCACATTTCACCAAGGATGGTTGTATTCTATGTATTTTAAAAATGCTTATTAATGAATAGAAGGACCGACTTTTGCATTAGCAAAAAAAAAATTGGCAGCCAGATGTGTGGGCTAACCAACAAGTGTTGGGTGGGGTGGGCACTTGGAAACATTGATAACATCTACAATATATTTAATAAAAAAATTATGTAAAAAAACTATTAAAAAAATAATTCAATAAAAAACTATTTAAAAAACCATTAAATAAAATAGTTTATTTTTATAACATAAAAACTATTTAATAACAAAATATTTAAAAAACCTATCTAATCAAAATGGTGGGCGGATCGTTGTTGCGGCTCATAACGTTGCAGTAGAGGAAATCGAAAGGGGTTGAATGATTCAACTAGACAGATTGGAAATATTGGTGGTCAGCCCTGTAGCCCGTAACGTGGCTATCTGGGGAAATTGAATCAGTTTAAAAGACTAAATTACCTTGTATGGTTTTGCTCAACTTACTCTCTGTCTATTTTTCTCGCGATGTGCGTTGCTTTGCTTATTGTTTGTCACAAAGTGAGAAAGACAGTTGCGACCTGCATGTTTTGATATTGATATTTTTGTGAATTTGTTTAGTATATTGATTTTTGATGTGAAAAAGTTGCTCGGGCAAAGCAGCGTACAAAATTTTCTGTACACAAAAACCATATTTGTTAAATATTTTAATGTGTATAGATTGTTGGGCACAGTCCTTTATTGAAGGTTTTTGGAAAGAATCTAAAACAGTGGTAAAATGCTCGTTTTGTTAAATACATAGTAGTAAGATTAAAATTTGTTAAATACATAGTAGTAAGATTAAAATAATAATAATAATGGTAAACCATGTTATCATGGAGAAGGATAACATTGAGACTATTTCCTTAAATAACAGAAATATAAAATACTAATTCAGGAAATAACAAGGTACCATTCTTACACGAAGAATAGTAAAACCTTTAAGAATTTTCGCACATAATAATTGTCCGGAATAGTTACAGAGGTAAGCGTGAAACCCTATAGTGAACAAAGTATGTATTCATTTCAAAATGCCAAGAATTTTAGAGGAAGGTAATATGTAAATGAGAGGCATGCGTATAGTCGTTTCCAGCTATCAAATGCCCTGAAACCCTTTCCCCCAAACATTGCTGCATCCGACCCATGAAATGCAATTGCTACCTTAACCCCTAAAGGGTAAGGAAGGCCAATTTCCAGGCAGATCGGCTCTCGCATCGTGGCTGGCTGAGTTGCTTAGCCTGGACTAAACCACTTTGAATGCTTGGCACGGGATTTTGTTGTTGAATGCTTTGCACAGGATTTTGTTGTTGGCTCTTGTTCTTTCCCTTATGTTTGAGGTTCTTTGAGGTTCTTTTTTCAATTTTCTTTTTCCTGGAGGTGTTTCTGGTCTTTTTCTTTCCCTTCGGGTTAGACTGGCTGCTCCTGTTTTTGCAGCGGAAGTGCTCTGTTTTTTTCTGCTTGCAAATGATCCTTGCTATATACAGATATTATAGTTATTCTAGTTTTTGTTCACTGTGTATTTGTAACCGATTATATTAATATATAAACCGTTGTTTTTTCAGATAAAAAGAAAAAAGAAAAAGGAAAACCTAGAAATAGAATACAACAGGTGTAACAGAAGCCGCCCTCAAATATATATATTAAAAAAAAAGAAGGAAGAGATGCCATTCCTTCTCCATAACCAGGCTAGATCCCGCGGTTGGACTCACACACGGAACTAAAAGATAAATGATGACCAAAAAAAAAAATTTGGTCAGGTTATTTACAAAAAAACGACGAACAGTATTATTCGTAAAAGATCGACGCCAAAATCTCCAACCGTTGCTGAGATTTTGGAAAAAGGCAAAAGAGGGATTTCGATTCCAGTGCTTATGCAGCAAAGGTTGTGCAACGCATGGCGACATTGTAGTTGCGTGGTGGAAAGTGCTAGAGTTGACAATTAGAACCCTCGAAGCGCAAAAGCTCCAATCCTGCAGCGTGAGAATCCTATTATGCAAAGAAAGAAAGGGCAAGACGAGAGAATGAAACTCAACGAGGGTTTGAAGGGAAGTCGTTCTGTTAAAAAAACAAAATAGTTTGATCACATTATATACCCAAACCAATTAAATGAAATAAATGAATCAATGAAATAAATATATCAATTAAATAAAGTTTGTGTGGAAATTTCGATTACATTCAAAATGTTAGATTATCAGGATAGTGGAGAGGCAAGGTAGAACCTGGAGTAGGTTCCACCCGTTACCCAGAGCAGTAGGAAAAAACTAAACTTTAAGAACTTGAGCTTGTGTTACTTGTCCCGAACAGTTACAGAGGTAAGGGTAAAACCCCGTAGTAAAAAAACTACCTATTGATTTCAAATGCCGAGAATTCCATAGGAGGAAGGTAATATGTAAATCAGAGGCAGGGATGTAGCTGTTTTCAGCTATCAAATTCTAAGAAACCCTTTGCCCCAAACTTTGGTGCGTCCGAGCCCTAAAATGCAATTGTTACCCTAAACCCCTAAAGGGTAAGGAAGAAGGAGAACCTGGAAATAGAAAACGCCAGGTGTAACAGAAATCATCTTTAAAAAAAAATATTAATAATAATAATGCCATTTGTTGTCCATAGGAAACTTATAAGCTGGAGCTGCACTGAGAAACGTACCTGTAAAGAAATTCCAACCAAAACAAAAAACACTAAAGGTTAGGGTTAGGCTATTTACAAAAAGGAAAAGAAAAGCGATGAAGGAAAAACAAATGGGGACTATTACCTGTTTACCTGTAAAACATCAATGCGAAAATCCCCAACCCTGGCCGCGATTCTAGAAAATGCGACAGAGGGATTTCAATTCCAGTGCTCGTGCAACAGAGGTTGTGCAACACACAATGAAGAAGTAAGTGGGTGGTGGAAAGTGCAAGAGTTGACGATTGAAACCCTCGAAGCACAAACCTCGAACCCTATAGCACGACAACCATGTAGTGGAACCAAACAAAGAGCAAGAAGAGAGTCGCTGTCTTATATTTCAACCGTGAAAGAAGCAGGAATAGGAAATGGTAGAGACTGAACAGAGTTCTGTGCCCGAACTTCACAATGAAACAATTAATCGACAAACTGGAGCCAAACGGTTGCCAAGCGTAAACTATAGTTACGAAGTTCGAATTCCAATTCGATACAGAAAAAATTCGGTTACTTAAAATTTAATACGGGAAAAATTCGGCAGTACAGTGTACTTCTTATTTCAATATTTTAAATAATATAAATATATGTTGGTGTACATGCACTTAGACTAGCTGTGTTGGTGTACATGTATCTAGATTAGCTTCTGTTGGTGTACATGCACTTAGACTAGTTGTGTTGGTGTACATGCACCTAGATTAGCTCCAGTTAACTTATTGCTTGCATGTAGCACATGTACACATTAACATAAGATAAAGCACACTTAGCTTTAGTTAGCTTTAGTTATTGCATGTACAACTAAGCTTAACTTAGTTGCTTTTATGTATTTATTCTAAAACTAATATTGTAGAATCAATTTTCATTCTTTTCTCAATTCTTGCTCGCTTCCTTCCTTCTCTTGCAAGCTTGTTTATTGTTTTGCAGATCTAGATCTGTGTATCTCAAAAATCTTACATGTTATCGGAGCACAGGGATTTGTAATTAGTGCACAAGCAATTTTATTTGCAGGTTCAGAAGATTGAAGCAACAACAAATAATGGAGTCTAAATTGGAGTTTCCACAATCGGCAATTCTCACTCCATATAATTATTTCGAATGGAAGCCAAAGATTCAACTTCATCTCAGAAGTAGAGGCTTATTTCGAATAACCATGGAAACGGAAGTTGAACCAACATCGGCAATGGAGAAAACAAGATATTTCAATCGCATGGACGAGGCCTTCGGCATCCTATGTTTATCTATTTCTCTGGAACTGCTATTTCATGTTGAATCATGTTCAACTCCAAATGAAGTATGGAAAATTTTGGAAGAATTGTTTGGAAAACAGGATGAAATGCAAGGTCACATTCTCGAAAATGAGTTAAACTCATTAGATCCGAGAAACTTTGAGAACATTCAAGATTTTTTCACAAGGTATAAAGCCTTGTTGGTTCAGCTGAAAGGGTGCGGGATCGACAAATCCAAGCAACAAAATCAATTGATTCTTTCCATTTTATCAAAACTTGGTCCAGAGTATGCAGTATTCGTCTCTACATTCCACACAGTCAGATCTGCAACTGGTGTAGCTTGGAAGATGCCCTCACTGGATTCTTTTATTCAGTCTTTGATGCATGAGCAAGATAAGCTCATCGAAATGGGCACATTTAAAAATTCCAAAGCGCATGCACTTACTGTGCATGCAAAAGGAAAGGCAAATTCCAAAGACCATCAGAAAGGAAAAGGGAAGAAGGATCCTGATCCAAGAAAGGGAGGACATCCCAAACCCCCTGATGGATCATCTGGCTCAAAGGAAAGGAAAGGAACGAAAGGGCAATCAATGTGCAATTATTGCCACCGTGGTTTTCATCCTGAATCTGCATGCATGAAGAAGACTATAGATCTTATGGCACAGACACTCCAGCAACACAATCTTGGAGACCACATTCCTGAGAATGCTAAGAAGAAGTCTGGAGAAAAAGCAGCAGATCCAAGAGGTAACGGGCATGCTTTAATTGCTCTTCATTCTGCACCACAAGAATGGATCATCGATTCAGGAGCTTCACATCATATGGCTTCTTCAAAGGAATCATTTTCTTCTCTACATGCATACTCAGGTCCTCCAATTCTCATGGGGGATAATTCTGCAGTTGCAGCAACTGGACAAGGAAGAGTGCAATTCGAAGATGGAACTTTTGAAAATGTCTTGCATATTCCAAGGCTTTCTGTGAATCTTCTCTCAGTGTATCAGATGACACACACAGGCAGCGGAAGGAAAGTGGAATTTACCCCAGATTCCGTGAGCATTTATGACATGCAAACCAATTTGAAGATTGCATCTGGCAAAGAATTGCCCATGCCTTCCATGTCAGATTCGCAGCCCGCTCTTGAAAAGGACCATGCGTTTCCCATGCATTTCATTCCTCTGATCGAAGCTTCAGAACATCTCCGAGAGCCTTTCGATCGTCTGTTACAGAACCTCTGCTTCTCCAATTCGAATAGAATTGTAATCGTGCATGACCCGATTCTCGGGTGGGTTCAGACGGTGGCGGCCAAATATGGAGCCCCTGCCTATGTTTTCAATTGCTTCAGTGCCTATAACTCCACAATAAGCGAGAAGGGGATTGGAATTCCGGAATGCGTTGTATCACAAAAACGGTTGCAGCCTGAGAGAATTATTAGTTTCAAGTCCCGCCTGCGAGCAGAATGTCTACCACTCGCGACAGGACATCTTGTGAACAGCTTTCGAGGTCTAGAACCTCGATTCCTGAAGGACTTACAGGAAACATACGAAGATCATTACGGTAAGAAACCTCTATGGGCCGTCGGTCCTCTTCTTCCTCAATCAATTTGGACGGCTAAGAAGGGTGATTCAGATGTTGGAGGTTGCTTGACATGGCTGGACAGCCAAGCTCCGGCTTCGGTCGTTTATGTTTCTTTTGGTACAACTTGTTCTCTTTCGCGTCAACAAATCCAGGAATTGGCTCGAGGGCTGGAGGCCAGCCAACAGCCCTTCCTTTGGGTACTTAAGATTGCAGATGAAGCTCCTTCAACCGCGTTGGATCAAGCGCAGATGGACTGGATCAGGGAGCTGCTTCCGGAAGGGTACGAGGCCCGAATCGCAGGACGCGCCTTCCTGGCGAGAGACTGGGCGCCTCAGCTTGATGTGTTATCGCATGAGTCCACCGGAGCTTTCGTAACGCATTGCGGGTGGAATTCGACATTGGAGAGCATCAGCACGGGTGTTCCCATGGTAGCTTGGCCGCAACATTCGGACCAATTTGCCAACTCGATATTGGTGGCGAAGGAGTTGAAGGTGGGCGTCGAAGTGAAGAAGTGGACAAAGGCAGACGAGAATGAGTTAGTCACAACAGCAGAGGCCGAGTATAGAGGAGCAGTCAATGCCACTATTCAGGCAATTTGGCTACAACATTTCCTATCTGAGCTTGGGATTAGTGTCCATCATCCAACTGTCATCTGGTGCAATAATCAAAGTACGCTAAAGTTTTGCAGAGATCCAGTGCAGCGGCAGCGTACCAAACACATCGAGATCCACATGCACTTCATTAGAGAACTCATTCATGATGGGATCATCGATCTTCAGTACTGTCCAGTTCCGAGCAGATTGCTGACATCTTCACCAAGACTTTCACTGAGCAGAAGTTTCGATTCCTGCGAGATCATCTCGGGGTGAAGGACACGACTGCGTAGCAGTTGTCTTTTCTCTACTTTTGCATTATATTTTGAGGGGGGGTTTTCTTCCCATTGGGTTTTCCCTCTTTCCTCCTTTTTATGCATTGTATATGGGTACCTAAAATGGCCATGTTGCCGGGACTCATTCATTTTGCATCACACTCACTTAAGTTATGCTTAAGGGGGGGTGTTGGTGTACATGCACTTAGACTAGCTGTGTTGGTGTACATCCACCTAGATTAGCTCCAGTTGGTGTACATGCACTTAGACTAGCTGTCTTGGTGTACATGCACCTAGATTAGCTCCAGTGAACTTATTGCTTGCATGTGGCACATGTACACATTAACATAAGATAAAGCACACTTAGCTTTAGTTAGATTTAGTTATTGCATGTACAACTAAGCTTAACTTAGTTGCTTTTATGTATTTATTCTAAAACTAATATTATAGAATCAATTTTCATTCTTTTCTCAATTCTTGCTCACTTCCTTCTTTCTCTTGCAAGCTTGTTTATTGTTTTGCAGATCTAGATCTGTGTATCTCAAAAATCTTACAATATACAATTATAACATTGAAAACAACAAAAACTCTTTTAAAATTGTTTCAATTATAAATATTGCATATAAATACTTCTTATTCCAATATTTTAAATAATATAAATATACAATTATAACATTGAAAACAACAAAAACTCTTTTAAAATTGTTTCAATTATAAATATTGCATATAAAATTAAACGATTGCCAAGCGTAAACCATAGTTACCAAGTTCGAGTTTGAATTCGAATTCGCATTCGATTTGGTACAGAAAAAATTCAGTTACTTAAAATTTAATACGGGAAAAATTGGGCAGTACAGTGTACTTCTTATTCCAATATTTTAAATAATTTAAATATGCAATTATAACATTGAAAACAACAAAAACTCTTTTAAAATTGTTTCAATTATAAATATTGCAGATAAAATTATATATTGAACCAGTGAGCTTAGTTTTATATTTAAAATAGCAAGTAAAATAGTAAGTTTTAAGAATTTTTGTATTGATTCATTCACCCACTTGCACCACAAATTATGACATTTAATATAGAGTGAATTTTCAAGAAATAATATATTACAATGAATCACATAAATTCCACATTATTAAATATTTTATGTTCATAATGAAATGGTATATTAAGTGTGTGCAAACATTCTTTAAAAATATATGCTTATATTATCAATTGCTAATTATTTATTTTTCAAACCAAACTCACCTCTAATTTATAAGGTATAGTAACAACATCTATTATTTAGTATAATACAAAATGTTAATCTGTATAATTTAATACTTAATACTTACTCAAAATAATAAAAAATGTTAATATGTATACTTTAATACTTACTCAAAATCTTAATTAAGAAAATTCACTTTAAAAGAAAATCCATTTACTAATATAATTTTACTGATATAATTCATGCAATATTTCTATTTTTAAAATATATTTGTTTAAATTTAATAAATCTACAAATTTACAAATTATATATATCATATATTTTTTTCTTTATTCTATAAACACATAATTATCGTAAAAATTATACATATTTCATTAAAAACTTGCTAAATTTACTATAAATTTTCTTATTGCATAAACTGACAGGTAACATTATCATTTAGTAACCATATTCTTATGCTATTTCCTAAATCTGAAAAAGGTTTTGAACTGTAAATCCAACTAGAATCTCAATTAGAAATGTACAATAACATTAACTCATTAAACCACTCATTGATTGCATACGAGGCCTTTCACGAAGTTATGAAAGTGTGGGCTAAGAACCAGTCTTAAGAGTATAATGTTTTCTTTTCTCAAAAGTAATGTCAGCATTAATTCCTCGACTTTCCCATTCTCGTCAGAGGCGCTATTGCTTAAAAAGGTGCATTTCGGTCGACAAAGTGTAAGCTAGCTATTGTAAATTGTACAAGGAATGCATTTATAGATATGTATGCCATATGTCACAGTAATTTACAAGTTCTCTCATAACCATAAATAAACCTTCAAAACCACTTTCATTTTGTTCCTATTTTAGCCCCCTTATTTGCTGTTAATTATAAACCTCGCAAACCTCAAATACAACTTCTAACCTCACAAACCTCAAATATAACCTTTTGGAAACTTCCCTCAAATGTACAACATCTCAACAAGCCTGACATAACATTTTAGAAACTTCCCTCAAATGACCATCAAGCATGAGATAACCTTTTAGAAACTTCCCTTAAATGACCATCAAATGCCTTTGAAGGACCCTTATATTAGACCAAATTTGTACCTTAGAACCAACATAAATAAAAAAATTCATACCTTTGAATTATGTTTCAAAATGGGTCCAAATTTCATCTCACCAAAGAGAAACCAAACATACCTCAAGGTCTTTCCACAAATGCTAGAAGTTTGCTTCAGAAAAGGGCGAGAATATACCTTTAGTAAATTTCCTTCAAATAGTCTAATACAGGCGCAAGAATGAGGGTTATAACAGACCTCAGAATAGTTTAAACAAGTGGAGATGTCCACACAAGAACTATCTCAAAAGTATGTGAAAATAGAACTCCATTACACCAATAGTTTGTCCTTCAAGCTATCCACAAAGAGCTTCAATGCACTATGTAAAGTTTCATAGATTAGGCCCTAGAAATCTTTAAGCAATGCAAATTTGTAATCATACCTCAGGGTCAAGATTGGTCCTCAGGACAAGCCTAGATTATGCCTCAAAAACTCAGAAAGAGAAACCTTTGAACAATGTTGATATAACCCTACCTAAGAGCTAAAATTTGATGTCAGGGGAGATCTGAACTAGCCCTTAGAATAGTCCAAAAAAGCCTGTGTAGATACACTCCTACCTTAGGGCCGAAATAATGCCTTAGGTCAACCACAAATGAATGTGAATGGGAGCCTCAAAGGAGCACGAATTTAGCCTCGACAAATTATTTGAATAAGCCTCAAAACTTGTTTTTGTCACAAATTCATTAGCATATTACTCCATATTTTGTCAATTAGCTGTATGCATGTGTTTTCTACATTTCACATAAAAAAGAATTGTAACCACCATGAAACACAAATGCCTACATCATTCAAGATAAATCAAATGGAAACAAATAAACCATCAAAAGAATGGAGAAGAATCAATAAAGTCAAAAGTGGAGCATAAAAAAATTCCACATCTTGCCATGATTGTATCAATGTTTAGAAATTGCACAAGAATACAATCAGGACATCTTAGTTATCCCCATATTTTATAATGTCTGAATTGCCGCACTTATTCTTCAAATTAATTCCAAACAGAGAAGGAACATTCTTCACTATTAGCATAAACAATTAACAACAATATCCCCAAGCAATGTCAACACCCTTCACTGAAATTGATATGAATAAAGCACTTTCAGTTCAACCCATACTACTTACATTATAGAGCGAAGCTTTAAGGTATCCAGAAATGGAAAGTTTGCATGGTTGGGGAAACCTGATCTATAAACCCCCTTGTCTACCATTGCAAAATTCAATGAAGGGACAAAGTTAGCAATGCCTCCTTGCTGTCAGCATATTAGTTCTGCCTCATTCATCACTCGGGATCTGCCTGCAGCTACTCCATCGCTTCGTTTCAACTGCAATTTCACCATGCAGCACAAGATGGCCTCTTCACACAATTTTTGTTCATGGGTAACATAATTTCTAGCTATTGTTCCACCCACTATCCCTTGATTCCCTAAAACTGATATTTTCATTTACCTGCAGATAAAGAGTATTACATACAAATCCACCATAATCCCCTTCTCTGATGATGCAACACATATATTTTGAAAGTGAGAGTGAAAATGCTCAGAATTAAACATACCATTTTGTTGTTTTGGACAGCATTGCACACAAACCCACCAGAGTAGACAACAATAAAAACAAATTTTGAAAATAAGCAATAACTTAGTTAGAATACTCATAATTATACTATTTTGTTGTTTTGGTTAGCAAACATAATTGAGAAATGGCAAAAATACAGGTGCTTAATGAATCTCTGAGCTAACAAATCTAAATGCTGATTATATAACAAATGCATTCCAAGGGAACCCAAAAAGGGTAGATGTTGGGACTCAGAAATGTCATATTTTCATCCACCTTTTTCTTCACTATTCCTTACATTTCATCATCCCATTAACCTTTTATCGTATCATTTTCATAAACACATTTGGGTTTCAACTTCTTATTTTCCATTTTATTCATTTTTGTATTACAAGTGAATTTATGATTAAATATTAGAAAATATACATATTTTTATATATATCTCAAGAATATGTGAGTTTTGTGATGTGTAGGAAATATGTGAAGAATTAATTCCAAGATACGTCTCAAATATCTCCTCCACCATATTAAGGAGATAATTATGCAAGCCTATTCCTAAGGAGAAAATCATGGAGGATTTGGTTGGCATATCTTATCCATATCTCCTCCACCATATTAAGGAGATAATTATGCAAGCCTATTCCTAAGGAGAAAATCATGGAGGATTTGGTTAGCATATCTTATCCAAGATATGTGAGAGATTTGTGGAGGATTCAAAGGGATCATATTTTGTAATAATGGGAAAGTAGTTGAAAATGCTTGAGAGATTTGTGGAGGATTCAAAGGGATCATATTTTGTAATAATGGGAAAGTAGTTGAAAATGCTTGAGAGATTTGTGGAGGATTCAAAGGGATCATATCTTGTAATAATGGGAAATTAGTTGAGAGTGCTTGAGAGAATATTGGATATGTAATTATGAGATGGTTATCTTCCTCATGTATATAAGAGAGTGCTCTCTCTTCATTTTGATAATAATGAATAATGAAGAATGGAGATTAGCTTTAAGAGATAGTTTTGTAATTATGAGAAGGGAATTCTTAGTTTTTCATCTTTTATTGTTATGCTTTCATGATTTGTAATTTGATTCTTGTAATATAATTTGAGATAGTTTTATTGTTGTGAGCTCACATATGTTGTTTGTCATTCAATTCTTCACATGTTGTATTGCTTTCCCCTTATGCAATTTCCTGCTTTCCTAGTTAGTATTTCAATGCCTTCCTAGATTAATTTGATTTCAGTAATTTAGATTAAATTAGTTCCACTTCGGTCCTGCATATATAGTGCATGTGCCTCGTAAGTCTACGAACCTCGGCTTAACAAATTAAATAGTTGGGCAAGTACTACAACAGAATTAAACGAACATATTTTCACCCAACAGTAGCCCTAAAAAATGAAGTTGATCAAGGTGAAAAACAAAGAGGGATCCTGGAAAGGAAAACCAACAATCTAGTTGAAAACAGTTCAGTAAAAATATGCATTTAGAATCCCTTATATTGTGGTGGAGTTCGAACTCAAAGAAGGTCCAGCATAAGTAACAGAAGAAATGCTAAAATCAAACAAAGGATTTCTTATTCAAACCACAAAAGTTAAGGCCCATAGATAACATTCAAGGCCATGCCTCTAACATCAAAGGTCACTTTTCTAGAAATTGAGTAGGCTGGCAAGATACTTGGACACTCGTAGGTATCTACTTTCTTCAAAGTAAATGGAGAATGATTAATAGAACCTCAACGGCCTTCTATTATCAATCTCAATCTCCTAACCACCAAATCAACTGTGGAAATCTTCACTTCCATCAATACTTGCATAAAAAACAATGAGAAACTCAGAAAACACCATAGATGAATTACAAATAAATGTTGATGAGTAGAGCAATGTTGTTGCTCCTTTCCTTCAAAGCATTAATAATTTGACAAAACTTACACCTCACTCACATAACAAAATCTACAGTCTTTAGAAATAGCTATCTTTGTCTTCAACTCCCATACAAAAATAACAAAATGTTGTACAACCAAACACAAAAAGGGATGCAAACACCAAAAACATGGCTCCCAACCCAATAACATCAGCATGATTTAGGATAGAAGGTATTGCAATGCTCCCAATTATAGAAGCTCCAGTCAAGAATTTTGCTGCATCCACCCATCTGTTATTACAAATGTTGAAAATGATAAGAAAATATCAGTTGCACACTACTTCAGAATTTGCAAAAATGCTGAATAGAGTGGATGGTGTTGTAAAACCTACCCTCCACCTTCTGTAGAACTAATAACTGAAGAATCTCTAGGTCCAAAAAATAACAATGGCATTGGTAGCATTACATACATAATGGCTGCAAAACAAATCCACCTTCCAACATTAGTTTCACACTAGTGCAGTTCATATCTTGAATTGTGTCTTCCATTATACCAACAGGAAAATAATCTTTGATCTCAAACAGACACAAGCAATAGTACCTGTTAGCATAGGCCACCAGTTCTTGTATAAAGCACAAGCCTGCTTGTCACATGAACCCAAAAACAAATGAGGAAAACCAAAACAAATATTCACATAGTAAAGCCAATTCAGACAAAGCATAAAAATACAAAAATATTGAAAAGGACAAAATATTAAAATAGACTAAATATGACATTCCAAAAGCTTAATACATATAGGAAAATAAAGTAACCTCAGATAAAGTAACAAATGAAAACCAAAATCTTGTTAACATTGAAAATCCACTCGCTCAGGGATGAAATATTGTAAAAAATAAGTGAATATTTTTCATCTACACAAACAGATTGCTAATCATGAAAGGTCAGTGCAAATTAGAATACTGATATTTAATCCCTCAAATCCACCAAAATACGCACGAGAGAAACCCCTGCACATTTAAAAAAATAAATATAAATATAAGGAAAAGTGGTGTGCAGACACAAGATCAAAACCAAAGCCTTATGTAGCTCCAGAAGAATTTACACTCAAACATCAAAGCAAACTGAAAAAGCAGTTAAAAACCAAAGCCTTATGTAGCTCCAGAAGAAATTACAGTCATACATCAAAGCAAACTGAAAATTCAGTTGAAAAAGTGAAGACTGCATTCTAAAGCTTCAAAATGTCCCCGAAGAAAATTATCTTCTAACATCTTAAAATTCCATTGCCTCAGCCATGAAATATTGTTCAATATCTAAAATTTCGTAGCCTCAACAATGAAATATGGTTCAAAACTGTGAACATTTTTCAACTACATTGACATATCTTATGATAGTGAAGATTCCAGATGAGATCAATGCAGCATTTACCTTTTTGTAAAAAAAATCCATAATTCACACTCTCATTATAACCAATATATATAAAATTTTGTCTCATAGCACCCTTCAGCATAAAACATCATCCCATGTGGGTGAGTGAAAACCCATAAAACTTAAAATAGAGGATTTCATCACCATAAGTAAGGTCCAAGCACACAATATCCATTATGACAATAGAATACTAAAAGTGCAAAAGAGTTTTGTATTAAGGTCGCTACTGTGACCCAATTTAGGGAGAATACATCCATAGTCGTTGAGAAGCACAACATTCATTGAAAAACCCCAAGTCAAATTATTCATATCATATTCCTGCACTCGATCATCAACGACAACACACTATGTTCAAGAACAAACCACCCTTGAATATAGATTTATATATATACGCGTTGTAGCTGTTACGGCCACCAAGTATTCTCCCTATAGTAATAGTACAACAAGAAAGAAAGCAATGGATTTAAGAATGTCTCAAATATTATTGATTTAAGGGGCTTTCATGATAGAATTGGCCTTGAGAATGGAAAGGCGGTGGGTGGTCTTGTAGTCAAAAGAGCAGTAATGCATATCAGAGTACCTGTGTTGAGCACAGAAAAGGTCACCACAGCGACACTTAAAGCTCATCAGCCCCACCCGCCTTTTGCACGCAAAATACCTCTTCTTTCTCTTCCTCGACTATTCCTCCTAGTCTTGTTCATGTTTCTCCACCTCCTGTTCTGTTGAGCTGAATGGGATCGTGGCAATGGTCGTCTCCACTGTTGCTACTTCTTCCACCATCAGGGCATCACTACTTAAGGGCACTGACGCCGTGAGAAGAAAAATCGATGGTTGCTTCGCCACATTGCTTAGAAGTTGCATTCAATACCCTCAAGAGGTCTTCTTCCCCTAGGTGACTGTAAAAGTCCTCCATGAGGATTGCTTCAAGATCTTGGTTGATCACATCCAAAACCTAGAAACTTCAAGCCCCAATCTCATCAAACGCTGGCCACAAATTTACCTGTTATCTCCACACACAAAACCCCCAATTCAATTTGGTCACTATCAAGGCATATAGGAGTAGGAGGACGACCGATACGGAGGTTGTGTAATAGGCAAAGTCCATAATGAAAAACCAGAGGAAAGTTACCATGAGGCGCTTCCAAAACTTCAGAAAGATTTTCATAACTCTTGCCAAAAAAATTTCCTTTCTCATGTAGATGGAAACCACAGTATACACCATAGTCGTCATGGACAACAATGAGAAGGGAACAATGAAGACTATGTAGGCCTCTATAATTACAAACAGTTGCGTCCTTACCAGGGAAAATTCCCTCATAATCCTCCCCGAAAACCAAAATTGCAACCAAATATTTCCTTTGGGTATCTCGTTTTGCAAAGACCCTTAGCTAGCACACTGAAGATTTTTCTTGGTGCATTATAACCATTAAAACCCACGAGAAGAAATCAGGTACAACACCTTACTTTCATTATCACTGTAACTAATTCATTGTGATTGTAGTGCTCCTCTACCATTTGGCGACTAGAAAAACTTGGAAAAACTCGGGCAATGCATGGATACATATAGAAAAAAGAGATGATGTGTCTAAAGCCCAACCATATACGTGTTTTACAAATTATGTGCTAGGTGTCAAATGTAAAACAAAAATCTAGACAACTAACTGATTCAAAGAAAGGCCTATCGGCCTAATTATGGAGAGTTTGAACCCATTATAAAATGAAAGCAATTAAATCAATCAAATAAAGGTTGTCTCGAGAGTTTGGTCTTATTATAAATGAAATAAATGAGTGAATTGAATGAATTTATGAAATGAATAAAGCTATTGAATAAAGTGTGTATGGAGATTTGAACTACATTCATATTGTGGCGTCGTCATTACATCTTGAAGTTAAAAATAATGTTAATAGATTATGATTGAAATATTAAGAGGACCGAGAATATATATATATATATATATATATATAGATATAGATAAAATAAATAAATAAACTTTATTGGAATTTTTATTTTCAACATATTTTTTTACAATTTGTACGCCATAAGGCGTTTTCCTTTGAGAACAACTCCCCTACTGTATCCCAATCTGCACCATCCGATGGAATGTTAGATGATTGAATATTTTTATACCATCATATTAATAGTTAATAGTTAATAGAAAATTAATAGTTAAGATGGGTAATAGGCATGTTCAAAAAATAGTATAACGATTGCTTCTTGCTGAAATTGTTTCTTGGTGGCTTAACCCAGAAGCTTATTCCCCTCCCCTCTCGGTTCTCCACACGAGGGTTTATCGTCAATCTACTACCATTCACTCGTCCTAGAATCATCTGACCATTCAACTTCATGAGTTGAACAACACCACCATCTGAAATGTTCTTGACGATATATGGCCCCAACCAATGTGTTTTGAATTTTCTTGGGAACTTCGCGAACTTATTGTCATATAATAATACAATATCCCCTTCCTGAAATATCTTCTTCTTGATATGCCTGTCATGCCAGGCTTTCTCCCTTGCTTTTTGCACCTGCTGATGGAATCCTGCTATGAATATGTCTTCTTCTAAAGCTAGTATCTGCGACATTCATTCTTTCATCATGTCGAGATTTTCCATATCTGTGACAACCGCAATTCTTAGGCTTGGCACAATGTATTCCATATGCATAACTGCTTCTTGTCCATATACCAACCTGAAAGGTTTCTGCCCAATCAATTTCTTGCATGTAGTCCTATATGTCTACAACATCCGCTGGAATCCTGCCATTCAAGGAAAGAGACATATGGGTAGAAAGAGGTTGATCCCCTCAACGATCTCCTCCTATTCATCTAGATAACCAAATATGGACAATATATATTCGAAAATGAAATTCTCAGCAGTTTCTGCGCTACAATCCTTCATCGATTTTGCCTTAGCCCACCTTGTCAAATAATTAGTTGCAGTAATGATATATCTTGTGCTAGTCCTTTTCCCCTGCGGGCTGATAGGTCCAATAAAGTCAATTTCCCATTTATCAAAATCATGCAAATTCACCTGTGGTACTAGTGGCATTTCATCTCTTCTGGATGTCTTTCCTATCCTTTGACATACATCACATGCTTGACAATAGTCTTTTGCATCCTTATGCACTATAGGCCACCATAACCCGACTCTCAAAATATTTTGTGCAGTGGATTTTCTTGCATAATGCCCACTTGTGACTCCTCCATGAGCTTCTATCATAATTCTCTAGCTTTCATGTTCAGGGATGTATCTGTGTAGTACTTCATCCGGTCCCATTTTATACAAGTGTCCCACAATCAACGAGAAATCAGTTGCTCGAACCACCAATTCCTTCCTTTGCTTTGTAGTGTACTCTGTGAGCACCATTCTTGTGGAAAAAAACTGAATAATATCTGCAAAGTGATCATTTGCGACTTTAATTGCAAAGAACTATGCATCGGGTAGGTTATCTTCGATATTTGTAGGTTCTTCTCCTCTCTCTATCCTGGATAGATGATTAGGCACAACATTAAATCTTCCTGGCTTCACTGTAACATCGAATTCATATTATTGGAATAATAACAACCATTGACAAGTCCTCCCTCCTAAAACAGGCTTATTCACCAAGTACTTCAGTGCGGAATGATTTGTGAACATCTTAAAGTGTGCTCCCAAAAAATAATGTCTAAAGTTATGTAGTGCATACACCATAGCTAACCCCTCCCTTTCTGTCATGCTATAATTCCTTTCTACCTTAGACAAATTCCTACTTGCAAACGATATGGGATGATCAATATCCCCTGCTCCTGGTTGTGCTAGTACTACTCCCAAAGCTATGCAAGATGCATCAACACGCACATGAAACTCTTTCTTCCAATTTGGGAAAACTAGAATCAACACAGTTACCATGTTTTCTTTCAGCACGTCCAATCTCTTCAAGCATTCTTCATCTGACTGGAAGGTCACATCCTTTTTCAATAACTTCTCCATTGGCACAATTATCTACGCATATTCTTTTATAAAATTCCTGTAGTAACCAGTGTTTCCTAGCGTAGTATGCAGTTGTCTTACTATTTTCGGTGCTAGCTGGTCCATAATGACTATGATCTTCTCTGGATCCACCATCAATCCCTGTTTACAAACCACATGTCCCAACAATATTCCAAATGGCGCACAAAATATTCACTTCTTCAGGTTCAACAATATTTGATATTGCCTACATGTATCCAACATCAATCTTAAGCTCGCCACATGCTTCTTTAATAGCCCAAATATTGTCCAATCGTCGAAGTAAACTTCTAGAAATTTGTGTATGTACTCCTTGAAAGTTGCAATTACAACTCTAGAAAAAATAGCAAGCGCATTCTTCAACCCAAAAGGCATCACTGTATACTGATAGGAGCCCCATTCTATAGAAAAAGTGGTCCTATGTCTATCTTCCGACGCAATTCTGATCTAGTGATACCCTAAGAAGCCATTTGTAAAAGAGTAAGCCTCTTGTGCTCCTACATTATCCAACACTTTGTCTGTAAATGGTGTAGGAAAAGGGTCATGCAGACATTCTATCTAGTTGGGTGTCATCCTGAAATTTACTGGCTCCTTTACCCAACGCTTCAAGATATGTCTTTTGTCCGTGCTGTCATTGGGAGTGTAAAACGGTGCATCCATCCTGCTCACTAGGAATGGAAAATGATATATCTCCTGATAAACCTCCATCCCGAAGGAAGAAAATATCATTCAACTTCCTCAAGTCCACACAGATTCTAATTTCCCCTTTCACCTTCTTCTCCTGAACTACCATGGGACTTACCCATTCAGACTCTTCGACAGGTTCAATTATCCCCGCTGCTAACATCTTGTCTAATTCTTCTTTTACCTTCTCCTTATACTTTGGATTCAGTCTATAAGGCCTCTTCTTAATAGGCTTCACATCAGGCTTCAGAGGAATCCTCATAACTCCCAAATCCCCTATGATGCCTTTCATGTCTGAAAATTTAGTGGGAAACAACTCCTGGTATTCATGCAACAAATTTGTTATCTTGCTAATAGTGTCTTCGTCCCAGTAATCTCCTATGGTCACATACTTCGGTTCAACTTTTGTCCCTATATTTACCTTCTTTGTCTTTAGTGGTTGTGTTATATCTAACATCTCTATCTCAGTTTCATTCACTTCACGATGTCCCTCTGACTCTTTGATATCAATTTTGTGAGGATCTTTGTCCTCTTCTATCACGATATTATAACATTCTATCACATTTCAGATCTGCGTAGCCCAATCAAGTTGCCAGATAACTGGAACTTCATTTTCAAAAATATTCTTCTTAACTATATTCAGGGTTGCATCTATATGTGGACAATCATCTTCAAATATGAATGTCATCACAAATCCATCCACCATCTCTACCTAGCTAGCAGTGCCATGTCGAAGTTCAGTTTCCAAATACCAATTTTGAGGAATTGTTTCCAGGGTATGGATGAAGCCATGCACCCATTCTTCTCGCAAAATTTCTCCCCAAGCTTCCATACAGAGCTGTATATGGTCTCTAGGATCATTCTGGCCATCATACTTGTCTGCGAGCTCTGTTTCTACTTGTCCAAATCTTACCCACATCAATCTTCTACATTTTTTCCAATCTCCTATATTCTTCTTATGAGTACCCCACCATCTAGCAGGAGTAGCCCTTAGTGCTTGATCCATAGCTAATAGTCTATGACCTTCTAGTACCCTTCTTTCATAATCTTACAACTAAGTCACGTACCTTAGCTATCATACAACGCACTACTTTAGTGATCCTTGCACATCGCCTTATCGTCACTTCATGCAATATGTTCTGAGAGTTCTCCAATTCATCTTCTAAATATGAAGTGCAAGAACTATCTTGCTCCCAAGTTAGATTTCCATTTGTAGTGGGATTGATCCACTCTTCTTCCTTCGTTGTGATATGATAGATATTATCAATGTCATCTGCACTATATTCTTCTTTGACAATCTCTGTATACCTTGCCCCTTCTAATGGATCCAATGGAACAATAACCCTCATATTATTGCTTTCGAATATTATTTTACTTTTCTTCAGATTAATTATAGCCATGTTAGCAAATTGCCAATCCAATCCAAGCAATGCAGGGTAAGGATTACTATCATCCACTATCTCAATCACTTCAAAGTCAATGGTAGTGCACACTCCATCGATGTCCACTATGACATTAGACAATCTTCCTAAAGGTAAGATCTTTTGTTGATTTTCCATCTTCAACTGAATAGTAGACCATTGCAGCTTTGGCTTACCCATCAATTCCCAAGTCTGCCTTGGCAAGACATTGGCATTAGATTCCATATCCAAGATTACTTGGTCCATGTCATACTCTCCAATTTGTGCTATAAGCCTAATTTATTTTCGGGTTCTCTTCTTATGTCTATGCAAATTATTCACTGCGCAGATCTTGCTCAACGGTACTGATCTGAAATGGGGTACTAAATAATTCTTGTCATGCTTACAAAAACCTCTCCCACTCCAAAGCATATATATTTCCAAGATCTTATGATTAACCAATTGCGGAATTAATAATGCTTGAAATAGGTATATGCTTGTGTTTGTTTTTAACTGTCAAGTGCTTATGTACATTTTCTTATGCTGATGTAAAACATACATAACAGTAAATAAAGAGCAGCAAATCAGCAAACACATAATACAACAATATAATTAGGAGTTCACCCAAACCTCTTGGGCTACATCTTCGTGAGCTTTAGTCAACTCAACTAGGCTCTCTGGGATTATGGTAATCTTTCTTTTATAAGTTCCACACTCAACTCCATTGGTTTACAAAGAACCTGTGGGTTTAGAATACCATCTTACCCCTGGCTGTCCATACTCTATAGACAGATCTAGGCTTCTCTAGACTTTGACTCGTTCAATCAGCGCTCTGAGCTATCTTGAGCTCTAGCTTGCACTAACTCCCTTAGAATTCTGTATTGTCTCTAGAATGCCTTCCTCTATTTTTAGCACATTATGGACAACAACAATAGCTTGATCATTTCGATCTCTTTGTTGTTCTACAACTTCATTACTACATCATGTCTCTTTGAAGTCTGCTTTGAGCTCTCTGGCTCTAGCTCTCGCTCTCGCTCCGGCTCTCGGCTCTGGCTCTGGCTCTAACTCTAGCTCTCGGCTATGGCTCTTGCTCTTGGCTCTGGCTCTGGCTCTGGCTCTAGCTCTCGGCTCTGGATCTCGCTCTGGCTCTCAGCTCTAGCTCTGGCTCTGGCTTTAGCTCTTGGCTCTCTGAGCTTCTCTCGGCCTCTGCATGCCTCTGTAGTTCGCTTGACCTCCAAGCGACTCTCAGCAACCCTCCAGCGACATTTTTCAGTCCTCTAGCTACCTCTGGTCAATCACACTCTTTGTGTTTTTATCATGCATCGGTTACAGTCCTCCATCATTGAAGAACTCGATTGTTTCCACAAAAGAATCAGTTTCCTATTGCAATGAATCAACGGCCATAGGAAAACCCAACCATTCGGCCTTCCTCCTGCGGAAATAGCCCAATAACGCAATACATAGGAAAATTGACGAAACAAATGATTAGAGCGTTTTACCAGACTTCAAAATGCATTCAATCGCATCTATAAACCCATTGGGTCCGCCATTCCATTGCAAATTGCAATCGCATAGCGTATTGGCCAAAAACCTAATACACGAGAAATACACAGAAATCCCAAATTTCTGGATTTCAAAACTTATGAAATCGGGTCTATAAACCCATCGGGTCTGGCCCTTATCGACATATCGCTATCGCATTAGCCCTTTGTATCGGGGATCATTGATCGTCGTTCGTCAATCACCCCAATCAAATCCTGATCGTTGATCTGACTCCTTGATCAAACAGCTAACATCGCACGTCGTCTATCGCTATCGCATATCGCATTTGGAATGGCCCGGGGGTTCTTTCCATTGACTATGGACTGTGCCGACCCGATCCGCCGATCCGATCATTGGCAATTGCAATGTCGCATAATCGCAATCGCCAAGTCTGGGGTCTCGATATTAGGCAAAGGCCTACCTCCGATGCGATAAGTCGGAAGTCACAATCGAGGTTCCTTTCGCCCTTGCCTTAAGTCCACCCCTTTGCATATTTGTGATGTGATTTCCTTAAGGGGCCTTTTATGCTATTTTTAGAAGAAATGCCTCATTTTTCAAAGGACAACGACAATCTTCTTTTTGCGATAACTTCTTCATCCGAAGTCCATTTTAGCCCATTCAAATTGCAGTAGATTCAGAATGAAAAGACCTATGCAATGGGACTATTTCCGAGAGTAGCCCTTTACTTTCATTTTCCTTTGATTTACAAAGGATTTGTGCCATTTAGCACCTTTTACCTCTTATACGAAGTTTTTTAGACTTAAGAGGTTAATCCAAGATCCATTTTGGATCACGCCTTCCCACTAGGGAGATTTTGGTCCCAAAAAGTCTGATATACTAATTTAAACAGTAAATGAGAGTAACAACCCCCTCTTCTTTCAGCCTCCATACACTTGCCTTGCATAGTGCCTCTGAACCAAAGCCTTTGACCACTTCCTTTCTGGATGTGCTAGTCCTCCTGGGAAGAACGGTTTTCCTCCTTGACTTCATGCAGAACTCCTGCTGAGAAGGTCACAGAAGGTAGTTTGAACTTATCTACCTTGATCATTGATCCAAGGTGGCTCAAATCAATGTGAAGTTACATCTACTTCACAAAATTTTCATTTGTACTTGTTTGACACACTGTCAACAACAACTGTTAACAACAACAGGATTACAGACAACAACTGGATGGACTAAACTCCTGCTTCAACAAAAGAAACAGATTTCACGTCTTGTGAACACCTCCATGTCTTTACATCTACATACAAATATTGACTAGATAAAAAGCCAACAAACATGCCTTTAAAACAATTGACCCTTCAAGTCAAGCATGTAGAAAAATACCTTTAGGACTCTTTTTCAAAAAGATGAAACACTTCATCATTATCTCCATCTTGGAGACCAAATCAACTTCTCCCAAGTCAATATTGCATCACATTCATGTCAAAGCAATCAACCCTACAAGTTAATTACACATACATGTTCAAATACAAGGAAATCATCAACATCCCTGTGTTCATGCATATTAAGCTTATGCATGCATTTCATCCTTCAACTTTCGCTTAAGCACACTGTAATTTCGAAGCTGAAATGAAATATAATGTTGCAGCAATAAATTGAGTCTCCTACTCAACTTTTCCATTCACCTTCTTGGTAAAATCTTGCAACATGCATTCCATTAACAAAGAAATGCAAATAGATGCAAAAAGACATGCAACCTTAATTGGATAAGAACTCTAACCATTTCTTACCAATCCATTTCAAAGGTAGGACCTTTGTCTGCACATCAGCATCAACATGTGAATCATCCTGAAACACATCAATCATGGAATCTTTCTTTCCATTCCTGCCATTTTCTCTTTCCACCTTCTTCAGCTTTTGTGGAAGCATTGTTGGATTCAGAGTCCAACACTTTGCAACAACATGTCCTTGATTATGGCAGTGAGTGCAACACATGTGCATCCTCTTGACAACATGATTTGCCTTGTCCAATGGACCTTTGGTTTTTTGCTTCCTTTCCTTCAAAATTTTCCTGCATGTGGCTATTCTCTTCCAACATTTAGAAACATTATGGTTATCCAAACCACAAAAGGAACATGCAATTCTTTTCCAATGCTTACATGGAAATTTATCATGCTTTACACAATCAAAAGGAATGTGTTTAGAACCATATTTATACCTTTATTTTTCACCTTTATTGCCTTCATGAGGAGGTGAATTGAATGAAGAAGTGGCTCCCTTTGGAACACCATCAATCTCTTCAAGGCTTTTAGAGTTTCCACAACTCTCTGGTTCAAGTGTATGCTTATGAACACCTGCATCTTGCAAATGATGTTTCAAGCTATTGCATTCTCCACGAATACAATCTTTACACTCTTGAGGTAGAAGACCTGAAATGAAACTCCTTCTTGGAACTGTTTCAATGGCCTTCATGGCAGCTTTGGAACTTTCTCCATAAGATTTTCCATAGCCAAGACCCAAATACTTAGGCCTTTCCTCAACCATTATTGGCTCAAAAATACCTTGTGCATGTTTACCCAAGCCTTTTCCTTCATAGCCCATCTTGGACATTAACTTGGAACCTATGCCTCTGGTATGTTTTTCAAAAGAACCAATATAAACATTCTTAGAGGAATTTGAAGACAAACTGGAATTATTTACCTCTTCTTCAAGTTGATACTTGACTAAGGCTTCTTTTGCAACAAAGAGTTGTGTCTCCAACTCATGCATCCTTTCCAGGTTCATATTTTCAATATGAAGTTGTCTCTTCATTTCCTGCAATTGGTCAGAAATCTACTGCTTCTCTTCCTTCATGGAATTCAATTGCTCTCTAAGGGTGATGCTCTTCCTTCCATCCTCATACATTTCTCTCACCATATCCATCATGATGAACAAGTCTTGCTTCATATCCTTATCACAGAATCTTGTGATGAAGGAATAATTTGAGGATTCACTTGTAGAAGTTGTCATTATGCAAATGAACAAAAGAACTTCAAACAAGATTAACAAAGAGCTTATTCAAGCAACCTTTTGCAACAAACCTCTTATGCTTCAAGGATTGCCTTGAGGTCCTTTAGGGATAAGAAGATTGCCTTCAGCCATTCTTCCTTCTTTTCCTCTCCTAGACTTAGCTAACACCAACTTTCCTTTCACCCTTGCAAACTCACATAACATTCAGTCTACAAACAAGCATACAATCAATCCCTGATTGTTTAAACACCTTTCAGACAAGCAATCTTTTGCTTTGTCAATCAAGCATTCTGATCTGATATCACCTGCTCTGGTATAACTTAAGCTTTGATATCACCTTCTTTGAAGGTGGGGTTAATCAACCTACTCTGATACCACCTGATCTGAAATGGGGTACTAAATTCTTATCATGCTTACAAGAACCTCTCCCACTCCAAAGCTTATATATTTCCAGGATCTTATGATTAACCAATTGCGGAATTAATAATGCTTGAAATAGGTGTATGTCTGTGTTTGTTTTTAACTGTCAAGTGCTTATGTACATTTGCTTATGTTGATGTAAAACATACATAACAATAAATAAAGAGCAACAAATCAGCAAACACATAAGACAACAATATAATTAGGAGTTCACCCAAACCTCTTGGGCTACGTCTTCATGAGCTCTAGTCAACTCAACTAGGCTCTTTGGGATTATGGTAATCTTTCTTTTACAAGTTCCACACTCAACTCCATTTGTTTACAAAGAACCTATGGGTTTAGAATACCATCTTACCCCTGGCTATCCATACTTTGCAGACAAATCTAGGCTTCTCTAGACTTTGACTCCTTCAATCAGTGCTCTAAGCTATCTTGAGCTCTAGCTTGCACCAACTCCCTCAGAATTCTGTATTTTCTCTGGAATGCCTTCTTCTATCTTCAACACATTGTGGACAATAACAATAGCTTGATCATTTCGATCTCTTTGATGTTCTGCAGCTTCACTACAACATCATGTGTTGAAAATGGCAACAAGAAATGCTAAAAATAGCACTGCTAAAAATAGCAGTTTGGGTACCAGTGATGGATTGAGCAACAGGGAATGAAAAATGGAAGTGCTAAAAATAGAATTGTTACTTTTAGCAGTTCAGGGTGGATTCCTATTTTAGTCAGTCCCTGGACTAAAAATAGGAAGTAAAATTCGAATTTGATATTAACAGCAGTTCGTAAATTAATTAATTAATTCATCTTGAGTTAATTAGTTAAGGAAAATCAAACATGAAGTCTATGTTAGGACATGCAACAATTTATCTATTAATTGAGGAATTTATCCATCAGTTAAAGAGATAAGGATGAGTTCTAATTTGAGTAGTAATTAGTTGGATTAGTTAACTGAGTCAAGTCCAGTTATAATTGATTTAAACAGTTTTTTTAAATTAAGTAAGTTCAGTTAGTTAATGCATGCTTGCATATAACTGCTGCACTTCAGATAACTGAAGATTCTCTCATGAATAACTCATGCATGTCAGTTCAGACAGAGACCCAGTTGAGATCATAGAATGGACAATGTATTATCAGTTGGATGAATATTTTTCCTATAAAGGAAGCTCATCCATGATGAGGATTTATCTCGTTCAGGACTGAGTAGTTGGATCAGAGGTTAGTGAGTGTGTGAAGAAGCCAATTCACACAAGTGGCTGCACTAGACCCCAGTTAGAATTGCACAAAAAAATAGGAGGCTTGGAGGGCAGACCAGAGGTTAGTGTTATAGACATATTTGGGCACATCAACCCCAAACTTGTATGTCGATAAAATAGGGCTCTTAAACCCCTAAAAGATTTGTTTCATACCCTAAAAGAACATAGTCATCTGATTACATCATTCCCCAAAAGTTCCACCTAAGAAGCCATCCAGAAATGGCCTAAACTGAACCATACTGATTTCTCCACTGGCAGGGTGCGATGCATACTGAGTGGTACACTGCTAGGGTGTGATGCATACTGATTAGGCCTTCTATACGGTGCGATGGGCGAGGATGGACAAATGTCCGAGACAGTTTGCTAGGTGGTTTCTCATGAAATCTTCTAGAAACTTCTCCTATGCCACTTGCCTCTCTAAATTCGCCCAGGGATGAGAAAGAGATCCAAGAAATCTCCAAGTGGAACCAATTGTAACAAGTGGAATGACACTATTCAAAACCCCAGAGATGACTCACACCCTTGCACACATCTAGAAATGGATCCCTCATATAAGAGATCTAGAGGCTGGAATATTGTGAATTGCAAGGAAGTGCTGATAGTTTGTAATTGAGGAAAAAGCATTGTATTGTTGGTGTGATCTTGCTATTTCATGAGGTGAAGAGGAATTGAAGCTGGGAGGATGATGCTAGATCAGACAACTGGGTTGTAATTCTCCCTTCTATTTAATAAAGTTCTTCAAGTTTTCTTCCATATGATTGTGAAATTGTGAATGTTATTATTTGTGAATGCTATCATTTGTTCCTTATATATCTGATTCTGTAATGTTTATGTTGCAATAGATCACGATACTTTGACGATTCTTTGTTTCTATACTTGTGCAGGTACTCTCCAAGTGGGTTAAGTACGGAGAGGAGTTGCAAGCTCTATCAAGGGGGAGAGAGATCAAGCAAGGGATTAAGCGGAAGTTCCAGGTTGGTTCCTTTATCTTTCTCTTATCTGTTGCACATAGAAGAAATTGTTGAATTGCTTTAAGATGTTGTTTCTAGGGTAGCTGCCAAACCTAGAGGGCTAGTCGTTCGAAAAGACACTAGTTTTCCCTGAAAAAAATTGGCGACTCCACTGGGGAAGAACAGATGTTTGTTTGTTGTTATTGTTTGTTTTATAAACTATAGACAGAGCCTGAAGTCAGCTAGGTAGCCTTCGAACTACTGTTGCTCTATAATTGCATAGTAGATGAATGTTGCTTCAGTCAATCTCTGGTTTAGTTTATGAATTAAACATTGGAATTACAAGCATTCTAGATGCCCTTTTGGTAGCTCAGTAACCTCTCAAGACCTTCCTCTATACTTTGCTCTTTACTGTCCATCAAAGCTCAGCCTAACTCATTGAAAACAACTGCACATCTGAGCCAAAACCCACTTCAGTTGCGCTCCCTGGCCCATCGCATTGTCTATCACTGTAACCCAGTATGCATCACACCTCCCGAGTGTAGTAAGTGTGATGCATCCTTGTTTCTGTGAAGCCCATGTGCGATGACTGACTGAACCTTTTTCCATTCTAGAAATTGGGGGTTTTTGACCTTGTTTTCAGTTTTGTTTAGTTGTTTTGCTGCTTATGAACAGTGCCTCCTTACTGAAGCCTACTTGCATCACATAGATCAGCCTCCATTAGATTAGGATTAGTGAATGTTTTTTTTATTTGTTCATCATTTACAATCCTTTGTCGAAAAGTTGTTTAAATCGATCTGTCGCTTTGATACAAAAAGTGTCGTAATTGTCGTTTTGTGTTGAAAAGAGAAGTGTCGTGCATTTTTCCTTCCTTGGATAGTCGATTGAACTTTTCATCATGTATTTGGTTTGATTTGTTTTTATTCGAAGTGTCGAAAGCATTTTTATTCAAAATTGAAAAGGTGTTGTTTAGTCTTGCTTTCTCTTTTGAAAAAGAAATCGTTGAAAATGTCATTTTGAAGGAAATATTTTAGATCTCTGCTACATTTAGTTTTCCTTTTTGGCATTTTTCACATTAAGGAGAATGAAAACAAATACATGCATCTGCATTTAGCATTTTTTAGTTTGTGTGCAAAAAATGATTTAGGAAAATGCATAGTGTGTGCTCTTTGCTCTTTGTTTGAAAGAATTGTAATCTTCTTTCCCTAGTAGCTAGGATTTTCATTGCTCAAAATAAACAAAGATTGTTTATCATTGTAGATTGCATTTTAGGAATTTCAAAATCAACATCATGCAGTGAACCATTGAAAGGAAAACTTTTAATACGATCAACTTTAAAATAAATTTCAATGAACCTAACAACGCTTTGGAACTTAACGCAACACATCTAGAGGTCTAGGCTAGAGACGTGTTCCGGTGTCATAAAAACTAGTGGCTATCGTTTTCATTGAAGGTTGGGTGATTCCTCCTCCTTGATACGACAAGTACTAGCACGGACTTGTGCTCCCCGTACCGTCGCGTATATATTGGGAGACCATAATAGGCTTATATCCTTTATCCATAGGAAGCTGAGTCTGTCGCCTTATTGATCGCAATGCACTGAACACAACATTCGAGAAGACTGACTGTCGTACATAAATCCTTGGTAATTTCTCTTTAATTTATCACCAAGGTGTATATTGCAGTTTTGCGATTGGTTTGGTAATCCCTCTGTCTAGATTTTCCAGAGTAGTCACTTTCATTCCTTTTCGACTCTTTAAAAGAAAAGGTCCATCTGAGCACTTGTCACTTCAGGCTCATTAAAAATCGAAGGAGACTAGAGTCATCTTTAGCTTTTTCTCGACTCTTAAAAACTAAAAAAGCAAAGCTGTTTCAAAGCATCATTTAAATTAATTGAATTCAGAATAACATCATTTTTCCCCTTAATTTTGAGTTGATCAAGTAATCCTCAATTGTGGAAGAAATTCAATCAAAACCCCATCGTTCGCGGAGACTGGCGAGTCAACCGTCTTTGACTTCAGAAACGAAGCCAATCCGGACAAAGTGGTCTCATTTAACTGAGTCCAATTCATCTGGTTTATTTGAAACTTTGGTTTCAACATCGTCAGAGACTCTAGTTACTCTAATTATTTCTGGTACATCTGCCTTTAGAGAAGAAGTTCCATAGTTACAAGAGGACATTAGAACTGATCCTAGTGTAACGGTAGACACTTCTGTACCTGAAACAACTCCATCTAGAGTTGATCCAGAACCCATCTCAGTTCAAACCGAGGCTACATTTGAACCAGTAGTTGTTCAAGAACCTCCCTTTGAGACTGAAGTTCACTTACCTGAACATTTGGAAGTTGAGTTTCAGAATTCAGAAGGTGTCACCCCTCCAGTATCTGTCACTGCAGAAGCTATACCTTCTTCGGCTCCAGAAATCTTTTACGGACCTGACAGTCTACCTCTTCCACCTGGTCTGATTGCTATAGAGGAGATAGTAGAGGATCCCCCATCTAGTACCCCGTTACATTTTGCAACTGGGATTCATTTGTGTCCTTCTACTCCTGAGTTTGGTTCTTTTAATCCTCCTTCATCGCAAGTTCCTGTCGAATCGCTAGGAAATATTTTGGATAGACTAAACATGTCTGAGCAACCATCAACATCTAGGAATGTGTCATCTGATGCAGCTACAACAAAACTTCCTGTTGCCATTCCTACAATGTTTGCTGGTATACCATCTGTTCCGGCTAGTTATCAATCACTAGCTGGAGTCCACTCAGGGGCTGCTTTGGCAACATGGTCTGCTCCTATTTATTCATCTAGAGTCCCATCTGGTATTTCTTATGTTGAAACTCAACAATTTGATCCTGCATGCCAGTATCAATTTGGGCAGACCAGTCTTCAAAGACCGATATATCCTTTAAACACTGGACTGCCGCCATATGGAGGGTAGTATGCCTTTTCATTGTTCCCTCCTATGGAACAACCAGATGAGAGTTTCCAACAAAATTCAGGTCAAACTGGAAGTACATCCAACAGTTGGGTGCTAATACTGCCACAACAACCAAGGGTTGTATATCCAATGCAACCAATCCAACCTGTGTCGAATATTCCCACTACACCTGCTATTATGACTGTGTCGCAAGCACAAGCATAGCCTGTTGTGTCTCAACCTCAAGTCTCTCAGGTTGCGATACAACAACCACTTGTCTCTACAGCTCAATCACAACCTTAGGTTAGTGCTTCCTTATCTGGAATGACTTAGGCACAAACGGGTATTGTCAATCCGCATCTTGGTCAATCTTCCAGTATTGGGAAACAACAAATGGTCCAACAACCATGGCTGGTACAATGCAAACAACCACAATTCCAGCAAACCCAACCTCAGATTGGGCTTGGTTTACAAGCTCAAACTAGATTTGGTCAATATCAAGCCGACCGAGGACCTACGCAACAAGGCTTTGTAGGTAATGGACAGCCGCATTTTCAAAACAGTTATCAACAACCACACTATACTGGTTATGTCCAAAAACCTTATCAAAGTTACCAGCATCAGATACATTATGCCGGTATGCAAAGACCTACTGCTCAGGCAATTTTGTCTTATCCTAGGTATGCTTCACCTAACCTGAATTAGCAGTTGCCTTTTGTAGCAACTCTAGAATTACCAGATTTGAACCGGCTAACGAATGATCCAATTACATACGCCCCTTGGTGGCCAGCGATTCCTCATAAACTTCCCTCCAATATTCCTAAATTCAATGGAAATCCAGGTGAAGATCCATCGAATCACGTAATGACCGTTCATTTGTGGTGCTCATCTAACACCCTGAATGATGATTCAATTAGGCTTCACCTTTTTCAGAGAACGCTCACTGGTCCAGCAGTGACATGGTATATTGAATTGCCTAGAGCTTCATTTGATAACTTCAGCTACCTTGCCACTACTTTTCTAACCCACTTTCAGCTACCCATCAAGCACGAAATGGGAACAAAACTCCTTACCAACTTTAAACAGACCATGACCACTCACATATTTGATCATATTCATGAGTGGTGACGTCGTCGTCGAATGGTAAATACGTATGTTCCTGATAACCTTTTAGCTGAGTGGTTTATTAAGTCCTTATTGCCATCTATCATTGAGGACGTGGAAAAAGGAGTTGTTGTCACTGAAGAGCAAGTCATTGCTCGTGCCCAATATTTAGACTTGATCTATACTCAGTCTGGCATACTCTACGAAAAAATTCCTGACGCTCCTAGACCAGAATTTTCCGTTCCACCTCCTCCTAAATCGAATAGGGACTCTCATGCCGATGATGGTGTGATCGGTGCCTCAAGCACACAAACTGCAAGGACTCCATCTGGTAAAGCTCTTGCTATTTCTAGTCAGAATTCAAATGACAAACCTCTTGCCTCGGAGATTAATGTCATGTCATCTGACAAAGGCAAAAATCCAAAGCAACCAGGGGGCAAGAAGAAAGGGAAAAATAATAAGAAGAAACAGGAGAATTCCACTCCTGAAAAATCATTTGAGAACCCTACTGGGCCAAAGAAACCTCCTCATTTTCCATGTTTGATATGTAACAAGGAGCATTATATGAGAGATTGTCCACATCGATTTGAGATTTCAAAACTTTTGAAGGCTTCGAATACCTCAGCGGTGTTGACTGATCCGTTTCCAAACCTAAAAACTAATCTGGTTGCTATCAATCATGCTTCCACATCCCAAGTGCTTATGCTATCCATCTTAAATAAGAAAAATGATGCTTTGATTTCGACAAGGAACAAAGATCATGGAAATCCACCATCGTCGGACAACCAGGTTACTAATCAACCTAGTAGTTCGATAATGACTTCGCCAGAAGTTGTTCCACTCGTTATTCTTGAATTAACTATAAAGCCACCAAAGGGAGTCATACATAAATCGACATTTAATCCTCGTGCTCAAGCTACTCAAAATTATAATATAGTGGAGTATCTGGCTCAATCGCCATCCGCTATGTCGACACTTGAGGTATTGCAAAATTGTCCCTCCCAAAAGCAGGCTTTTTTATCAGCAATAGGTGGGATTGATCCAACGGATTCCAATCTTGTGGCCTTTAATCATAAAGGATATACACCTCAGTTACTGGCCCAACTCACTTTCCTTATATAGGTAAAATCCCTCAATAAAACTATTCATCGAACCATCATTGATGAGGGGGCATCTACCTGTATTGTGTCAATGACTTGTTGGAAAACTCTTAGTTCACCACCCTTGTCATGATCATCAACAACATTAAAAGCATTCGATGGAAGAACGTACACTCCATATGGGATTTTAAGTAACTTGCAAGTTGAACTGGGGGGAAAGATAGTAGAGATTGAAGTCGAGGTCATTGAAGGAAACTTTGATTACAATATCTTACTCGGAAGGCCCTGGATTTATGCTATGGCTGCCGTTGTGTCAACATATTTTAGAAATATTTCATTTCCCTTCCAAGGTGGAATCATAATCATTGACCAACTAGCCTTTTTTGCTAACGGTTCACAAGCTACTAGAAGCATTCCATTGATCCAAGGAACTTCACAATCGCTTCAAAATGTTGGAGTAGGTCTCCTAAAAGACCCTTCCTTAATGGGTACTTTTGCCCTCCCGCCTCCATCTGGTTTCGTGGAAGTGGCCACAGTGGAAACCTGTCAAACAATCTCTTCTACATAATCTGAGTTTAAGAAGAGTTTCGAACTTTTTGATAGTGAGGATCATCGCGAGGCATTGCCACCTAGCCCCACCAAATTTTTGTAGCAACCAGTTTTCTGGGCTTGGGCAGCAAACCCGAATTAGAACTCGACGAGTGTTTGGGTAGATAGGTCCTTAGAATATGGTACTTCTTCCGATCCTTGGTCTTGTATACATTCTACAGATGAAGGAATCATCCAATCAATGATGATAGGAGAGACACAGTGGGAAGATTACCACCATCATTCCCACCTTCGAGATGACAATGAATATTATTCAAACGACCTCAATCATCCTTCAGTTTTTGATTTTCTATTAAATTCTGTAAATACAGTGGATTCCGAACGAAATTTGTCCAACATTGAAGAAACTATTGCCATTAATATTTCGACCAAACCTAATATTGTAGAAAATATTCACGTTGGCAAATCCTGTTCTCCAACAGAACTAGAGATTTACTGTGCTCTTTTTCACGAATTCATAGATGTCTTTGCATGGTCATATGAAGAAATGCCAGGCATTGACTCGAGAATTGTTGAACATGAAATCAAGATGTATCCAGATGTCAAACCAGTGTGACAATAGCTTCGACTTGTTCATCTGAAGAAAGCCACTGCCATTAAGGCAGAAGTTGAAGAACTTTTTCATGTTGGATTCATTTACTCTGTTCCTCTCACTGATTGGGTATCGAATATTGTTCCTGTAATGAAAAAACAAGGAACGATTAGAGTGTGCGTCGATTATAGGGATGTAAATCAAGCGTGTCCAAAGGACAACTATCCTACACCCTTTATCGACAAGATTATTGATGAATGTGCCGGATGCGAATTCTTTTCATTCATGGATGGATTTTTCGGATACAATCAAATCAATATCCGTCCACAGGACCAGTCAAAAATTGCATTTATATGTCTGTGGGGCACATTCGCATATCATAAATTACCATTCGGTTTGAGGAACGCAGGGGCAACTTTTCAGAGGGCAGTGAATTATGCCTTCCATGACATCAAACGCATCGTTCAACCATATCTCAACGATCTGGCCACTCATTCGTGAAAATGGATAGATCATCCACAACATTTGAGAGCCATATTTTTGCGTTGCCGACACAACAAGATACGACTCAATCTGCACAAGTGTGTGTTTTGTGTCGGTTCTAGTCGATTGCTTGGTTTTATAGTTTCTAAGGACGAAATTCGATTCGACCCATTTAAATTTTAGGCAATCCTTGACATGCCTCCACCTTCAAATTTGCTTCAGATTCAGAGACTCCAAGGGAAAGCTAACTTTCTGAGGAGGTTCATTCCAAATTATGCTGAGCTCGCTAAAGGTTATACACGTCCTTTGAAAAAAGGAGTACCCTTCCACTGGGATCAGGTTGCGCAAGATTCCTTTGATACTTTAAAAGGTTCCCTGATAAAAGCATCATTAATGTACGCTCCTGATTATCAAAAAGACTTCAACCTGTATCTCACCGCTGCAGATACATCCATCGCCATGGTTTTAGTACAAGAAGATAATGGAATTGAACATCCTATATATTATTTAAGTCGCAATCTTAATGATACAGAAAGCAAGTACTCTTATGTTGAAAAGTTGGCTTTAGCAGTCGTTCAAGCACTACAGAGATTTTGACACTATGTTCTCTTTCACAAAACTACCATTGTGTCAGATTGCAACCTGTTGTGCTCTACAACAACCCCCCCTATTTCATAAAATTTTTATTGTCAAAACTACAATATGAAATGGGTCCCTTTTAGATTAAATTGGTATCAACTTATCATTATTCTAAAGGTCTGAAAAGAAATAAAACATTATAAACCTTTTTGAAAAATCACTTAATCAGTCTTATAATAAAGAATGAATAATCTTTTAGTATTGCGATAAAGCGATCGCAAGATCACATATCGCAATAACAAAGGGTGCATTACTTAAAGACCCATTGATTTTCCCCGATGCGACAATGCACAAATGGCTATCAGATATCGGGAAGGCAAGCGATCATAACAAAAGGCCCCTCTTCACTCCGATGCGATATCGCTATCGACGATCGGAGATGTACCATGCATGCATCTAAAGCCCTCGTTTAAAACTCCTGATGCGAATTGGCGATATCGCTATCGGCGATTGGGGATTCCGAAAGGACACCAATATAACAACTTAAGCATTCCCCCGATCGCCGATTGCGATAAAGCTAAGCGCAGATTTCAAAAAAGATTGATAAAGCCGGGATATATTATGGTTATTTAGTATTAAAGGCCTTTCTCTTCCCGATAGTGATTCACTTACGCTCAACTGCCAAAACATTAAAGCCACGCATAAATGAATCATTCGGCCAATAAACGATATGATGATCATTTAAAGGATTGACAGGTTTAAACGACCATTTAATGAAACAGTAAGGCTAAAATCTCTTCAGAGATTGTATCCGCGGCCACCTTAAGTTAAATCCTCCATTATTCATTGATTAATATATCTCGTTCATCTTTGGTTTGCGCCACCAATTCTCCGCATTACGTTCATTTTCTCTCCTGTGCAGAGTTCTTCCGAAGCAGCAAATTCAAGCCAAATGGGGAAGAAATCTAAGAAAACTGGAACAACTTCCGCTTTGGCAGTTACAAGACAACACATTGCCGATCCAGGACAGAGCAAAAAGGGACTGATATCGGACACCACATGTCCAGGACTCGGAAAAACTACTTGGCTGAGCATCTACAATCTGGTTGAGGCCGAAGAGCCTGAGGTAACAACAGTAGAAGCCACAGCAGGTGCGAACCGGAAGTCTGATGCTACTCTAAAGGATTTAGCCGACTCTTACCTTCATCGGATAGCAGCCCGAGAACAAATTCTACCATATACACATGTGGTGAGATGGGCAATTGAAGAAATCCCAACCACAAATAGGACATTTTGCACCATGGATGGGAGAGTCTTCGGCTCGTTTCAACCTGATGATTTGAGGCAAATGTACCATTTGCCTGCACCGAAGAAGAAGTACAACAAGGCATTCTTGGAGAAATTCAGAAACAAAAATGACATTGAATCAGAACTTATATGGGATTGGAGGCAAAACCCAGCGAAACACAAGCATGAGTCTTCGAGTAAGTACTCTGTTGATTCCTTGTGTTCTCCTTATTGTTATGCCGGAGTAATGATGTGTAGGATGTGGGGATTGCATGATTCTGCAAATTTCACCATAGAAATGGTACCTATAATGGAAGCTGCATGCAATAGTGAAATAATGGATTGGGGGACTATACTGTCTGATAAGTTAGCAAAATATGTTCTTGAATTCAGAAACAAAACCTGCATTTCTGAAAGGGTCATTCCCCCATTTTACTATAGTACCTACATCTTGGACATCCTGTGTTTTAATTTCGAATTTCTTGTGTTGGGGTGGAGATGGAGTCCACAGGACCCCATGCCCATTCATATATACCACCAGAAGTTGTGGAAAGCCCACTATAAACACCATTTATATCAAGTTTGCAATGGTTTTATGTTACCCATTCACTATGCCATTTTTGACAAACCTGCTCCTAAGATTTCCTCACAAGCGGGGATTGACTTGACAGCCATAGGGAGATGGTTCAGAGAAGAAAAATTCACCTATGTAAGAGTTTTCGGCAGCCAGGCCAAGCCTCATGTCCTCCCTTTGTATGTACTCGACAAACTGTTAGCCCGAGAGGTAGCATATCAAATTACATCCGAAGGAGTTACACAGACTCTAAGGAATAAAAAGAAGTAGGTTTGGCCTCCCTTTCCTCTAAGATGTTGTGTCTACGCTCTGCATGACTTTAAACATGCAGAGAAAGAAGCAGATAAGATTAAGGCACTGAATCTCGCCACTCTTCATAATAGGCGATTTAACCCAAACAAAGTCGCCTACAATGCACTTGAACAGGCAAAGCTCACTAAATTTGACCATAAAGATGATCTTTTTGATGACCTGTTCTCCTCAGCCGAGTCGCTATTCCAGGTTCAATCACTACCTAGAATGAAACATCATGATGACGGGTTAGTTGAATTTAACAGACTTAGAGAACAGAGGTTGCAAACTCTGCCTCTAGATCTGTTAGCAACGACCCCGATGACATAGTCAAGCGAGCCTGAACAGCGACCTCCTGCTACATCCGAAAACGCTGGAGAAATCCAAACAAAAGAGCAGGAGGAAGTGCAGAGAAAAGAGCAGGAGGAAGTGCAGAGAAAAGAGCAAGAGGAAGTGCAGAGAAAAGAGCAAGAGGAAATACAGAGGAAAGGGCAGGAGTAGAGTAGCATGGAAGTGAATGTAGATGCCTAGACTAACCCGAAATTTCTCCAGGAATGGCAGCAATTCGACTCAATCATAAGCAATCTTGAGAGCTCAAAGGAAGCCGATACATCAAAAGCGGCTGACACACAGGATAAAACATCTAAAGAGGTTCCAAGTGGAACCAGCGGCCTACCCCTTTCTTCAGGAATAGAGATAATTCCCAAGGATCCATCCGATCAGATTGTTTTGCAAGTGGAGGAGATACCTCCATTGGATGTCTTTTACAGCCCAAAGCACAGGGCTATGGTAAAACGATAGTGGAAAAGGAGAAGGACTGATCAACCTTCCCTATTCCCTGAACAAACAGTGACAACCAATGTGGTTTGGAAAGAGGAGTTTGATCCTTCTGATGACCTTACAAAATTGTCCCAATATGCTGGAGCCTATTCGGCAGCCACCATGGACAAGGCATCAGAAGTGACTAATCTGTTAAGAGAAAAGGACCAAGCAATTGCCTCGCTACAAGTACAGTTATCGGAGGCACAGCAGAAGGCAGAACAACAATTTTTCACACAACAACAAATAAATAATCAGTTGAATAAACAATTGCAGGAAGAGAAACAAAGGATTGATTCAAGTGCAATTCAAAAGCAGAAAGAGCTGTCGGAAGCGTTGGCAAAATTGAAAGCAGTGCATGAACAGATGGGGAAATCTAAAGATGAGCAAATTGCTCAATTATCAGCCCAAATAGAAAAGTCAAAGAATCTTCCGCAGCCAACAGAGTTCAGAACAGAAGCACACTAGATTAACAAAGCATTGGTAACACAAATAAGGCTGTTATGTCAACAAATCACTCAAGCAGAACCCTTATGTGACTTAACAACATCAATAATTGATAAATTGGTTGATGCTAGAACAGACTTGGAGCAGGCTGATGAGACCTTGACCAATTATCTTTAGTGGCAAGACACTGATGAGGGACAGGCAGCTAATTTGCCAAAAATCTTAGAATCCCATAAAGAGATCCTATTTATGGAATGGCAGTCCGAGTTAATGAAGGCAGAGAGAGCAGTTTCCAGATGCAATTTAACCACAAGTAATTTGGTTGAATTGATTAATGATACTCTCTACTTATCTAACATGATCTCTCAATGTACCCCAGGTAAATTACTATCAGCTAAAACATTGGAGCAGTCATGTTATCAAGAGTTGGAGAAAAATGGGAAATTGATCGCAAGTATTAACAGTTTGACTTGGGACACCTATTGGTTGTTCCTAGTCAAACCATACAGCCAGAAAGCCGCCCTCAAGTGCCTGACAGATGCAATCGGGTGTATCATTCCCGATATACAAGATGCCACCTATGCTGCCCAACTCAATTCTCGTCTCAACCAACCTCCAGAAGTGGAGCAAATGCTTGCAATATGCCAACTCAGGTCGAAAGGCAAATAGCCTAAGTGATGAATCATGCTGCCGACTGCCAGATTGCTATGAGGAAGATACTCCAAATCAAGTTGTACCAATTAAGTAGGATTTTAATTTCATAGTTAGTTAGTTTTAATCAAGTATTTATAGACCCTTTCAATGCATTGGAAAGGGTCATAAGTTTTGTATATGACTTAAAACCTGAAGTTGCACTACTGTACTTCAGGCATATTCTTTTATAAAACTGGGCCAATTATTCCAATTTTGACAACGAAGCTTTTATGTGGATGTGCACTACTGCCTTTGTTTAAAAGTATTTCTGAGTCGGAAGAAGGAATTCAAAAAGCGATTGATGTTGGGAATGATTTGCAGCTCATATGGTACTACTATCTATGTCTGAGTTCATTCTTTTTATGTGAATTGTTGTTTGATCGCTCTTGCTATTATCAGATATATGCATGTTTTTTTAACATCATTCTTTATATTTTCCACTACTGGATGTTTATAGCATGCTTTTCTTTCAATCATACATGTATGGGTAATATAAAAGGATAAGTGTAACAAAGTTTTGTTAATCACTTTGTTCAACTATTTGAACAAAGCAATCATTAAGTAAATGAATGTCTATGTTTATTGTGTAGTGTCATCTACATGCCTATCGATGAACAAAGATCATCAAGCGTTGCACATAAAAGAATAGAAGTCTCCCGGGATAGCATAGTCATTTATGTTTTCGCTGTTAGATTAAGTCATCCACTCATTATCATTTATTAGAAATCAATCACTCATCCATCCCCTTTTATTCATTATTGGGAAACTAGTCCCATTATATCCAGTCGGAGCCACCATCCCAAACGGAAAAGGAGCTGTATTAAGGTCCAGACCGGGTGGTTATCCCCCAATGTTGATACAACGATTTTCGGGGCATCAACATTTTTGGCGCTAGAAGGAGGGCCTCAACTATGAATGGCGAGCAAACCCAAATCTACAGACCATTCTAAGAGTAAATCTCCCTCCACATCACCTCGTACTTCCCAATTGCATGCTAGTTCTCCAGTATCCAAGCAAGAAGAAGAGGAATCAACTACCACTGCTCAAACCCACAATACCCCAGAACGATTAAGTCCTGAATCTCCTGAAGTTCAGTTACTCATCTACAAACTTCAAGGCTTCTCGATAACACCACAGAAATCTGAAGTATCTCAAAGCAGTGAGACTTCGCAATTCAATCTACCTCATCCCCTCACTAGACTTCAGAGCGGAAAGCTCGGTATTGAACCTACTGAGCTGCCCTTACCTAAAAGGAAAAGGGCAAAGAAGAACACTGAAGGATCTGACAATGAGGCACTTTCATCCACATCATCCATCTCATCTTCCCTAGTGCGAAGTCAACCATCCACTCCCTCATTGCACATTGTTGTTCATCAGGGATTAGGAACTTCAACATCCCAACCTGCTCAATCCTCAACATCAAGTCCTTCCCAAACATCTGGAATTTCAACAGTAATATCATCCACTACTGTTTTTTCAATGGTAGATCCATGGACTAGGCCTGGTGCGGTCAATATGCCTGCACCATTACATGCATTGCCTGATGCTCCTGAAAAATGGCTACCCAAGTTCAACCTAGATGATGGATCACAAGCTGAGGAACATATTAATAACTTCATGTTATCAGTTAATCTGAAAGGAGTAACTGAGGAAGATGTTGTTGTTATGCTTTTCCCTTATACTTTGCAAGGATCAGCAGGATCCAGGTATTTTTCCTTGCCTTTTGGATCCATTACCAATTGGACCACTTTCCAGGAACAGTTTCTTACTAAGTATGGTGATGATAGATCTTTAGCTACATTAATAAATGATCTCTCCAATCTTAGGATAGAGCATAGGGAACCGATTAAAGAATTCAATGTGCGATTCAATAAACTCTTGAATAAAATCCCAACGGCCTCCAAACCAAGTGAGCAAATTAGAAGCGAATGGTATATAACTGCCCTACCTGCCAATATAGCTATTTTCATAGACAGCGCCGGAAAACCAACTTTAGCTGAAAACATGAAAGAAACCCTTGCTGTGGAGAAACGTATTAATGCTCTAGAAAAGAAAGCTGCTCTTGAAGATAGAAAATCCAAAAAAGTTTCTTTTAAAGATGATTCAAAGAAGAAAACCCCTAAAGATCCATATGATATGGAGGATCTACAAAAGGTCCTTAAGACCTTGTCAAATGAAATGGTTGAAATCAAAAAGCAAGTAGCAGAAACCTCAACAAAAAGGCCCTTTAGAAATTATAAGAAAACTGAATCAAAACCACCAAATGTTATATCTAATGCAGATTCAGATCCTGAAGAAGAAGAAGAAGATGAAACAATTGCACCAACTGAAGAAGAAGAAGAAGTTGTTGAATGCCATGGAATGTGGGACTTCATATTACCTAACTCTGATACAGAAAATGAACAAGAAGCCTTTCCTGTCACTACTAGGAGTAAAGGTGCCCCTGAACCCGTCCAGGCAACTTCAAAGAAAATAAGTGCAGGTGCTACTACTACAAAGGAAAAGGTATCCACAAAGAAGTCAGCTGCAACAATACCACAAAACCAACCTTCATCCTCAAATATACCTTCAACATCTAAAACGTTGGTAGTATCGGATTCAATGGATTACAATATTGTTGATGATATGAAGAAAACCAAGGCAAACATTACCATGTTTGAACTTAGTAAACTAAAACATCAGCAGAAATTGCTGCTCAAAGAATTGAATGTTGTTCCTTCTTCACCTCTTCCCAGTGCTAAAGCTGCAAATGATTCAGGACAACCACCTTCTAGCAGGATTGAAGCTACCGATACAATTCTGATTGGAGACAGATCAAACTCCCATACTCCTCCTTTCCTCTTAACATATGAGATTTATAATCGAAATCTGCACAATTGTTTCATTGATTCAGGGGCATCCTCAAATATAATGCGAGCTTCGGTTTGTTCCAAACTGAACATTGAGCCCCAAAAGTATGCAATTCACATTGTGCAGTTAGATAGAACCAAGGTCCAGGTTTTAGGAGAAATTAACTCTGTAACTATCAGGTTATCGGCCAATCCACGAGTAGTTCAAAGAATTGATATCTTAGTCGCTGATATAACTGAATTTTATGGTTTAATCTTGAGTAGGGATTGGTCTGAAAAGCTCCATGGATATATTTCTACCGATTGGTCCCATGTGTGGCTACCCTACAAGGGCAAGCCAAATCAAATAAAAATCAATCGGGAAAAACACATGACCCATACTGTTACAGAATTTGAACAGGAGAATCAACCAATAGCATTTAATAAAAACATCTTGGGGAATTATTCATCGGAATCGTTCTTTGGCAACTTCACTGCCCAACCATCTCCTTTCTCAGTAAACAATTTTACATCTCAGATCGAAAATTATTCACAAACAGATAGGTCAAGATGTTTTAACAATACTGAGGAAACTGTAAATAAAATTGTTGATAATTCTTTATTTTGGTCACTATATTTCGATGACTCTAAGTATGACGAAGGATCGGGAGCAGGATGTATCTTGGTTAGCCCTCAGGGAGAAAAAATAATGCTATCCTGTAGGTTGGAGTTTGAATGCACAAACAATACAGCTGAGTATGAAGCCTTAGTCCAAGGACTATACAAAGCGATTGGCCTCAAGGTTCAATATTTGAAAGTATTTGGCAATTCAGAAATCATTATTAAACAAGTGAGAAATACAATTCATTGTCTTTCTAGCCATCTCCAACATTATCAGTCACTGGTACAAGAACTCACTTCTCAATTCTTAGCATTCAATATTTCTCCTATCCCTAGGTCTGAGAATTCAACAGCCGACTTGCTATCCAATGTTGCTTCCAAACTCCTACCTTTCGAAGATTATAGCCCAGATAGATTTTCAGTAGAGTTGCTTTTTAGACCATCAATTCCTGACAATGTTACTAATTGGAGAGTATTCAATCACGATGAAGAAATCTTACAATTTTTGACTTCCGAAAAGTCCTACGATGATCAGATCATAGAGGAAAGCGAGCATGATCTTCAGATGAGAGAAAAGCATGAGGAAAACTCAATACCGAAGCCTGTGGTGAAGCTTGAGGATCTTTATGATATTAAAGACAAGTTTAAACCTGTGACCAATACAAAGCTCCAAAGTTCCACCTTAAGGTTTGAATTGATAAATCTTGGCATTGAGCAAAATCCTCAAAACATCAATTTAGGATTAGGACTTTCTGTGGAAGAAAAGACAGCATTCATTAGACTGTTAAGGAAAAATAAACATGTCTTCGCTTGGAAATATGACGATTTAAAGACATATGATACATCTATCATCCATGATACCATTCCAATGCTTGCAGAACAAAAACCAGTTCAACAAAAGCTCAGGAAAATACATCCAAGCCTGGAGAGTCAAATAAAATCAGAACTTAATAAACTCTTGAAAGCTAAGATTATTTTTCCCGTTTAGCACTCAAACTGGGTCTCCAATATGGTGCCTGTTAGGAAGAAAAATGGCGACATCAGGATTTGTATAGATTTCAGAAATCTGAATAAGGCAAGCCTAAAAGATAATTTCCAATTACCTACTAAGGAGCAGATACTCCATTCAGTAGCAGGCTCTGAGTTGATGTCCTTTTTAGATGGTTTTTCAGGATATAACCAAGTTTTGGTCCATCGTGATGACAGACTCAAAACTACATTCAGAACAAAATGGGGAACTTATGCTTATCAGAAAATGCCTTTCGGACTTATTAATGTAGGAGCCACGTTCCAAAGAGCGATGGATATAGCTTTCAAAGGATTGATCAATAAAACAGTAGTTGTCTACTTAGATGATATTACTGTATTTTCTAAGAAAAGATCCAATCATTTGCATGATTTAAATCAAATCTTTGAACGCTGCAGAAGGTACGGTATTTCACTCAATCCCAAAAAATCCTTCTTCGCTCTTAATCAAGGAAAGCTCTTGGGCTTTATTGTTTCCAAAGATGGCATTTATATTGATCCGGATAGGATTAAAGAAATCTCTGAAATCCCTTTTCCTCATAATAAAAAATCCATGCAGTCATTTTTAGGCCAAATCAATTTTGTCAAAAGATTTGTTCCAGAATTTTCTCACATCATTTTGCCACTACAAACTATGATTAAGAAAAATTCAGTGTTTAGATGGGGATCAGCAGAAAAGGAAGCATTTGATTCCATTAAACAATCAATAATCAATGCCCCGCTTTGAACACTCCTAATTTTTCTAATCATTTCACATTGTATACTATCGCATCCGATTCATCTTATGCAGCAGTACTCACTCAGATTAATGATCACAACTTGGAAGCACCGATTTCATTTTATAGTTCAAACCTGCAGGGTGCTGAACTGAATTACTCCAAAGTGGAAAAACAAGCCTTTGCTGTGTATAAAGCTGTCAAACATTACAGACCCTTCCTTTTAAAAGCCCATACAAAAGTTATAGTTCCTTTTCCTGCAGTAAGGCAATTATTAATCCAAAGGGAATTAGGTGAAAAAAGGGAAAACTGGGTTACAGCACTTCAAGAATATGACTTGGAAATCAAGCCAGCAAAGATTGTTAGAGGCCAAGGTTTTTGCAGGTTATTGGCAGGAGCATCCAACATTCAACAACCAGGTGATACAGAACATACCGAAGAAATCAACCAGATAAGTATTACTGATTCTGAATCACAATATGCAGACTTGATTTTTTATTTGAAAAATGGATATGCACCTCCTAACCTGTCTTATAAAAACAAAATGGCCATTAGAATAAAAGCAAGAAACTTCACAATCATTGATGATGTACTTTTTAGGCAAAATTATGATTCAATCTTATTAAGATGCCTTGAAAAACCTGAAGCACAAAAGGTTTTGTAGGAACTACATGATGGACCAGCAGGAGGACATTCTGGAGCTGACACAATAGCCCACAAAATCATTCATGCAGATACTATTGGCCCACCCTGTTTAGAGATGCTCATGAATATGTAAGGAAGTGCCAAAGTTGTCAAACTTCTAGTGGAAGACAAAGAAAGCCAGCTTTCCTTTTGCAACCAGTCAACATTGAACAACCATTTGAGAAATGGGGATTTGACATCATTGGGGAGATCATTCCACATTCATCCAAACAACATAAGTATATCCTTACTGCCACTGATTACTTTACTAAGTGGGTTGAAGCGATTCCTTTAAAGACAACAAATTCTGAGGCAATTATGGAATTCATAGATCAATTCATCATTACCAGGTTTGGTGTCCCAAATGCTCTTGTTTTTGATAATGCATCTTATTTCTCTGGAAATGCTATGTTTGATTTCGCTATTAAAAGAGGGTTTAAATTGAAATATTCTGCCAATTACTATCCCCAGGGTAATGGTTTAGTAGAATCTACCAATAAAAATCTAATTAAAATTATTAAGTGAACCATCGAACAGAATCATAAAAACTGGCACAAATCTTTAATATTCGCACTATGGGCTGATAGGATAACACAGAAGGCTTCCATAGGTTCTTCTCCATTCAATCTTGTATATGTGAAAGAAGCAATGCTACCAACAAATCTTGTCCTTCCTTCTCTAGCCCTAGTTCAGTTTATTGAAGAAAGCCCCTCTTCTTCTATTCAACTTAGACATGATCAAATCTTAAAATTAGAGGAAGAAAGGGAAAAGGCCAAAATTACTCATGCAAAACATCAGCAAATTGTCAAGTCATCTTTTGATTCAACTTCATCCAGTTCAAAACAGTTACAAGTTGGTGATCTAGTTCTGAAATGGGACAAAGCCCATGAGGATAAAGGAAAACACACCAAATTCCAGAAGATGTGGCTTGGGCCATTTCAGATCTGCGAGAAGATAGGCCATTCGACATTCATATTACAAGATTTATCAGGTAAGAGAGATTCTCTTCCTATTAATGGCCTCATCTTAAAGAAATTCTTCAATTGAGGAGGTAACCCCTTCTCCCTTTTTTAGTTAACTAGAATTTGTAGTTTGTAGGACCATTAGGAAATAAAGTTGTAAGGTATCTTCCATTGACCTTTGCTGTATTTAAAATTTGCTCAAAGAAGTAGTGTTGATATTTACTTTTAAATAATAGAAGCCTTAATCAAAGGGACAATTTCTAGGAAACTAGGCATATTCACATTCTGAAACCACATTTCAACTTTTGTGAACTCTTCTCAAGGTTTAGAAGTATTGTAAATCATTTTATGTTTTCAAATTGGTCACAAAAAAGGTTATCAATATCAAAACAAAAACTAATCCAACTTCAGCATCTTCAACTCTTACCCTGTCATCCATTCGCTCTTAAGGAGAAAATTGTCCATCCCATTCATCAAAGTTTGTGATTACTCAGAGTGTAATTCTAAAATATTTGATATAAAAGATAAGGGGTCTTATTACAAGCCTGCTTACCATGATCATCGGGAAATAGTTTAACTGACATTACCAATACTGCATACCAAAACAGGGTAATGGCTTAGAATCATAAGACAAGGGGTCTCATCACGAGCCAGCTTGTTCGGTTAGATTACTACCAATGAATGGCATTGTCAAAAAGCTGGCCACCAAACCAGGACAATGGCTTTTTATCTTACAAAATGACATAAAAGTAAAAAGAGATACAAAATATGAAAGCATGTTCTGAATTCATTCTTTTAGTCATACTCTGAAATGGATGGGATAATGGACAGTCAAATGGTTAAAAGGTATCCCTGTCGAAACTATGAACGTTTGATGGTAGCAGAGGCTCTACCTGTGACAAAGGAGTCAATTAAAAAGGCAGAGTTCGAAAGGTTTTCTGTTTTATCATTATCAACCAATAGAGGAAAATTTAAGACTTAGAATGTATTTAATTTTAACAAGAGAAGAAATTAGCAAAAATAGCTTTTATTTTATTCGGAATGCATATATACCTAGTTATATTAGAATTTTCCACTTTGATAAGATTCCTATTTGAAGAAAGTCTAAGTATTTCAGTACTTCTCAGAGATAACTGTTTCTCCCAGCGAATCGCCAATTGTTGTGCTCTACAACAACCCCCCCTATTTCATAAAATTTTTATTTCAAAACTACAATATGAAATGGGTCCCTTTTAGATTAAATTGGTATCAACATATCATTATTCAAAAGGTCCGAAAAGAAATAAAACATTATAAACCTTTTTGAAAAATCACTTAATCGGTCTTATAATAAAGAATGAATAATCTTTTAGTATTGCGATAAAGCGATTGCAAGATCACATATCACAATAACAAAGGGTGCATTACTTAAAGACCCATTGATTTTCCCCGATGCGACAATGCACAAATGGCTATCGGATATCAGGAAGGCAAGCGATCATAAAAAAAGGCCCCTCTTCGCTCCGATGCGATATCGCTATCGGCGATCGGAGATATACCATGCATGCATCTAAAGCCCTCGTTTAAAACTCCTGATGCGAATTGGCGATATCACTATCGGCGATCGGGGATTCTGAAAGGACACCAATATAACAACTTAAGCATTCCCCCAATTGCCGATTGCGATAAAGCTAAAGCGCAGATTTCAAAAAAGATTGATAAAGCCGGGATATATTATGGTTATTTAGTATTAAAGGCCTTTCTCTTCCCGATAGTGATTCACTTACGCTCAACCGCCAAAACATCAAAGCCACACTTAAATGAATCATTCGGCCAATAAACGATATGATGAGCATTTAAAGGATTGACAGGTTTAAACGGCCATTTAATGAAACAGTAAGGCTAAAATCTCTTCAGAGATTGTATCCGCGGCCACCTTAGGTTAAATCCTCCAATATTCATTGATTAATATATCTCGTTCATCTTTGGTTTGCGCCACCAATTCCCCGCATTACGTTCATTTTCTCTCCTGTGCAGAGTTCTTCCGAAGCAGCAAATTCAAGCCAAATGGGGAAGAAATCTAAGAAAACTAGAACAGCTTCCGCTTCGGCAGTTACAGGACAACACATTGCCGATCCAGGACAAAGCAAAAAGGGATTGATATCGGACACCACATGTCTAGGACTCGGAAAAACTACTTGGCTGAGCATATACAATCTGAGGTAACAACAGTAGAAGCCACAGCAGGCGCGAACTGGAAGTCTGATGCTACTCTAAAGGATTTATCTGACTCTTACCTTCATCGGATAGCAGCCCGAGAACAAATTCTCCCATATACAGATGTGGTGATATGGGCAATTGAAGAAATCCCAATCACAAATAGGACATTTTGCACCATGGACGGGAGAGTCTTCGGCTCGTTTCAACCTGATGATTTGAGGCAAATGTACCATTTGCTTGCATCAGAGAAGAAGTACAACAAGGCATTCTTGGAGAAATTCAGAAACGAAAATGACATTGAATTAGAACCTATACGGGATTGGAGGAAAAACCCAGCGAAACACAAGCATGAGTCTTTGGGTAAGTACTCTGTTGATTCCTTGTGTTCTCCTTATTGTTATGCTGGAGTAATGATGTGTAGGATGTGGGGATTGCATGATTCTGGAAATTTCACCATAGAAATGGTACCTTTAATGGAAGCTGCATGCAATAGTGAAATAATGGATTGGGGGACTATACTGTCTGATAAGTTAGCAAAAGCTGTTCTTGAATTCAGAAACAAAACCCGCATTTCTGAAAGGGTCATTCCCCCATTTTACTATAGTGCGTACATCTTGGACACCCTGTGTTTTAATTCCAAATTTCCTGTGTTGGGGTGGAGATGGACTCCCCAGGACCCCATGCCCATTCATATATACCACCAGAAGTTATGGAAAGCCCACTATAAACACCATTTATATCAAGTTTGCAATGGTTTTATGTTACCCATTCACTATGCCATTTTTGACAAACCTGCTCCTAAGATTTCCTCACAAGCGGGGATTGACTTGACAGCCATAGGGAGATGGTTCGGAGAAGAAAAATTCACCTATGTAAGAGTTTTCGGCAGCCAGGCCAAGCCTCATGTCCTCCCTTTGTATATACCCGACAAACTGTTAGCCTGAGAGGTAGCATATCAGATTACATCCGAAGGAGTTACACAAACTCTAAGGAATAAAAAGAAGCAGGTTTAGCCTCCCTTTCCTCTAAGATGTGGTGTCTACGCTCTGCATGACTTTAAACATGCAGAGAAAGAAGCAAATAAGATTAAGGCACTGAATCTCACCACTCTTCCTAATAGGTGATTTGACCCAAACAAAGTCGCCTACAATGCACTTGAATAGGCAAAGCTCACTAAATTTGACCATAAAGATGATATTTTTTATGACCTGTTCTCCTCAGCCGAGTCGCTATTCCAGGTACAATCACTAGCCAGAATGAAATATCATGATGACGGGTTAGTTGAATTTAACAGACTTAGAGAACAGAGGTTGCAAACTCTGCCTCTAGATCTGTTAGCAACGACCCCGATGACACAGTCAAGCGATCCTGAACAGCGACCTCCTGCTACATCCGAAATCGCTGGAGAAATCCAAACAAAAGAGCAGGAGGAAGTTCAGAGAAAAGAGCAGGAGGAAGTGCAGAGAAAAGAGCAAGAGGAAATACAGAGGAAAGCGCAGGAGCAGAGTAGCACGAAAGTGAATGTAGATGCCCAGATTGACCCGAAATTGCTCCAGGAATGGCAGCAATTCGACTTAATCATAAGCAATCTTGAGAGCTCAAAGGAAGCCGACACATCAAAAGCGGCTGACACACAGGATACAACATCTAAAGAGGTTCCAAGTGGAACCAGCAGCCTACCCCTTTCTTCAGGAATAGAGATAATTCCCAAGGATCCTTCCGATCAGATTGTTTTGCAAGTGGAGGAGATACCTCCATTGGATGTCTTTTATAGCCCAAAGCACAGGGCTGTGGTAAAACGACAGCGGAAAAGGAGAAGGACTGATCAACCTTCCCTATTCCCTGAACAAACAGTGACAGCCAATGTGGTCTAGAAAGAGGAGTTTGATCCTTCTGATGACCTTACAAAATTGTCCCAATATGCCGGAGCCTATTCGGCAGCCACCATGGACAAGGCATCAGAAGTGACTAATTTGTTAAGAGAAAAGGACCAAGCAATTGCCTCGCTACAAGTACAGTTATCGGAGGCACAGCAGAAGGCAGAACAAGCAGAACAACAATTGTTCACATAGCAACAAATAAATAATCAGTTGAATAAACAATTGCAGGAAGAGAAACAAAGGATTGATTCAAGTGCAATTCAAAAGCAGAAAGAGTTGTTAGAAGCGTTGGCAAAATTGAAAGCAGTGCATGAACAGATGGGGAAATCTAAAGATGAGCAAATTGCTCAATTATCAGCCCAAATAGAAAAGTCAAATAATCTTCCGCAGCCAGCAGAGTTCAGAACAGAAGCACAACAGATTAACAAAGCATTGGTAACACAAATAAGGGTGTTATGTCAACAAATCGCTCAAGCAAAACCCTTATGCGACTTAACAACATCAATAATTGATAAATCGGTTGATGCTAGAACAGACTTGGAGCAGGCCGATGAGACCTTGACCAATTATCTTGAGTGGCAAGACACTGATGAGGGATAGGCAACTAATTTGCAAAAAATCTTAGAATCCCATAAAGAGATACTATTTATGGAATGGCAGTCCCAGTTAATGAAGGCAGAGAGAGCAGTTTCCAGATGCAAGTTAACCACAAGTAATTTGGTTGAATTGATTAATGATACTCTCTACTTATCTAACATGATCTCTCAATGTACCCCAGGTAAATTACTATCAACTAAAACATTGGAGCAGTCATGTTATCAAGAGCTGGAGAAAAATGGGAAATTGATCGCAGGTATTAACAGTTTGACTTGGGACACCTATTGGTTGTTCCTAGTCAAACCATACAGCCAGAGAGCTGCCCTCAAGTGCCTGACAGATGCAATCGGGTGTATCATTCCCGATATACAAGATGCCACCTATGCTGCCCAACTCAATTCTCGTCTCAACCAACCTCCAGAAGTGGAGCCAATGCTTGCAATATGCCAACTCAGGTCGAAAGGCAAACAACCTAAGTGATGAATCATGCTGCCAATTTCCAGATTGCTATGAGGAAGATACTCCAAATCAAGTTGTACCAATTAAGTATGATTTTAATTTCATAGTTAGTTAGTTTTAATCAAGTATCTATAGACCCTTTCAATGCATTGGAAAGGGTCGTAAGTTTTGTATATGACTTAAAACCTGAAGTTGCACTACTGTACTTCAGGCATATTCTTTTATAAAACTGGGCCAATTATTCCAATTTTGACAACGAAGCTTTTATGTGGATGTGCACTACTACCTTTGTTTAAAAGTATTTCTGAGTCGAAAGAAGGAATTCAAATAGCGATTGATGTTGGGAATGATTTGCATCTCATATGGTACTACTATCTATGTCTGAGTTCATTCTTTTTATGTGAATTATTGTTTGATCGCTCTTGCTATTATCAGATATATGCATGCGTTTTTAACAACATTCTTTATATTTTCTACTACTGGATGTTTACAGAATGCTTTTCTTTCAATCATACATGTATCGGTAATATAAAAGGATAAGTGTAACAATGTTTTGTTAATCACTTTGTTCAACTATTTGAACAAAGCAATCATTAAGTAAATGAATGTCTATATTTATTGTGTAGTGTCATCTACATGCCTCTCGATGAACAGAGATCATCAAGTGTTGCACTTAAAAGAATAGAAGTCTCCCGGGATAGAATAGTCATTTATGTTTTCGCTATTAGATTAAGTCATCCACTCATTATCATTTATTAGAAATCAATCACTCATCCATCCCCTTTTATTCATTATTGGGAAACTGGTCCCATTATATCCAGTCGGAGCCACCATCCCAAATGGAAAAGGAGCTGTATTAAGGTCCGGACCGGGTGGTTATCCCCCAATGTTGATACAACAATTTTCGGGGCATCAACACAACCCTATGATCTACATTCTGTCGCGTCAATTACGGGGGGGCAAATATTCCAAATGGATAGCCATTTTGCAGGAGTTTGATATGGAATTCACCAAATCCAAATCAAAGAAGTCTCTCATCTTTGTAGAGTTACTTTGTGACCTTCCCTCATCACCCAACGATTTAACATCCCAAACATCAATCGTGGATGAGACTGTTTCTGATATCGTCAAGCGATCCATGGTACGGGGATATACTGATCTATCTCCAAACCCAAACTTTTAGGCCTACACCTCTCGCTCTAAACAGTGACGTACTCGATACCAAGCCAAAGACTATCTGATCATTGGTGATACACTTAATCATCGTGGTGTCGATACAGTTCTATGAAGGTGCCTCACGCATGAGGAGGCCGAAATTTTTTTGAATGATTGTCATTCAGGTGCTTGTGGGGGGCATCTATCTGGTTACACTACTGCACAAAAGATCTTACGAGCTAGTTACTTCTGGCCCACAATATTCAAAGATTGCATAATTGCAGTCAGAAGTTGCCATGCTTGTCAGATTTTTGATCGCAAAACTAGATTACCACCTGCACCACTGCATCTAGTCGTTGCTGTTGGGCCATTTGCTAAATGGGGCATTGATTTCATGACATGTAACCCCACCTTGGCCAGGGGGCATGGGTATATTATAGTCGCTGTCGACTATTTTACAAAATGGGCCGAGGCAATGCCTACATTAAACAACAGTGGTGAAATGGCTGCTCTTTTCTTTTTCAATCATGTAGTTTCTAGATTTGGTGTACCATAGGCTATAGTCATAGATCATGGGTCGCATTTTCACAATCACATGATGATTGAATTGACTGCCAAATTAGGACTATCCCATGATATTTCTACTCCATATTATTTGCAGGCTAACAGACAAGTTGAGGCAATCAACAAAGTCTTTAAGTGCATGCTGCAGAGAATGATTGGAGTCCACAAATGGAATTGGCATTTAATCCTATACTCAGCTCTGTGGGCATATAGGACTTCGGTGAGAAATGCGATCGAATTTACGCCCTTTCAGTTGGTGTATTGTCTGGAAGCTGTCTTATCAATTTAGTGTGAAATCTCATCCCTCAAGCTTGTGATCGATCTGCTTCCCGAAACTTCTGAAGAAGAGGCTCGTTTCTTGGAATTAATCCATCTGGATGAAACCCTTCGTGACGCCGCGTTGGCTAACGAAGCACATAAGAAAACCGTCAATGCGTAATATGACAAAAATGTCAAGCCTTGTGTCTTCTCAGAAGGTGACCTGGTCTTGCTTTATGATCAAGACTCTGACAAATTAGGAGCAGGTAAATTCGAACCATTATGGATGGGCCCCTACATTGTTAAGTGAGTATTGACAAAAGGAGCCTATGAGTTGTTCGATTATGATGGGATTCCACTATTGCAGCCCCGAAACAGGTTGTATATTAAACATTACTATGCTTGATTAAGTGTAGTAAGCTCATTGTACATATGCTTTTATTGCATTTTTGAGTGTTTTCTTTTTAGAGTTGTCATTTTGGTTAGGTAATCTTCTTCACATTTGTTGTAGATGTCAGACTTTTTGGAACCGTTTGTTGGGTATGCTGACGGAGCTAGTCGTAGTATGCTGAACCTATCTTCTGCGGCCTGGGCCATTTTCGCTTCAAGCGGCGAGTTAGTGAGTTTCAGGGGGATATGTATTGGTCGATCGACAAACAACATCGCTGAGTATAGCATGTTGATTGAACTTCTCTCTGATGTCGTTTCACATGGCATACACCGACTCATTGTTAGGCTAGATTCACAACTTGTCATTCTACAGCTTACTAGCGTTTATTCCGTTCGAAACCTAGCTATTTATCGCATGTTCCTAAGAGTTAGGATTTTGGAAAGGCATTTTGATTCCATTCAATATCAACACATTTCCTGAAACTTAAAGACATTGACCGATTCATTAGCAAACTATGTGTTAAATAGACATTTGTAGCATTTGTGAAGAAAGCATTTCACATCAACATTTGCATCAGGATTGCATCACTTAGCCAAAATAAAACTCCAAAAATCAAAAGTAGATAGCTGTTTATAGTTTTTACAAAATGTTTTGTGTCCAAGACAAAATCGGTCATCTGACCAAGAAACTCAAAATGAATGCAGAAAAACATCCTAGACTAGTGATGCTAGTGATAACATGTCACTGCCTGTGCTATCATGCGCAGGAGCCTAGTCTAGCGACTTAGTACGCTAGTAGTATGGCGTTGTAACCTCAAAGGTAACTCATCAGTCTTGACATCCTGAATGCCGAGAGTGAGGCCCTTGATCTGATCCTACAACACTGCCAGGGTCTTCGATATGTCCAGATCCTGAAGGACGACCCTCCCTACAACCTCTCCTACTGGAGTGTCATCTGTCGCCCGTGGGCGTGCCACTGGCCGCACTGGTCCAATATCTGCACACACATATAAGTTTGATTAGTCTTGGTAACGTCAAAAACACAAAAACATTATAAAACTAAAAAAAAAAAAAAAAAAAGATGTGGTCGAATCATTTTACCTATAGCACTCCACTACTCACTAGCTAGTAATGCCAAATCTGGGTCGCCTCAGAAATCGATCCCGACATATGGATACTCCGCAAATACCATCTCCTGGCAGTTGAACCACTCGAAAAAGGCATCAGAGAAGGAAATCTACAACTGGCCGGCATGTCTAGCCATAAGATCAACCCATCTCTGTAACCATGGTTCCCTCGGTGCTGGCAATCCCAGTGAAATGTTCTGAGGCTACATTAGTGGAATCCTCTCCAAAGCAAAAGCAGTCAATATGGATCCATAGCCGAAATTCTTGGTTCTTCCATTCTTTACTTTGGAGAGTTGTTCTTTTATGACAGGAAGTAATGCCTCACACTAGTTGAACACCTTCAGTTCTAGGCATTCCAGGGCATACTGCATGTAAGATCTGTTTGCCAAATGTAAGGCTGCGCTGCCAGCCAATCTAGCAAAGGTAAATAAAATGGTCCTCAATGGTTGATTAGTGACATCCCATATATTAATCTTGCCATCTCTACTGGGCTAAGATCCATCCCTGTAGAACTGACGAATGTAATATTTCACAGATTTGCCCCCACGAGCAAATCCTGATAGTGAAAGAGGGGCACCATGCCTCGACAACCCCGTTAGAAATTAAATATCCTCGACCATCAGAGGAATGGATTTACCTCTGATCTGGAATACCTGGTCAATAGGATCCCAAGCATCGAGGAAATACTGCAACAAACTGATATGTTGCCTCATGCTGGATATGCGGAAGAACTTCAACAAACCACAATTTCTTAATGCATCAACTGTGCCCTGGTCATGTAAAGCAATCATGTCCTCCTCTTCATGTTCTCATTCATGCCATGTGACAACCATCTTGATCCAACAAATATCTGAAATGCAGACAAAAGATGAGTTAGGATCCAAATTTGAGCAAAAACAGGCAAAAATTTGATGAAAAAACACTATGTAAAGTTGCCTTTCTGTGCCCATCGCACCCTGCCTTTGAGCAAGGTGAGATGCATACTGACTGGCCAGTGTACAGCTCAGTATGCATCACACCTTTCGATATAGGCTAGGTGCGATGATTGGGGAACGAAATCTTCAAACCCCAGGGGCCCAGAAAAATGGAAAAACTAGCTCAGAATCAAGAAAAGATGGAATGAAAATGAAGAGCTCAAGGATAGCTCCTACCTGGTCTTGACGGTGCGGAAAATGGTCCACAGGATCTCCCAAAATCAACTGGTGAAATTTGAGGGGGAAAACCACTCCAGAGCTCCAAAATCCCAAATTTGAAAAGAAATGATGAAAGTGAAAGGTAAAACTACTTTTTATGTTTACTATTCATGTACTTCAAGTAAAATGTTAGTTTTAGTTCTTTTTCGTCCATATATATGTATTTCTAATCAATTTGATGGAGTGATTGAGCAGGTTGAACGACTGAAGAAAGAATCTGATGTGCTAAACAGTGAATTGAACATCTTTGACCACCACTCCAAGCATAATTTTGTCATTTCAAGCTTGAGTAAAAATGAAACTGACACCAAGCATAGTTCCCCCATGGTTCAAGCTTGTCAAAAAATGAACCCACCTTCAACTAAATAACCTTTGTGATTGCCATTTTATCAGCCTTTTGAACCTTGGTTGTGTACCTCTCATCACCACCATCCCTTTGGCCGATCATACGCTTCCACTTGGTTGTTTTACCCCTTTTGAGGAACAATTGCGATGAGTGGTCTTATTAGCCAGCCTCTTCACAGAATTCACCATGTTTTGAGAAGTTCCAAATTCACCAGAACCAGTTGCTACCCTAGACACCACTCATTCCTCAAATCGAGTCTCCTTTAAACCCTTTTCAGACTCGTTAAATATGAAAAGATTGTCGAGCGCTGGCCTTTCCAGCTCATTAAAGTGATTGGAAATGTCATCCCTCCTGTATGATTTTATACTTTTTCGGACCCGAGGGATTATCTTACGAAAAAGTCGAGTGCTTGTCTTTTTCGGCTCGTTAAAGTGATCGGAAAAGTCATCCCTTTTGTATTATTTTATCCTTTTTCGGACTTGAGGGATTATTTTACGAAAAAGAACTTATGGAGTTTCCTTTTCGTCCCTTTTCAAACTCTCTAAACATGAAAAGGACCGAGTTATCCTTGTCGTTAAACTCGTTAAAACAATAGCGACAAACTTGTCCATTCTAGACGAGACCGAGTTTCACTGTCGCTAGACTCGTTAAAACATAGCAACAGGTTTGCCCGAAGGGAAAATTATAGAACAAGCATATGTTATCCTCCTCAAGCTTGACAAAAATAAAGAGGTACTGGTCAGCAATGACTGGGGAAAAAGGAAAAAAACTTGAAGAATTTATGGTAGCAGGTCGCTCTTGAACATGACACTTTCACTCCATCACCATGATTGAGTCGGGTTGGGTTATTCCGTTCACCGGTCATCTCACCATTGGTCTTTCACACCATCCATATTTTGGGGTTAATGCTACCAATCCATCTCAGTGTCACCGACATGTTCAAGAGAAGTCATTCAGTTGAGAAACCACAAACCAGTTAATGTCTCATCCACTGCAATACCTCCAACCTTCATTTTTTCATGACCGCCATTCCTTTTGTCGTCAGTCCGTTTTCACCTCCAGAAATCATTTACTTCGTTTCGTGTCGTAGATGTGGGATACATTAAATCCCTCCTACAATGAGTCACTTCTTGTCGACATCAGCTCATTATCCAAGAAGTTGACTTAGAAACACCCCTTTCAGTGCTTTGAAGCTTGCATGCATCAATGGCAAGTTTCTCACTTCCAGCGACAGGTTGACATCAATGGCCTTCGACCGAAAGATTTTACGTGGTGTTCGAAATCGGATCATATATTCACACCACGTGAATTGTACTGTAGTACCTTAAGGGTCATTATCATTATCGGTGATTCCTCTCGCGTCTATTAACAGCTCACATTATTGGCTGGTAATCAGGCGATGTCTTTCCATGTTCGACTTCAGAACATCTCTTCACATGGATTGACTTGTACATCGGGCGAAGATTGAACGAGTTTGAAGACCCCAGATCTAGTTTCATCCATCCGGGCTGTGATATATTCAGGGATATAAAAACATCAAATGTACAAAGGCGCTGCACAGATAGTCATCCGAACCAAGGATGATGACTCTACATCTGAAGAATCACCAGTCTGCATCTATAGACGACTATCTGATCTATGTACATGAAATGAATTTATAAAGTTGAGCATGGGAATGCCTCCCTCAGCTAGATCATGAAAATTATATTATGATGATGTATTGTATTGTAACTTATGCAGGTCACCTTCCAGTTCGAAACCTTGGATCCTCATGATAAAGCATTTCACTCGACATCAATATTTACGACTTCATGCTTTAGGGGGCAACTGTTATAGACATATTTGGGCACATCAACCCCAAACTTATATGTTGATAAACTAGGGCTCTTCAACCCCTAAAAGAGTTGTTTCATACCCTAAAATAACATAGTCATTTGATTACATCATTCCCCAAAATTTCCACCTGAGAAACCATCCAGAAATGGCCTAAACTGAACCATATTGACTGCTCCACTGACAGGGTGTGATGCATACTGAGTGGTACACTACCAAGGTGTGATGCATACTAATTAGGCCTTCTATAGGGTGCGATGGGCAAGGATGGACAAATGTCCGAGACAGTTTGCTAGGTGGTTGCTCATGGAATCTTCTAGAAACTTCTCCTATGCCACTTGCCTCTCTGAATTCGCCCAGGGATGAGTAAGAGATCCAAGAAATCTCCAAGTGGAATGAAACTAATCAAAACCCTAGGGATGACTCACACCCTTGCACACATCTATAAATGGATCCCTCATCTAAGAGATCTAGAGGCTGGAATATTGTGAATTGCAAGGAAGTGCTGATAGTTTGTAATTGAGGAAAAAGAATTGTATTGTTGGTGTGATCTTGCTATTTCATGAGGTGAAGAGGGATGGAAGCTGGGAGGATGATGCTGGATCAAACAACTGGGTTGTAATTCTCCCTTCTATTTAATAAATTTCTTCAATTTTTCTTCCATATGATTGTGCAATTGTGAATGTTATCATTTGTGAATGCTATCATTTGTTCATTATATATCTAATTCTGTAATGTTTATGTTGTAATAGATCATGATGATTTGATGGTTCTTTGTTGCTGTATTTGTGTAGGTACACTCCAAGTGGGTTAAGTACAGAGAGGAGTTGCAAGCTCTGTCAAGGGGGAGAGAGATCAAGCAAGGGATTAAGCAAAAGTTCTAGGTTGGTTCCTTTATCTTTCTCTTATCTGTTGCACATAGAAGAAATCGTTGAATTGCTTTAAGTTGTTGTTTCTAGGGTAGTTGCCAAACCTAGAGGGCTAGTTGTTCGACAAGACACTAGTTTTCCTCGAAACAGTTAGATAGAGGCCTTCGACTGTCTATGAGTAGCAGAGGTATTGCAGAGAGAGCAGGATAACTTTTGAGCTGATTATTTTTGTAATACTGGCTATATTTCCACTTGTATGGTAATACAGAGATGGGGTTTTAGGCTGATGCTTTCCCTGGGTAAATTCTTCTGTGTTATGTGCGATTTATTTCTTCTTATCAGTTATATGTGCTGAATTGATCTTGCTCAATTCGATTAAGCTTCCGCATAATTTTTTGTAGAAGTAGATCAAGTATTTTTCTTTAGTATATTTTATCAGATGATCTATAGGTGGGAATTTCTACATGGTATCATCACTAGCTGAGTTGTAGAAAATTCTACATGGTATCAGAGCAAAGGTGATCAAAGGAGAGAACAATATACTAAGAGGAGATTTCAAAGTTTTGAGTTTTGGGCCGAGATTTTGTAGAGCAGATCTGAAAATTTCTATACAAAATTTTCAGAAACAAATAGCAGATTTGGATTCCTTGCAGAAAAAGACCCAAATTCAAAAAACAAATCGGCTAAATCAGAGTTCGGATGAGGGAGATATCCCTGATTTAAAATCATCTCTTTTTCCAGAAAATTTTCTGACGGCAGGAAATATGAAACAAATTAGTGTGCTAGCCAAGAACCTGTATGCACTTGAGGTACAATATGCATGCAAATCCTTGAGGAGCAAGGCAAAGGTTAGATACTTGATGGTTGAGAGGGAGAATAAATTACCTCTCAACATGTAGCGCCAGAAGAAGTCTCAGACAATTGTGGAGGAGCCACAATTGGTGAAGCAGCTTTAGGAGGTTGTGGAGCAGCCACAACTGGAGAAGCCGAGAGGAGACCGAGTGGAGGCATCCACTCATGAAAATACCTCCAGTGGGGGGAAATTTCGATGCAAGTGGGTAGAGGGATCATATGCAACCATACCTCCAGGTGGGAGGTGGGGCGATGTGACGTGATAGTCCCAAGAAGGCTAAAATAAGGGCAGGATCCTTGAGGTACCCAACCTCTTTGATTCAAATTTGCTACAAGAGCCCCAATGAGGAGTAGCAGGACTACCTGAATGGGTAGAGACAAATGCGGATAGAGTGGCAGAGAGAGCTACAGTGCAGGAGTCCCAGGACTGCGTAGAGCTAGCAGGCTGCAATAATGCAAGAGGCACAAGAGTGTTGCACCAGTGCAGGATGGCACGAAGAGGTGTGCAACGGTGCGAGATGCATGGAGTGTTACAGTTGCTCAGAGGTCAGAGAGGGAGCACTTGTCAGCAGCATGTAGAGCTTCAGCATCAGAGTATGTTTCTAGCCCAACAGAGAGGTTAGTTGGGAGTTTTTTTTTGTTTCGAGAGTTGCTGGAGCAACCACACTTGGTAGAAGTGTTGCATGTAGAACATTCCAGAGGTACAGGATCAGGTTCGAGTTGAAGCCTTTCTTATTGAGAGGGAGTGTTGAAAATGGCAACAAGAAATGCTAAAAATAGAAGTGCTAAAAATAGCACTGCTAAAAATAACAGTTTGGGTACCAGTGCTAGATTGAGCAACAGGGAATGAAAAATGGAAGTGATAAAAATAGAATTGCTATTTTTAGCAGTTTGGGATGGATTCCTATTTTAGTCAGTCCCTAGACTAAAAATAGGAAGTGAAATTCGAATTTGATATTAACAGTAGTTTGTAAATTAATTATTTAATTCATCTTGAGTTAATTAGTTAAGGAAAATCAAACATGAAGTCTATGTGAGGACATGCAACAGTTCATCTATTAATTGACGAATTTATCCATCAGTTAAAGAGATAAGGATGAGTTCTAATTTGAGTAGTAATTAGTTGGCTCAGTTAACTAAGTCAATTCCAATTATAATTAATTTAAATAGTTTGTTTAAATTAAGTAAGTTCAGTTAGTTAATGCATGATTGCATATAACTGCTACACTTCAGATAACTGAAGATTCTCTCATGAATAACTCATGCATGTCAGTTCAGACAGAGACCCAGTTGAGATCAGAGAAGGGACAGTATACTATCATTTGGATGAATATTTTTCTTATAAAGGAAGCTCATCCATGATGAGGATTTATCTCCTTTAGGACTGCGTGGTTAGATCAGAGGTTATTGAGTGTGTAAAGAGGCCAATTCACACAAGTGGCTGCACTAGACCCCAATCAGAATTGCTCAAATAAATAGGAGGCTTGGAGGGTAGACCAAAGGTTAGATAGAGGCCTTTGACTGTCTATGAGCAATAGAGGTATTGCAGAGAGAGCAGGATAGCTTTTCAGTTGATTCTTTTTGTAATACTGGCTATATTTCCACTTGTATGGTAATATAGATATGGGGCTTTAGGCTGAGGCTTTCCCTGGGTAAATTCTTCTGTGTTATGTGTGATTGATTTCTCCATATCAGCTATATGTGTTCTTATTGATGTTGCTCATGTTCGACTAAGCTTCCGCTAAATTGGTTGTAGAAGTAGATCAAGTATTTTTCTTTAGTCTATTACATTATCAGGTGATCTACAGGTGGGAGTTTCTACATCATGGTTCTTCGAAGTCTGCTTTGAGCTCTCTGGCTCTAGCTCTCGCTCTGGCTCTAGCTCTCAGCTCTGGCTTTGGCTTTGGCTCTGGCTCTCGGCTCTGGCTCTCGGCTCTGGCTCTGGTTCTTGGCTCTAGCTCTGGCTCTGGCTCTGGCTCTGGCTCTGGCTCTCAGCTTTGGCTTCGGCTTTGGCTCTTGGCTCTAGCTCTGGCTCTGGCTCTAGCTCTTGGCTCTTGGCTCTCTGAGCTTCTCTTGGCCTCTGCATGACTCTGTAGTTCGCTTGACCTCTAAGCGACTTTGAGGAACCTTCCAGCGACCTTTTTCAGTCCTCTAGCTACCTCTGGTCAATCACGCTCTCTGTGTTTTTATCATGCATCGGTTATAGTCCTCCATCATTGAAGAACCTCACTGTTTCCACAAAAGAATCAATTTCCTATTACAATGAATCGATAGGCATAGGAAAACCAACCATTCGGCCTTCCTCCTGCAGAAATAGCCCAATAATGCAATACACAGGAAAACTGACGAAACACATGATTGGAGCGTTTTACCGAACTTCAAAATGCATTCAATCACATCTATAAACCCATCGGGTCCGCCATTCCATCGCAAATTGCAATCGCATGGCGTATTGGCCAAAAACCTAATACATGGGACATACACAGAAATCCCGAATTTCTGGATTTCAAAACTTATGAAATCGGGTCTATAAATCCATCGGGTCCGGCCCTTATCGACATATCACTATCGCATTAGCCCTTTGTATTGGGGATCACCGATCACCAATCGTCAATCGCCGATCACCCCAATTAGATCCTGACCATTGATCTGACTTCTTAATCCGACAACTGACATCACACGTCGCCTATCGCTATTGCATATTGCATTTGGAACGGCCCGGGGATTCTTTCCATTGACTATGGACTGTGCCAACCCGATCTGCCAATCTAATCATCGGTAATTGCAATGTCGCATAATTGCAATCGCCAAGTCTGGGGTCTCGATATCGGGCGAAGGCCTACCTCCGATGTGATAAGTCGGAAGTCACAATCGAGGTTCCTTCCGCCCTTGCCTTAATTCCACCCCTTTGCGTATTTGCGATGCGATTTCCTTAATGAGCCTCTTATGCCATTTTTAGAAGAAATGCCTCCTTTTTCAAAGGACAAAGGCAAGCTTCTTTATGCAATAACTTCTTCATCCGAAGTCCATTTTAGCCCATTCAAATTGCAGTAGATTCAGAATGAAAAGACCTATGCAATGGGACTATTTCCAAGAGAAGCCATTGACTTTCATTTTTCTCTGATTTACAAAGGATTTGTGCCATTTAGCACCGTTTACCTCTTATATGAAGTCTTTTAGACTTAGAGGTTTATCCAAGATCCATTTTGGATCAGGTACCTCCTTAGAAGAACAAGAATCTATTAGTTCGTACAATCCCTCCATAACCTTCTAATTCCTCAATAGCTTCATGCAGGTCTGTAGAAAAGACTTCAAGATATTCAGATGCACCTCTTGTGTCGCAACCGGTAGTATCTCGCGATTATCCTTTTGAGTCGATTGCGCGGTAGAGGTCTAGGCCCCATCATCCATAAAACTTCACCTCGCCTCCATGAACACTTTCTTTTCCTTCAGGATATCAAATGCAAGAGCTATTTTAGTAGTTTTCCTTACCCATGTAGCTTCAACTCCCTTTTTTTGATCGGCTTTTTCATTCCCATTTGTGGTTCCGCTTCTTGTTACAATGTCGATGCGTAGTTGATCTTCTCTTGGCTCAGCGGTCATCATTTGGACATTTGCTACAGGCTGCTGGTTTCTTTTCTCTTACATATTCGCAATAAGGATGGTACATTCTTCTATCACATGATCAAAAGACTTACAATGATAGTAGGTTGTCGTGGGGTTCTAACAATCTCTCACGAAGTGTTCTGCCTATCCACAATTATAACAAATAATCTAGCCATATCGTCGACCAGCTCCTCCTCCTCCTCCTCATCATCCTTGAAATCCTACTCGACTAATGTGTTGGCCTTTCTCTTCGTGTGTATGTCCTCCTGCTTGCAATCTATAACTATCAGCAGTGCACTCCATCATTAAGTCATAACTTCAACAATTTTTATCATCATGGCCTACTGATCTACAAAAGTTACAAAATAACTGCTTCAGGGTTTGTATATATTTTTGTAATAGGTAGCAATCTTTATAGTGATGTTGACCTCACGTTCTATAGATCTCACACCACAGACCTAGATTTACTGGATTAGGCGATCCACTTGCAATATAATCTCTGAACATAGGGCATTGATCCTTATAATGACCCTCTGCTTTTCATTTTGTACACCATACTTCTGATCTTTCTGGCTTGACTTCTTACCCTTATTTAGATCCCGCAATTCCAAGGTCAGATTGGCTATTTGAATCTATATATGCTGCACTCCTGTGTGAGTATCTCCAACTGGTGAAGCTTCCAGCTTCATCGCAGTCTCCAATGCTTCAGCTTGTGTCACGATCTTCTGCTGTGTCAAAGGAAATCTGATATGTGGTAGTAGCACGGATATGAACCATTCTTTGTGATGTTGTGGGGGTATTTCAAAGCTCACTTGACCCATCAACACTTTGAATCACTGATCCAACTCCCACACAAATTCAATCAGTGCTTTCTTGATCTCTTTTAGCTTTGTGATACACTGCTATTATGATTTTGGCTTCTTAAATTCTGACACCAATGCTCGCTTAATTTCATTAGATGTAGAATTCGAATTACTCATGGTGTATTTCATATACCATGTCAGTGCTCTCTCCCGCAGAGACGTAATGAGCTGTGCCTTCTTTACATCATCATTATTAATTTGTCTCGCTATCCATACTGTTGAAAATAGAAACAAGAAATGCTAAAAATAGAAGTGCTAAAAATAGCAGTTCGAGTACTGGTGTTGGACATAGCAACAAGGAATGAAAAATGGAAGTGATAAAAATAGCATTGCTATAAATATCATTTCGGGATGGATTCCAATTTTAGTCATTCCTTGGACTAAAATTGAGAAGTAAAATTCGAATTTGATCTTAGCAATTGTTTGTAAAATAATTAATTAATTCATCTTGAGTTAATTAGTTGTGGAAAATAAAACATGAAGTCTATGTGAGGACATGCAACAGTTTCTCCATTGATTGAGGAATTTATCCATCAGTTGGCTCAGTTGACTAAGTCAAGTCCAGTTAGATTAATTCTAACAGTTTGTAGAATTAATTGTGAGTTCAGTTAGTTAATGCTTGCATGCATGTAACTACTGCTCTCCAGATAACTGAATATTCTCTCATAAATAACTCATGCATGTCAGTTCAGTCAGAGAATCAGTTGAGATCAGAGGAAGGGACAATGTTCTATCAGTTGGAGGAATTTTCCTATATAGGAAATTGATCCATGCAGAAGGAATTATCTCCTTCAGGTTTGTGCAGTTATTTCTAAGCCAAGTGAGCAGTGTGAGGTGGGAATTCACACTTGTGGAAGCACTGGACCCCAGGAAAAAATGCGCAAGGAAATAGGAGGCTTAGAGGATAGAGGAGAAGGTTTGTGAGAAGCCTTTGACTGTATATGAGCAGCAGAGGGATTGCGGAGAGAGCAAGATAGCTTGTGAGCTGATTCTTTTTGTAATCCAGACTATTTTCCACTTGTATGATATTACAGAGATTGGGGTTTTAGGCTGAGGCTTTCCCTAGGATTATACTTCTGTGTTCATGTGTGTTTGCTTTTTCTTCATCAGTTATATGTGTTCTTATTGATCTTGCTCAAATTGATTAAGCTTCTGCAAAGTTTGTTATAGAAGTAAATCTTGTATTTTGCTTTAGTAAATTGCATAATTTGTAGATCTACAGTGGTAAATTCTACATGGTATCAGAGCAAAGGTGATCAAGGAGAGAACAGTATACAACAAGGGAGAAGTTCGAAGTTTGTGATTCATGAATATAGAAATCGAGTTCTTATCACATCTCAATTTCACCAATGGCGTTCAACGGTTTAAGGCTCGAGTATGCCCTTGATAGCAGCTCGAATCATATAGCCTGGAAGGATCGCATGGAAGTAGTATTAGAGGATAATGGTCTCAAGGACTTCATTGATCAAGAAGTCCCCAAGCCCGCAGTGGCTAATGCTACTAAATTGGTGGAATGGAAGAAATTTGTGGCTAGAGAAAGGAGAATCCTTCTAGAGGGAGTTCGAGACCACATAGTTTCGAGTCTCCATGGGAAGGAGACACCATTTTCGATGTGGAAAACATTGAAATATCTATATCAGAACAACAATGATCAAAGGAAGCTGGTGCTGAAAGACAAGCTTCGGAAAATCAAGTGTGAAAAGTGCGACACGATCTCTACGTTCCTTAACAAGCTCACCACCTGCAGGGATGAGCTTGGAAGTGTGGGGATCACGACAACTGATGATGACAAGGTGAGTCTTGCACTCCTTGGTCTTCCTAAGCGCTGGCATAGCTACCAAGACTCGGTAAATGGAAGAGAGAAACTACCAGATTGGGAACGACTTTGGTTCGATCTGATACAGGAGGAGATAAGAAGAAGCACCAGAGATGGTTCTTCATCCAAGGAGGATGAAGAAAATTGCGCCTTAGCGAGTAAGGCGAAGAAGGGGAAGGAGAAGGATTCTCATTCCAAATCCAGTTCTTTCCATGGTGGGAATAAGTTTGAAAAATTGAAAGTGTGATGCTTTCGTTGTCATGAGGTGGGCCATTTTGCTACAAATTGTCCACTGAAGAAATCCAAGATGGGATCTAAAGAAGGATTTGAAGGTGAGGCATTAGCCTCACAGTTCGAGTTGGATTTCACCCTCTTCGTATGCATGGTTTCATCCATGGTGGGAAGTGGTTGGTTTCTTGACAGTGGAGCTTCTTTCCACATGACCAGTGACAAGATTTTGTTCAGTACCTTGGAGAAGAAAGATCTCCAGATACTCATAGCGATGGGTAATGATGAAAAGTATTGTGTCTCAGGTGTAGGCATGGTTGTTTTTCAGAGGGAGCATGGAGCTCGCATTACTTTGACCGATGTCAAGTGTGTTCCAGGATTGAAGAGAAATTTGGTGTCGATCACAATGCTGGAAGACAAAGGCTATGATGTAGTCTTCAGTAAGGGAAAGGTTTTCTTTAGACACATCACCACGAGACAGGTGAAGCAGATCAGTTCATGGGTCAAGAACCTGTATGCTCTTGAGGTTCAAGATGCATGCAAATCCTTGAGGAGAAAAGCAACTGATGGAGACTTGGTGGTTGAGAGGGAGAGTACATTACCTCTTAACATGCAACGCCAGAAGAAGTCTCAGACAATTATGGAGGAGCCACAATTGGCGAAGCAACTTCAGGAGGTTGTGGAGCAGCCACAACTAGGGAAGCTGAGAGGAGATCGAGTAGAGACATCTACTCATGCAGAGACCTCCAATAGGGGAAAATTTCAAGCCAAGTGGGTAGAGGGATCACATGCATCCATACCTCCAGGTAGGAGGTGGGGGGATGTGGAGTGACAGTCCCAAGAAGGCTGGAATAGGGGAAAGATCATTGAGGTACCCAACCTCTTTGATTAGACCTTGCAATGGGATCCCAGAAGAGGAGTAGCAGGACTGGCTGAGTCGGTAGAGGTAGATGCAGATGGAGCAGCAGAGAGAGCTACAGTGCAGGAATCCCAAGACAGTGCAGAGCTAGCAAGCTACAACAATGCGAGAGGCACAGGAGTGTTGCACCAGTGTAGGATGGCATAGAGAGGTGTGCAATAGTGCGAGATGCATGGAGTGTTGCAGCAGCTCAGAGGTCAGAGTGGGAGCACTTATCAGTGGCAGAGGGAGCTTCAACATTAGAGGATGTTTCTAGCCCAACAGAGAGGTCAGTTGGGAGTTTTTTATTTGTTTCTAGAGTTGCTGGAGTAACAACAATTGGAAGAAGTGTTGCATGCAGAACATTCCAAAGGTTTAGGATCAGGTTCTAGTTGAATGCCTTTCTTGTTGAGAGGGAGTGTTGAAAATAGCAACAAGAAATGCTAAAAATAAAAGTGCTAAAAATAGCACTGCTATAAATAGCAGTGCGGGTACCGGTGTTGGACATAGCAACATGGAATGAAAAATGGAAGTGCTAAAAATAGCATTGCTAGAAATAGAATTTCGGGATGGATTCCAATTTTAGTCAGTCCCTGGACTAAAATTGAGAAGTAAAATTAGAAATTGATCTTAGCAGTTGTTTGTAAAGTAATTAATTAATTCATCTTGAGTTAATTAGTTGTGGAAAATCAAACATGAAGTCTATGTGAGGACATGCAATAGTTTCTCCATTGATTGAGGAATTTATCCATCAGTTAAAGAGATAAGGATGAGTTGTAATTAGTTGGCTTAGTTGACTGAGTCAAGTCCAATTAGATTAATTCTAACAATTTGTAGAATTAATTGTGAGTTCAGTTAGTTAATGCTTGCATGCATGTAACTGGTGCTCTCCAGATAATTGAATATTCTCTCATAAATAACTCATACATGTCAGTTCAGTGAGAGACCCAGTTGAGATCAGAAAAAGGGATAATGTACTATCAGTTGGAGGAATTTTCCTATATAGAAAACTCATCCATGCAAAAGGAATTATCTCCTTCAGGTTTGTGCAATTATTTCTGAGCCAAGTGAGTAGTGTGAGGTGGGAATTCACACTTGTGGAAGCACTGGACCCCAGGAAAAACTGCGCAAGGAAATAGGAGGCTTGGAGGATAGAGGAGAAGGTTTGTGAGAAGCCTGTGACTGTCTATGAGCAGCAGAGGGATTGCAAAGAGAGCAAGATAGCTTGTGAACTGATTCTTTTTGTAATCCGGACTATTTTCCACTTGTATGATATTACAAAGATTGGGGTTTTAGGCTGAGGCTTTCCCCATGATTATTCTTCTATGTTCATGTGTGTTTGCTTTCTCTTCATTGGTTATATGTGTTATTATTGATCTTGCTCAAATAGATTATGCTTCCACAAAGTTTGTTGTAGAAGTAGATCTTATATTTTTCTTTAGTATATTGCATAATCTGTTGATCTACAGTGGTAAATTCTACACATACTGCATCAACTACGAACCAAAACTCATTAGGTTCCTCTGATCCCAGTCCTTTAAAGACAAGTAGCTTAATTTCATCAACCATTCTTCTTCTTCTCAATGGGCTAGCTGGAGGTGGAGGTGGAGGTGTAGGGGAAGTATGGGGAGGGGGATGGGGTGTGAGGGGGGTGGATGGATGGGGAATCCCAAAGATGCCCTGATTCTTCTTAGCTCCTGACTTCAACGTGCCTTCAAGATGGGTGGGGGAATATCACGGGGTTGTAGGGTTACTTCTTTATTCTTCGCTCTTAGATCCTATCAGAGGGCTATAATCAGTCTCAATATAATTCTTTGGCTCTTCTCTATATCTCTTCTCGCTTCATGTAGCTCCTAGTTCCAACTTATTCCTTATTTCCCAAAAATTAATCTGATTGGATTCGCAGAATCCCCTTTTCACACAATAACATCTTAATCCAGAGATTTAGAGAATTTAAGAACTTACCTTGTGGTCCTTTGAAAAATCTTCGTTCAGCCTCGCTATAGGACATGATTTGGTCAATCGCAAACTCAATGATAAATCCTCCCAAAATGTTATCGATCTAGAAATCAACAACCCTTGAGATACTATTATTGATTCTCTTGAAACACTGTATCAGATTAGGATTCCACTCCTTAGGTTCGTCGCCTTTAAAACATGTCTTATGCTCGGTCAACTTAGATACCCACTCATACAATTCAATGTGGAACAAACTGTTGGGCCGTTAATATGCCATTATTATTATCACTTGTGAATGCTTATTCCACCCATTTCTACCATTCTTCACCACATCATTTATTATAATTTATTATTTAAATCCATTTTATAATGATTTATGCTCTTATGAATGAATATTATTTATTCTCCTTTATTTCTAATAATTTGATGATTATGCATGATTTTATCAATGAAAATTTAATAAATTGGTTATAACATTATTCACCATTTTTAGCCTCCAAGATAATTTCCAGATTGAAGATTTGATCATTAAAAGTGCCAACTCAGAAATTCGTTGGAATAAGAAGTGACAGTTTTACGGCTGAGATTCTGAGAAAATGAAGCAGAATATGGAAAATCTGGAACATGGGTTTTGTCCAGAACGGACCCAATTAACTTTAATTTAGAATGGTTTGCCCAAATTCGGCTTGTACTGAGAGAAACGCAGGGTTCTTTGAGCACGATTTTCTCAGATTTGTTGTTGCGGCCATCCTCCAAATCTCAGCTGCAAAGCTAAATTCGTCTTGCTCTTGTTGAAAGCTGGATGGAAATATATCTTCTTGTTGATCAATTGGTTGGAAACAATCTAATTTTGTAATAGAAATTATGATGTACTTATCTTTATTGTGACTTCTCTCTGATCTCTCTCTATTTAAATGAAAACAGAGATCAGAGATGGGATGATTTTTGGGGATGAAAAATGATGGAAAAATGATGAAGAATGATGGTGGATTATTCATGATAGGATAGGGATTGTTGCATGTTGTAATTCTCAAGCATTTGCTGTTGTAATGATTCCACAATTTGCTGATTAATACATGATTTGGGAGTTGCTGTTCATTCTTTTCATTCTGAAGTAACCCAGCAGCGTCCGCTGGCGGCTAAGGGCCCAGCCTCTGGTGGAGTACGCTGCTGCTGCTGTGTATCATATCTTTACAATCGCTGTTGTGTGATGGTTTGATTTATTTCCTATTCTTTTGAATTGCATTATTTTACAGTTTTATGTTTTTATAGTGTGCTGTTAGAATATTTTATGGAATTATTTTATTGCACAAGTTGAGATTGAATCGCGTGGCTGTTCTTTTCCATCATAACAGAGCTTATTATCCTTTTCAACTTATATTGTTATGCTGTTCATTTCAAATGTAAAGCTCCGCTGTTCATTTCAGATTGTTGGTTATTCGATTCCACTAATTAGAGTTTACTGTTCAGATTTATTAAATATGATTCGTTGTTTAATTCCTTTAATTATAAGTTTGCTATCCATTTACTTCGCTGTTCAGTTTAGTTGATTAATTGCAAGAGTTTGCTTTTAAAGAGTTTTCCTAGTTTACTTTCAATGGCAGCTTTAGTTCAATTTCGATTTCCTTTTGATTGCTTTAAAGCAGGACTGTCAACTGTAGAGAACATTGGTTATTGCTTCCTCGTTCCCAAATTGATTGTCTTGTTCCGGTTTGATTTCAATTGCATCAATCTCTAGAGGAATGCGTTATTGCTACTGTATCCTCAATTGATGGTTGTTTGAGTGAATGATTTAGTTTAAGAACATTTCAGTTTTTTGCTATTCCATTTCTTAATTGTTGTTCCATTTCTTATCTGTCATTCCATTTCCTGTTATTTGCATTATCTTTGCTTTGGTGTGAAGAACGATCTGAAACTGTAGTGGGCATTGGCATTTGCTGTCTAGTCCCCAGATTAATGATCTGTTCCTTGATTACTTTTGGTTACATCAGTTTCCAAAGGGATGAGTTATTGTTACTGGACCCTTGACTGATACATTGCTTATTTTTCCGAATGCATGATTTAAGTCTTAAAGTGCTTTGTTGTAAGTAGATTTTATTTCCAGCTTTCATTTACTTTTGGATTTTGAGCACTATACTGCAAAACATTACTCTTGAGTAAATAGCTGCCTCAGAGTGAGTACACTCTTGAAATAAAAAGCCGTCCCTGGGTTGATAATTAATGTGAAGGTAATTAGAAGTTAAAAAGACACCTTTTTATCGCTCCACATTTTGGCGCCGTTGCCGGGGAGAGTGTAGCCATTTATAAAGAGTAGTGTGAATCTGATGAGTGCCTGCTAGGGAAGAATTGGGTATTAAAAACGGAAGGTAAGAACCTGTGTATGGAGCATGTAAAAGCCCTGCTCCCTCGCCCGCTTTCCAGCAGATTTGTTATTTTTTTGGGTAGAAATAGATGTTTGAATTTTTGTGTGAATGACTTAAAAAAAAAAATAGAAATTTTGAAAAACAAATCACATGATTTCATTCAAGTGGTGATGTAAGCACCACCCATTTCACTAACTAATTGACAGGAACATTGGAAGAAGGAGCTTTGAAGGAACACATGAAGGACATCTTCTGTTATGGTAAGAAACTGTCCAACATTTTTACTTTTGAATTTCCTGCTCAACTAATTCCACACCCTCATCGCAATAAACCAGTACAACATACTTACAGTGTTGAACTGCCAAATTTACCCACCCTTCCCACCCATTCTATCTCACATGCGCCATTAGAGAAAACTTACAATGAGATTCAGAATGTTTCAAATTCAAAAATTGTAGAAGCTATGGAAGAAAATGAGGTTTCTTTGAGGAATGCATCAACAAGTCATTTTAAAAGCTCAAGAACTTCATGGTATGATGGCTATGGGAAATCAAGAAAATAAAGGATATATTGAAGATTGGTTTCACTCCATCACTTGTTTGCAACATTGCTCCACACTTCAACAATTTTTGATACCATCTTTTCAAGGGAAGTTGGCTTCTCATGCCCTAATTTTTATCAACATGCATTTTTCAAATTTGGGTATGTGCATACGTAAAGCCTTAATTCTAAATTGGTTCCACTGGAGTAGGATAGTGGACAAAATAAAATAAATAAACAAATAAAACAAACACATCTTTTTTATTTTTATTTTTGTAAAGCTAGTTGTTTTTTTGTTGCAACATGCTATGGAAATCAACATCGGTGATAATTTTTTAATTCATTTGTGTATGTAGATGAATTATAATAGAAATAATAAGTTCTACAAACACTCATTTTCATTTTTATCACCAATTTGAAAAAATGCTTGAATATCATTTTTCTTGGCTTGCGGGCTTGATGAACTTTCTGGAAAAACAGTCGGGACAATCATGTTTTGAGGGACCAAAAGTGAATATTTTTAAAACATGTTTCTACCCTAGATAGCCCTTGATGTCTACTTTCTAACCCAATTTGAATAACTCAATTTGGATTTGAAACGAAAAAGTTAGAACCAAAACATTGACAGGGTGTCAAGCGGGCAGCTCAGGAACAGAGTTGGGACAGTCGGTTTTTGGAGGCCTAAATGAATGAATTTTTAAAAACTGTTTCTATGGTAGATTCCTCTATGAGTCTAGTTTATAACGCAATTTGAATCACTCATTTTAGATATCGTATGGGGAATTTATGATCAAAATACTGACTATCTATCGTAAGTCAACACTCTTAAAAATTTGTCTTTCCAGCTGTTCCTTAAAGTATTTGACCTATCAATTCTTCTTTTCTTCAAAACCTGTTTCTATTGGAGATAAATAAATGAATATAATTTCATTTCCAATTTAAATCATTCGAATCCGACATCAAACGAAAAACCTATGCTTAAAACATTAACTGTTGGTCTGAGCTGGGTAATCGAAAATGACTCTGTTATGCAGGTTGTTCTAACTAAAATTGACATATCATATCATTGAATTTTTAAAACCTGTTTCTATTGGAGATACGCCTTTGAATTAGCTCTCATTTTGCTTTGGAATCACTCAATTTGGACGAAAAACAAAGAAGTTGTGATTAAAACACCGCTGGTTAGTATGGTCGACCACTGCTCTCCCGCAGGTGACAAATAAATTTTACTTTGTTATTTTCTCTGTGGATTTGTTATATAGAGTAACTACTTGTTAGTTTTTTGCATAATTCTTGGATTAGGGGAGCCCGATCACCTCTCTTTCTCCATGATTTGATGTTTTATTGTAGGTAGACACTCGTTTTTTTGCAGGTCTTGGGAAAATAAAGAAGGTCAATTTATGGACGAGTGATTTTTGAAAGAAATTTTAATGAAACAAAGGAATTTCATCCAAGTCATTACCCAATGGATTCATAATAGAAGAAATGAAGAATTGATTTCGATTTGAAGATTCATGTCTTGTCACTGCTGCCAAAACATTTTTCAAAAAGATCATTTTTTTTTACATAATATCATAGCTGTTGTAACTTAATTTACATATTGTTTTTAAATAAAATGTTGTTTCTTTTCTAATTTCTCTTATATTTTGTGTTTCAGGTATTGCTTCATTCAAAGTGTAACTCATCCTCAGCATCAATGCCGTGAACAACTAATTTGTTTTTTTGCATGTTTGCATTTTATGATTGTCCATTTTGCTGTTCCTTTCTGAATGGAACAACACTTCTGCACTTTCATGTTTTGTTGTTCCTTTCTGAATGGAACAACACTTCTGCACTTTCACGTTTTGCTGTTCCTTTTCGAATGGAACAACACTTCTGCACTTTTCATTTTTGCTGTTCCTTTTCTAAAGGAACGACACTTGCGTTTTTGCTGTTCCTTTTCCAAAGGAACGACACTTTTCATTTTTGCTGTTCCTTTTCCAAAGGAACGGCACTTGCGTTTTTGCTGTTCCTTTTCCAAAGGAACGACACTTGCGTTTTTGCTGTTCCTTTTCCAAAAGAACGACACTTTTCATTTTTGTTGTTCATTTTCCAAAGGAATGGCACTTTTTATTTTTGCTGTTCCTTTTCCAAAGGAACGACACTTGCGTTTTTGCTGTTCATTTTCCAAAGGAATGGCACTTGCTTTTTTGCTGTTCCTTTTCCAAAGGAACGACAATTTTCATTTTTTGTTGTTCCTTTTCCAAAGGAATGGCACTTGCATTTTTGCTGTTCCTTTTCCAAAGAAGCGACACTTTTGATTTTTGTTGTTCCTTTTCCAAAGGAACGACACTTGCGTTTTTGCTGTTCCTTTTCCAAAGGAATGACACTTTTCATTTTTGCTGTTCCTTTTCCAAAGGAACGACACTTGCGTTTTTGCTGTTCATTTTCTAAAGGAATGACACTTTTAGTTTTTGCTGTTCCTTTTTCCAAAGGAACGACATTTGCATTTTCACACTTTTTTTATGTGTATTTTTGCTTTTTGGTGTGCATTTCCTTTGTTGCTCCCTACAAGGAACAACACTTTTTTTGAGTGTTTTTGCTGTTCCTTCAAAGAAGCTACACTTTGGGATTATTTTCGAGAGAAACCCTTCCTTCCTCTTGTGGGAGTATTCCTAGTTCATCTCAACCATATTTTCCTGATTCTCTTTCATGGCATGAAGTACACTATTTTTATGAGGACAAGAATTATGGATTCTTTTGAAGCAAGTTAATATCATTCACGTTATGATCTTTAACAGGACAACTTCTTGATGATAGATTATTTTCAAAGGGACACAATTATTTATATACTACTTTACTGCATTGTTTTCTATTGAACATGATGTTGATTGATCATCTTAATACCATGCTGGTTCCACCCTTCCTGGTTATAATCTTCTCTGTCTGTAATAAATGAGATTATGGGTATATTTTTTTATATTGACATGTTCAACTTCTTCCGCCATCCCTGCTCTTAAGAAGTACTGAGCCTCCCTCTTTTTATCATAAAAATGTGTAATAACAACAAAATTTTGTTCGCAGATGGAGGATAGGGGGTCTCATTACGAGCCAGCCTACCATGTTCATAAGGTTGTAACAAAGTGACATTCCCATTATGGCCACCACACCAGGGTTATGATCCACTGGATAGCCAGATTATCCTTGGAACAGGAGGTCTCATCACGAGCCGGCCTGATCACTTCTGCTACATCCCAGTGAATGGCAGTGTGGTTATCTGGTTACCACGCCAACGCACTGGTCTCTTTTGTAAGAACAACACTGAAACTCTCTAGTTATAAATTGAGGATTCTGGCTCATATGGGTTAAAAAGCAACCCTGCCGAGGCTATGGACGCCTGCTGGCAGCAGAGGCTTTGCTTATGGTATTGAAGTTATATCTTATCATCAATTATTACTATAATACCCTTTTCTTATTTTTTCTTTTTATCAGAGAAGTTATTTCCTTAATTGTTTTTCCCTATTTTGAACCTTTATGCATGAGAAATTGTTTTATGATCAATCGCATCATTTTCAGCTAGCATACTATCAGTAAAGCATCTTTTTGGCATATTGTTGTTCTTTTTATCTTTTTCATAACTTATCATCAATCCTAAGCGTCCTATCTCTTATTCATAACTATTTTTATTTTTTTCATAACTTATCATCAATCCTAAGCGTCCTATCTCTTATTCATAACTATCTTTACATACTCTGCTCTCATTATAACCATAACTCTCAATGTCCTATCATTGATAAGTGTATTCTGCTTCATTTACTGATATATTGTTCATTCCTGTGCCTTGCCGTCAACATAACCCCTCTCATACGCTTTATGGTCATGGAATTCATTTTTCAATTGGAGGGGGGGGGGGAATGTATGCATTATGGGATTGCATGCGATATGATTACTGCACTCTGCCATAACTTGTTGATTTGACAAAATATTAATATTGCATGTATACAAAAGTTTTTCTGACTGAAAGTTTTGCATGCATCTTATCTATTTCTCTTCAAAGCTAACACTATGGATTCAAGAACATTGTATGCAAAATAGTGATTTGTTTACAGGAGAACAACAAGTATGGGGGGAAACTCTATTCGCAGCATGACCACACTATTGCAACTAACAGAAGAGGCTCGAGCACCTCGTGAACGTGAACAATTCTTCATACATGATGTGCTTACTTAGATCCCACCTTTTGCATCACTTTCAGTGCCAACTCTGCCTACATCAGTTTCAACAAATGCCAGTACATATATGTCATTCCACATTTTTCTTTTTGGAGGTAAAACTTGAGGTAAAATAGCATAATTTTCTGATTTATTACGAATTTAGGAGAATTTAATGAAATCCATTTTGAGCATTATTTATCATCCTTCATTCCACATCTTTACCACTTCCCCTTTTTCAGCGGCATATTATCTTTCAGTATGGGGGAGTGTTTCTTTCATTCATTTCTTTCTTATGACCATGTCATTCATATTCTTTATCATCCATTGCTATTCTTATTCATTTTCAACACCTCCCTTATTCCATGTTGTTTTACACCAAGCATAGACTTCAAAAGATAGTAGCAACCACCTCTATTTGTTTTCTAGCATCGCATGAGGGCATGCTAATTTTTCAAAGAGGGGGAGGAATTGCTATGCGTGATGGATGTTTTCTATTTTCTTTCTCATTTAAGGCATACAATTTCAGTGTAGAAATTGATTTCCATAATATTTTTAAAGCTATGAACTCAATTCTTTTTATTTTTGGAAAACACAGACGTATCATTAATAAAAACCCAGACAATTTCAAGATAAATTGGTTCATATAATTTCGGAAATCATGCACTCTCACCTACAGCCATTTTGTTTATATCTCATGATCCATGCATCAAAACCGTCTGATTTTTTGGATCATAAAGGAATTCATATATTATAAATTTACTTGCCAAATTTCAACAAAATCTGGTTTGTAGTTTTTGAGAAAATGGTTAATGAAATTTGTTGTTATCTATATCATATTTTGCTGCAACTTCATGTCAATGTAAAAATTGTTATGCCTTCATCAAGATTGCTAAAATTGAATATTCATTAATTAAGGAAGCATTCATTTGTTCTCAAATTTTTATTGCTTGGTTAACACATGGGATTTGTCTTTGGGTTGCATGAAGACATGCAATATATTCAGGTTTTCGTTGCATGAGGACATGCAACATATTGAGTGTGGGGGTATGTTGGGCCGTTAATATGCCATTATTATTATCACTTGTGAACGCTTATTCCACCCATTTCTACCATTCTTCATCACGTCATTTATTATAATTTATTATTTAAATCCATTTTATAATGATTTATGCTCTTATGAATGAATATTATTTATTCTCCTTTATTTCTAATAAATTGATGATTATGCATGATTTTATCAATGAAAGTTTAATAAATTGGTTATAACATTATTCACCATTTTTAGCCTCCAAGATAATTTCCAGATTGAAGATTTGATCATTAAAAGTGCCAACTCAGAAATTCGCTGGAATAAGAAGTGACAGTTTTACAGCTGAGATTCTGAGCAAATGAAGCAGAATCTGGAAAATCCGGAACATGGGTTTTGTCTAGAACGGACCCAATTAACTTTTACAAAGAACGGTTTGTCCAAATTCGGCTTGTACTGAGAGAAATGTACGGTTCTTTGAGCACGATTTTCTCAGATTTGTTGTTGCGGCCGTCCTCCAAATCTCAGCTGCAAAGCTAAATTCGTCTTGCTCTTGTTGAAAGTTGGATGGAAATATATCTTCTTGTTGATCAATTGGTTGGAAACAATCTAATTTTGTAATAGAAATTATGATGTACTTATCTTTATTGTGACTTCTCTTTGATCTCTCTCTATTTAAATGAAAACAGAGATCAGAGATGGGATGATTTTTGGGGATGAAAAATGATGGAAAAATGATGAAGAATGATGGTGGATTATTCATGATAGGATAGGGATTGTTGCATGCTGTAATTCTCAAGCATTTTCTGTTGTAATGATTCCACAATTTGCTGATTAATACATGATTTGGGAGTTGCTTTTCATTCTGAAGTAACCCAGCAGCGTCCGCTGGCGGCTAAGGGCCCAGCCTCTGGTGGAGTACGCTGCTGCTGCTGTGTATCATATCTTTACAATTGCTGCTGTGTGATGGTTTGATTTATTTCCTATTCTTTTGAATTGCATTATTTTACAGTTTCATGTTTTTATAGTGTGCTGTTAGAATATTTTATGGAATTATTTTATTGCACAAGTTGAGATTGAATCGCGTGGCTGTTCTTTTCCATCATAACAGAGATTATTATCCTTTTCAACTTATATTGTTATGCTCTTCATTTCAAATGTAAAGCTCCGCTGTTCATTTCAGATTGTTGGTTATTCGATTCCACTAATTAGAGTTTACTGGTCAGATTTATTAAATATGATTCGTTGTTTAATTCCTTTAATTATAAGTTTGCTATCCATTTACTTCGCTGTTCAGTTTGGTTGATTAATTGCAAGAGTTTGCTTTTAAAGAGTTTTCCTAGTTTACTTTCAATGGCAGCTTTAGTTCAATTTCGATTTCCTTTTGATTGCTTTAAAGCAGGACTGTCAACTGTAGAGAACATTGGTTATTGCTTCCTCGTTCCCAGATTGATTGTCTTGTTCCGGTTTGATTTCAATTGCATCAATCTCTAGAGGAATGAGTTATTGCTACTGTATCCTCAATTGATGGTTGTTTGAGTGAATGATTTAGTTTAAGAACATTTCAGTTTTTTGCTATTCCATTTCTTAATTGTTGTTCCATTTCTTATCTGTCATTCCATTTCCTGTTATTTGCATTATCTTTGCTTTGGTGTGAAGAACGATCTGAAACTGTAGTGGGCATTGGCATTTGCTGTCTAGTCTCCAGATTAATGATCTGTTCCTTGATTACTTTTGGTTACATCAGTTTCCAAAGGGATGAGTTATTGTTATTGGACCCTTGACTGATACATTGCTTATTTTTCCGAATGCATGATTTAAGTCTTAAAGTGCTTTGCTGTAAGTAGATTTTATTTCCAGCTTTCATTTATTTTTGGATTTTGAGCACTATACTGCAAAACATTACTCTTGAGTAAATAGCTGCCTCAGACTGAGTACACTCTTGAAATAAAAAGCCGTCCCTGGGTTGATAATTAATGTGAAGGTAATTAGGAGTTAAAAAGACACCTTTTTATCGCTCCACACAAACCAAAGAATATTTTGTATTGCTCTTTGTAAATGTATTTCTGCAAATATTCTTGAGTCGATAATCTAGGGTTTCTGTTTTCTTTTTCTGCAAATTATCTTTCTTTATGTTCAACCCACTTTTGGATTTCTTTCTTCGACAGACACCAAAACATATCCCTTAAGCAGATCCCAGTCTCGGTAATGGAACCATTTGTTGGTTTAAGGGGGCTTGACCTAGGTTCAGAGTGTGCTGCGCACCAACAAAACCCTCCACTACTGGCCCTTTTGACAACGACCTGCAAGCAAATCATAGTCTCACTCGAAGTAGTTATGGGAGGCTGCAAAACCAGGCTTTTGCAACCACAGGGATATCCGCACAGTGGTGTTATATATTTACTTGTACTTTATATTGATCTTATAACTTCACATGCATAAGAGATTTATATAGATGATTAATTGGAAAGATTCACATTAAACCCATAAATTCTAATAAATAACAATATATCTTATAGTTCCTCGCATAATTAAGTGAAAAGCATGTACAACCCGATACATAACAATAGATAATAAACACATAAAGAGATGCAACACTTCGCCAAAACTTTCTTCTTTATTAAAAGGATCTTTTATTACATGCACTTCTCTGACCTGCACACCCAGTTGCAGGTGGTTTGTGCACTTAGCTGCAGAGCCTTCCCAAAAACTATAGACTACATATGTGAATATAATGGTCGAATGATCTCTTCTATTATGTTCTACCATGGTATCGTTTACAAAGTATTACATCTTCTTAAATACATTTCATCTTTACAAAAACCATGGTCCGCATACCATGTATCCACAGAACAAGAACTAATACCCAATACTTGTTACAGAATAAGGTATTTTTCCCATCCCCAAATCCCTAAAATACCACGCGTTGAATATATCTTCACCATCTCCGCGCGGTTCGCTCCTTCTACACAGTCTTTTACCCAAAACTTGGACCAAGTTGGGTCATGCCCAACAGTTTGTTAAGAGTTATGGGAGAATAGCAGTGCCTCTAACAACATTACTAAAGAAAGATGCATTTTATTGGACTCAAGAAGAAACTAATGCCTTTGAACATCTTAAAGAGGCAATGTGCCAAGCATCAGTGTTAACTACACCAGATTTCACAAGAACCTTTATTGTGGAATGTGATGCCTCAGGAAATGGAATTGGCATTGTTTTAATGCAAGAAGGAAGACCCACTTCTTTTGAAAGTCGTCCAATCAAGGAAAAATATCTACACAAGCCTACTTATGAGAAGGAAATGTTGGAAGTACTACATGCACTAAAGAAATGGCAACCTTACCTAATGGGAAGACACTTCAAGGTAAAAATAGATCACGATAGTCTTAAATACTTTTTGGAAAAAATATTATCTCCAGAAGAGCAACAAAAATGGGTCACCAAGATGTTGGTTTATGAATTTGAAATCATCTACAAAAAAGGGAAGAAAAATGTTTTGCAGATGCACTCTCCAGAAAGGATGAGGATGTGAAAGCATTACTCTGTGCCATTTCTATTATCCAACCAGATTGGATAATTGAAGCAAGGGATAATTGGAAGAATGACGAAGAGGTGTGGAAAAAATTCAAAAGTTGCAACAAGATCCAAATACATCTGATACATTTATCTGGAAAAAGGATTCATTATGTTACAAAGATTTCTTATATCTCTATAAGAATTCCCAACTCAAACAAAATATTATTTTAGAATTCCACACCTCTCCCTTAGGAGGGAACTCAGGATTTTTAAAAACTTTCCACAGGGTCAAGAAATATTTTTTTTGGGATGGCCTTAAATCTAATATTCAAAATTTTGTGGCAGAATGTTTGTTTTTCCAACAAAATAAAGTTGAGACAATTAAGACCCCAACTCTGTTACAACCTTTAGCCATTCCTATTCAATGTTGGGAGGAAGTCTCAATGGAATTTATCACAAGTTTACCCAAGTCTGAAGGAAATGGTGTCATCATGGTGGTAGTTGATAGACTTACAAAGTATGCACACTTTTTTGCATTATCTCATCCATTTAAATCCAATACAGTTGCTACTGCATTTATGGAAACAATTCAAAAGCTACATGGAAACCCAAATATTATTGTGAGTGAGAGAGATCCAATTTTCACTGTAAATTTTTGGACAGAATTATTTTATTGTTTGGGTACTCAATTAGCTCATAGATCATCTTATCATCCTCAATCTGATGGGAAAACTGAGATAGTGAGCAAATGTTTGGAAGGATATCTTTGTTTCTTTGTATTTGATAAACAAACACAATGGGTCAAGTGGTTACCTATGGTTGAATGGTGGTATAACACTTCCTTCCATACTACAACAAAAATTACCCCATTTATGGCATTTTATGGATATCATCCACCATCCATCACATCATATTTAAGGGAAAATTCTAAGGTTTAAGTAGTTGAAGATCACATCGAGCATCAACAACAAGTTCTGCAACTCTTAAAGGATAACCTCACTTTGATGCAAAATTGAATGAAACTACGAGCCAATCAACATTACAATGAAATAAGTTTTGATGTAGGTGACTAGGTGTTTTTACAACTACAACCATACAAACAAATGCCCCTTAAGCAAGCTAAGAAGGATAATAAATTATCACCCAAGTACTATGGTCCTTATAAGGTATTGCAAAAGATTTGTACTGTGGCATATAAATTGGAGCTGCCTACATCTTCTTGAGTACACCCGATTTTCCTTGTTTCATGCTTAAATAAGGTTCTTGGTGACAACTTCCCAGCTCAAACAATATAATCAAAACTTGAAGAAGAGGCAAAAATCATATTGGATCCTGAAGCAGTCACAAAAACAAGAACTGGACAGCTACGAAATCGATCAATTTCAAAGTATCTCTTTAAGTGGAAGAACTTACCTGCAGAAGATTCCATATAAGAGGATGACAATTTTATACAAAAGCATCCAAAACTACTCAAGCGTTGAGGAAAATACCTTTTTTAAGGAGAGGGGCATGTTAGGTCCCTATAATACAAGTATATCCCCTTTATTGTTATTGTTAGTGTAGCCCCGTATTGTTATTTTTGTGCCCATGTATCCCCCATATTGTTATTGTTATGCCCCATAGAAGCCCATTGTTGTTATGTTTCATTTCATTATTATTATTATGTAGGCTATAATTATATTGTGACCCCTTAGACTCCTATATATAGCAAGGAGGTCTAGTCATTTGTATCATCCAAGTATTGTTCATTTATATAATGTAAAGGAGGTTCCCCCCCTTGAAGAGGCTAATTCTTAAGTCGTTGGTATATCTTTTCTTCTATTTTGTGAGTTGGTTGCATAACCTCTGGCCACTACTATGTAGATGCAGTCCCAATCTCGCTCCTGCCATGTCATACGCATCCTAACCAAAGCAAGAAAAAACCAAAAAATCATCCCTAAGGCTTAAAACATTTTCTTCTATCAGCATCACACACTTGTTTTAAGAACATGCATGTGGTCACGCGTCTATTCCCAAAATAGGCATGGGATACCATGCTAAATTTGACTATACAGTCACGCACATTACGTGACTATCACCGTTGTACCTGCGAGGATGTCAACCCCTTGGCCACACATCTATTTTTTGTGCAGATGCTTGATGCGCGTAACTGTTTCTTACACAGTTGCGCTCCTTATGCGCCTATCACCCATAAAGATGTGAGATCCTCGACATGAATACCTCACAGTTGTCTCACCCATAATTGCGTGCCCGCACAACTATTTTACCCTTACCCATGTGCCCCCGCATGACTGTTTCACAGTCGCCTGTGTGAGTTTTGATTTTTTCCCTAAAAAAGGCCCGTACAGGCCATCCTGTATGGAATATCTAGCTTAGCCTACCAAAATCACAAAACTTGGGTTGTGACCTCTTACCTGGCTATTCTTGCGCTCTACTTAGGTGCTTTGGCTTACCACTATAGAAGACAATTTTTAGTGGATCCTGTTGTGGAGTCCACTTCAACAAGTACAAATGAGGTGGTATATGGTCCCATTTAACCCTATATATTTCCCTCTTTGTCACCTTCCAGAGGCCTATTCAAGAGCTCATCACCTCCTCTCACAAACCCATCAGAAGTGTTAGGATCAGGATGATGTCATCTACATCATGGTAACCTCCATTCTAGTTCAACACCATACGCATTTTTGGGCCTATTTCATGGTTCAGAGTACCCATAAGGTGTGTCTTTCCATGTTTTTTGATTCATGTTGTTTAGTATATTTTAACGCACACATGATTTCATCAAGATGTTTTCACTTGGTTAGTGGTTGTCAAAGTTGCAAGTCTCCCCGCAGTTTTTTAATAGAATTTGTCCCATGGTGACTGTCGATAGTTAAGGTATAATTCTTCACTCAGCATGATAGGCTTCCTTGAAACATTTTCATATCCTAACATCATTTCTTTGAAATTCACCATAGGGTTCATCATCTCGACCACATTTGCCACCACATTCCACCTACACCTAGTAAAAATCCATGCTATGCGATAGTACCTCCCATACATGGATCACCTCATTTTATAGTTCACCTTACACTATCAAGATCCATGACCATTTCCTTAGGCTCGATATCCATCTCATTCGTATGTCTTGAATATCAACCTCATTCTCCTCTTCTTTACTCATTGTGTACCAACCCCTCTCCCTGGCCACCATGATTATTCCTTTTTAGATTGAATTGAGTGCACACCCACATTATACATCTGTCCTATCATTCCTCCATATGGAAATATCCCATATGCGTCACTTCATTGGTCTCATCACACTCACACTAAGATCAACCAATGGGGCCCCCGCTTGTAGAAAAAAGCCTCACTTGCATCATTACACATGCCATCGTTTTCTTGGGGCACCCGTCTCTGTGTTTGTACATCCCAAACCACTTTTACATTATTTTGGCAAGTGTATGAATATTTTATAGGAAAAGGATTCCCATCCATATTTTTGTGTCATTTACCCGACGACAGTCCCTAGTCAACCTTGGTTGGAGTTCACTTATAGAACCACACCATGATATACCTTCATCCATTATTTACCATGACAATCAAAACATGCTCATACCCATATTGGATGTCCTACTGAATCCAGAGATATTTGCCCCAAAAAAATCGTTTTGACTACCGCCACTCGCATTACAGCTCTTGTTATGCAACCAAATCACAAAATGGAAGAAAAGATAGATCAATGATTTCAAAATCAGCCTATTCTATGGGGAATCCTCTTTTACATTACATAAATGAACAATTCTTGGATGGTATCCTTTAAACTCCCTATGAACACATCAATTCTATGCTCCTCTAGAATATCTTTTACCCTTATATTCAATTTTTGGAATTCCTCAATGTGCTCCACCATTGAACCCTTTTGTTTCAGATTTATCAATTGGCTAAAGAAGGTGTTTCTTTTTGTATCCTCATAATGTGTTATCATTTCCTCCATAAAAATTGACCAAGTGACAATTGTTTACGAGAGAAAAGCCATCGATACCATATAAACTAATTGGGTTCTAAATATAAAGTTGCAATGCATACCTTTTGTGTGTTTTGCACATTATGGAGATCGAAATATTGCTCCATATGTAGTATCCATGTTACGGGATCCTTGCCATCAAACTTCCTCATATCGATCTTTGGAACATGGTGGGTCTTCAATCCAACATTAGATTCTATGGAATCATGATTAACGTTTCTTTTGTTCTCATCATGAGTTTCCTCTACTACCTTTTCGCCATTAGGAAGCATTTCTTGAAGCAACTTTGCCAAACCTCCTTTCAAACCTTCCATGTCTTTCTTCAAATCTTCAATGTTTACTTCTAAACCATCCATCTTAGATTCCATGCCATCAATCTTAGCTTCCACACCATTCATCTTAGCTTCCACGCCTTTCTTTAAACCATCCATCTTAGCTTCTGTTACTTTTTGTGAGAGTGAAATTTGTTGCACTTGGTCTCGTAATTTTGATATATCATGTTGCATTTCTTCCTCTTCTTCATGAGTCATGGTAGAGCTTTCAAGTTTCTTACTAGGTGTTTCCATTTTCTTTCTTAGGGGCATCAATTAATGATAATTATGCTTCACTATGCCCTTTGAATTACTTCAAACTAATTTTTCAAATCAAACTTATGCAAAATTTTAAAAAGACTACACACCTTTTTTGCTTTGTAGGAGCTCGATATTGAATCTGTTGTATCTTTGTAATTTCAGATCTCCAAGGTCTGAAATTTCATCCTGTGGTAGCCCTCTAAGTCCTATTTCCAACCCCATAAGTCTGATCAAGATTGGATTCTCCAAGAAAGAGTTATTCCAAATATCCCACAATGGCCTGATTATAGACTAGTTCAGTAGAGTGAACTTGTACGAAGTGCCACGTGTCACTCTTTCAACCTTCAGATGTGGAAATGATATACCAAAAACTAAATTCCATCCTCTTTTTGTAACGTTTTACTAAATGGCAATATGATGCTTAGAGAGAAAGTTATGACGATTTTCCCCAGGTCACCCATTTGAGATATAATTTGGGAGCCTGCAAAAACAATGACTTCCTTGGATCATATCTTTGAAAATATAGCGAGACAAGATCTGAAATTCGGACCCAAGGTTCATCAAGATTTCGGCTCAAATGGGTTTTAATTTCAGCTTCTGAAGCTTAGTAGAAAAAATATTTATAGGATTTATTCCATGATGACATGTTTGAAGCAGCGAAACTCTAGGATCCAAAGCTCTAATACCAAATGTTATGCAACCAACTCACAAAATAGAAGAAAAGATAGATCAACAACTTCAAAATCCGCCTCTTCCAGGGGGAAACCTCCTTTCATTACACAAATGAATAATTCTTGGATGTTGTTGAGTCACGAAATGGGTATGTAGTTACTATTAATCTCATCATCCTTTTCCTTTATTCTTATCTTTTCTATATCCTAATGCGGTAATATATTGAGGAATTATGGTAAGAAATGAAGGAATTATCTGCACTTACAATTTAGCTAATTATTAACCTTCGCAGGAAAATAACAAATGGGACAATTGTTGTTCCCTAACGAAGGAACAACAAAAAATCAACAAGCAAAGAAAGGAACATGGTGGTTGTGGACAAGGCTAAAGACGAATCAGGAGGATCAGCACGAGAAAGGAAAGGATGTCTGAAGTTGGAAATCGGTTGTGAATCCCTCAGGATCGGGAGATCCTGAGGGATCGCATTTACCATTTATCTTTTACCCTTTCTGATTATAAAAGGAGACGATTGTAAGAAGAAAGGGAGGAAGCTCTGTTATTATTGAATTTGTAATTTTAATTACAGACTCTCACTGTTGAGAGAACACGGTTATATTGTAATGCTACTTACATTTGATGATTAATACATAAGTGAAGTTGTTGTTCCCTCGTGTTATCTGAAGTAACTTAGCAGTGTTCGCTGGCGGCTAAGGGCCCGACCTCTGGTGGATTTAACTGCTTTCTTTGTGTCATACATTTCCAATTCTCGCAAGTGTGATGGTTTGATAGTATTCTTTCTTTCTGTGATTTTATCTCCTTCGTTGTTTATTGTTTTCCTGTGTTGACAAAATATCTTTACTTTATATGACTTACAGTATTGTCGTTGATTCAGTTCACTTTCATTTCGGATTGAGTTACTTAGATAAATATTCCACTTGATTTAATCAACTGTAAAGAGTATTAACTATCATTGTTGGACTCTCAGATTGATATCATTGTTGTTTAGATTATTTACTGAAGAGTGGGTTTGATTTAGATTAAATCAGTTAAGAAGAGACAAGTTATTGCTACTGTACTCTCAGCTGATGCCATTGCTAGTCGAATTGCTTGAGTAAGGATTGATTATGATTTCAGTAGAAGATTGAGTCTTGAAGTTTAGATGTTATATTCCCTTTAATGATTGCAATTGGAGTTTATTAGATGCATCCATTTACTCTTGTATTTAAATATCTATACTACAATCTAGGAAACATTACTCTCTGAATTAATAGCAGCCACATACTGTGTACACTCTTGAAATAAGAGGACTTGCCCGGGTTGATAATTAATGTGGGATAATTAGGAGTTTTAAAAGACACATTTTATTAGCCAACATTTTGGTGCCGTTTCCGGGGAGAGTGTAGCCATTTACAAAGAGTGATGTACATCTGATAATTGCTATTGAGGAAGAATTGGGTATTGAAAACGGAAGGTAAGAACCTATGTAACGAGCAAGTAAAGTGCTTGCTCCTCTGCCCGCTTTTCAGCACAATTACAGAAAACTAGAGTAGGTATTTGATGCTTGTTTGTTAAGAGAGAACTGGGTATTAAAAATAGAAGGTAAGAACCTGCGTACGGAGCAAGTAAAATGCCTGCTCCCCCACCCACTTTCTAGCAGAGTTGTTAGGAACTTAGGGTAGAGATAAACATTTGAATTGTCTGCATGAATGACTAAGAAGAAAAGACCCGAAAACAATCCAATTCCACTACCCAAACCTGAAAAATCTAAGGGACCGGTGACCCTTGGACGATCAAATTTCATAGACAACATCTTAAAGAAAGCCGAATCTCAGCGATCGGTAGGTCCACGAACAGTCACTTCCAGACAACCTACTCTTCAGGCCACAGGCTCACCATCTGTAGCCTGCACTGAGGTCCATAGTAAACCAGAAGGAATTGAGCAGAGTTTTCAAGATATTGAAAATTCGCACCCAAGTCCCTCACAAGAAGGGAATTCTTGTAATATTCGTGAAGGAGGAGGAGAAACAGGGGAAACAGAGGAACCAAGATCCCCTCAGGGAGTAATTGAGCAAGGAACACTCAGTATCCCAGACCAAGGGAGTGCTGTTAAGATCATTCCCACCCCTTCTAATCACCCTAGGAATAACTCTCTAGAGATCCCGGAAGGGTACTGGCATATATTTGATCAAATGGCCAACAACCCACAAGCACCCCAGACCTCTACATTACAGTATCCCATCGTTGACACAACTGTCAATGCACCCATGAAAGCTATCCCTCTACAAAATATTCCCACCTTTCATGGACTCACATCAGAGGATCCAGATGCATTTCTGTTTGAATTTGATGTATTATGTCGGGGTTATGATTATACCACCGACCCCCAGAAACTAAAGTTGTTTCCCTCTACGTTAAAAGGAGCAACCCTGCATTGGTTTATGGGACTAGGTGGGGGCACAATAAATGATTGGGATCAAATGAAAACCGCTTTCCTTAAAAAATATCAGGACTATTGCAGATCTAGGGAATTGAAAGACGAAATATTCCAAATGGTAGCAAGACCTAGTGAAACGTTGGAAGAGTATGTGGAACATTTTCAATATAACCTCCAGTGGTCTCCCTATGCAACTCTGCCCTTGCCTGATAATGTGCTAAAAACTACATTGATTAAAGGAATGAAAGACCAATGGATAGAGACATTAAATATTATGGGTAAAGGTGATATATATCAAGAAGACTATGCTAACATTATTAATTTGTGTATCAGGTCCTCAAGAGGTAGTACAAGATTGAAACCAGCAGAACGCGACATGACCATCAAAGACATCAAAATCTCTGGTGGGAGTATTACTCGTGCAAAAATCGGCAACTGCTGGAGGATTTCAAAATAGATATCTTGGAACTTTGACGACGCAATTAGACATCATGCAAGACAAGCAAAAGTAGGCTGAAGTAGAATAAAACTTGGTGATATTTTTTCCTAGATGCAGGAAAAAGCATAGTCATAAAGAATGCCCGTTAGATATGGTACAAAATTGTGCCATATGTACTAAAGATCATGCCACAGAAAGTTGCCCATCACTCCCAGGGTTAAAAGTGGTCTATAAGGAGGCAGAAGAAGAAACAGAACCAGTCTACCTGCTAAATCAGCGTTGCCAATGGAAAGCACGACAAACAGGTACACCTACTAACCCATCTTCTTTCTTTCAACCCTCGCAATAAAATTCACAACAATACCCAGGAGCTATGTGGCAAAACCAGCCACCTTTTCCTAATTGGTCATAGCAACCATTCTCTATGCCACCTTGGTCCAACCAATCAAATCAAAACAAAAATTGGCCAAATTCCTCTTACTTCCCACCATTCTGGCAGAATAATGCATATCCATCTCAATGGCCACCCTCCACTTCACAAAACCAGAATTGGCAGTCAAGCTGGCAAAGACCTACAAACCAGCTAGCAGGAACAATCCCCCTACCTCAACCTACACTACCAGCACCCTACGCATTGCAACAAAACCCTCAGACCAACCTATGACCATAGCTCCCAACCCAGCCCAACCCAAACCCCAACAATAGACCAGTCCAATCTGTGAAAATTATTGAAGGACCGGAGCCAAAAACTGAGTTGAGGGAGTGTAATGAGCTTAAATTAAGGTCTGGATGGATAATTGAGTCAGAGGGGGATAAAAATATACAATTAGAAGATCTGTTACCTGTAGAACAAGCACCACAAGTGGAGAATACGGTTAAACAGAAAACTCATGATCAAACTATCACCTCTTCTCCACCATTCCTAGAAAGATTAATTATACCCCGCTCAATCGAATATCCCGATTTTGATCTTCTGGGAGAATTAAAAAAATTGTGTGTAAAAATACCTCTCCTCCAGGCTATTCAGGACATTCCAATTTATGCAAAAACTATTAAGGAATTGTGTACAAAAAAGCCAAAGAGGAAAATAAAAACAACCCCAACTGTCCATGTAGTCGGAACTTTGTCTGATTTATTATCAGGCAGAGAAACACCGGTAAAATATGAGGACCCAGGAAACCCTATAGTCACGGTACAAATAAATGGATGCTCCTTCCCCAATGCATTAGTTGACCTAGGAGCAGCCATCAATATTCTCATAACAACAACCTGTCAAAAACTTGGCATTACATCCTTGGATCCAACCACAACCTTGCTGGAACTGGCTGACCGATTGGTAGTCAAACCAGAAGGCACATTACAGGATGTAATGGTGTCTGTAGATTCTTGGGAATACCCAGTAGATTTTTTGATCATCAATCCTAGAAACCGGCTAGACGGACATCCCCTAATTCTAGGAAGACCTTGGCTAGCAACCGCAGATGCTTACATAAGCTGTCGAACAGGCAGCATGACTATAGCAAGAGGAAGTAATGTAAAGAATTTAGCTTTATATCCTCTAGCTCAGCCAAGTTTAACAATAATAAAAACTAGAAAACAACCTGTATCATATTTAACTGAAAACATTCGATCACCGCTAACTATAGAAGATGCTCTTGAATTTAAGGATCAAACAGAAGATGACATCATTAACACTTACATTAACCAACTAGATGTCGTATCCAATCCAAAATGTCACATGATCGAAGCAGCCCTGGATAACGAAATTGAAGAAGATCCCTTAAAAGATATTAATGACCAGTCAATACCAACAACTTCTGTTTATAATAGCAAAACCATAGAAATTGAGCCAGGGAAAGTCCTAAATATCAACAAAAACCTGACTGATGACCAGGAGCAGAGGCTTGTTCAACTTCTGAGAAAATATAAAGAGGCTTTCGCATGGGATTACCCAGACATGAAAGGGATCGATCCCCAATTATGCATGCACCACATCTATACAGAGAAAGATGCGAGGCCCATTCGACAACCTCAATGGAGGTTAAACCCTCACCTTAAAGATATTGTTAAAGATGAACTACAAAAATTGTTAGATGTAAATTTCATCTATCCTATATCTGATAGCAAATGGGTTTCTCCATTAGTTGTGGTGCCTAAAAATAATGGAAAGTGGCATATATGTGTTGATTATAGAGAGCTTAATAAAGCAACCCAAAAAGACCATTTTCCCCTTCTGTTCATTGACCAGGTCTTGGACACATTGGCAGGAAAAAAATTATTTTCTTTCCTAGACGACTTCAGCGACTACAATCAAATTAAAATTGCCCCTGAAGACCAGGATAAGACTACCTTTACCTGCCCTTGGGGGACATTTGCTTACAGGGTCTTACCTTTCGGACTGTGCAATGCACCTGCCACATTCCAGAGGGCTATACTCAGCATTTTTTCAGACTTGATAAATGAGGGGCTCGAGGTGTACATGGATGACTTTACACCCTATGGGGATGACTTCGAGCCGGCATTACAAATGCTAGAGAAAGTTCTGCAAAGATGCATTGCTACCAGGCTTTGTTTAAGCCATGAAAAATGCCACATGATGATGACCAAGGGCCTCATCCTGGGTCACTACATCTCAGCAGCTGGAATTCAGGTAGATCCAGCAAAAATTCAGATAATTCTCTTAATACCTACCCCCTCCACACAAACTGAGGTACGTAGTTTCTTGGGATTTTCTGGATATTATAGAAGATTTATAAAGAATTTCTCTCAAATTGCTACACCATTATATGCATTAACAGGAAATATCGATTTCATATGGACTGACAAATGTGACACTGCTTTTGAAGATTTAAAATGGCTAGTATCAACAACCCCAGTATTACGGGGCCCAAACTAGGATTTGCCATTCCAGATTTCATCTGATGCTTCAGATATGGCCATTGGAGTAGTTCTCAGCCAGGAGGAAGATAAGAAACCTTATGCGATATACTACATCAACAAAAATCTATCTCCGACTGAGTTGAATTACACTGTGACCGAAAAGGAATTTCTGGCTATAATCTATGCTATTAACAAATTCAGACATTATATAACAGGATACCCTGTGGTTTTGTATACTGATCACTCTGCTATTAAATATCTAGCTAATAAACCTGTTACAAATGGAAGAGTGACAAGATGGTTGATCCTTTTGCAGGAATTCGACATAACAATCAAATATCGATCAGGAAAGGAAAATCCAGTAGCAGACTTCCTTTCACGTATGCCAAAGATAGACGACTCGGCAGCAGTAGAAGACCAGTTCCCTGATGAACACTTATTCGCTGTAACCATGAAAACACCATGGTACGCGGATGTCGCAAACTACCTAGCAGTGGGAAAATTACCCAAGCACCTGATGCCTAGTGAAAGAAAACAAATAGTACAGCGTAGCACTCAGTTCTCCTGGATCAGAGGATATTTATTTCATATAGGAGCCGATATGCATATTCAAAGATGTGTCAGGGAAGACGAAATCTTTGACATCCTGAAAGCTTGCCACAATGGGCCTTGCGGTGGAAATTTTGCAGACCGCAGGACTGGTCACAAAGTCTTACAGATGGGCTATTATTGGCCCACCATTTTTAAGGATGCCAAGAAGTTTGTCCAGGCATGTGATAGTTGCCAAAGAATGGGACGCCCTGGGTAGTCTGATGAGATGCCCCTGCATCCATAGTTAGTCATTGAACCTTTTGAACGATGGGCATTAGATTTCATTGGTCCAATAAACCCATCATCTAATCAAAAGACATATATACTAGTTGCAATAGAATATGTGACTAAATGGGTGGAGGCAGAAGCATTACCAAGGGCAATGGAGGACTCAGTAATCCACTTTCTTTTCCAAATTTTCGTGTGGTACGGCTTGCCTAGAGAAATAATCACGGATGGAGGTCCACAATTTGTAGGCCATAAGATTGCTGCGACATTAAAAAAATCATCATATCACGCACAGAATCACAACTCCATACCACCCACAGGCAAATGGTCAGGCAGAAAGCACCAATAAAGTAATCGAGGTGATACTGACAAAGATAGTCGCATCACATAGATGTGACTGGGCTACCCGATTACCAGAAGCCCTGTGGGCATACCGCATGACATGGAGAAATACCATGGGATATTCCCCATATTAGCTAGTGTTTGGCAAAGAACCTATCTTCCTAATCGAATTTGAAATTCAGACATTGAGGATAGCTCAGGAAGTAGGCTTGGACTTAAATGAAGCATAGATTAATAGGCTACATCAAATCAATGAATTGGATGAAATCCGGCTATCAGCTCTTCAGCATACTGCACTGATCCAACAACAAAGAGCGAAATGGCATGATGCCCTTATCAAGAAGAAGATCTTCCACGAAGGTGATTGGGAACTTCTGTATGATTCTAGGTTCCAGGATTTCCCGGGAAAACTCCAGACCAGATGGTTAGGCCCCTATGAGATACAAGAGGTGCATGATAATGGCACCCTCACATTAGCCACCATTGATGGGTCTGGCTACTCTTTTAAAGCGAATGGACATCGAGTACGCCTCTATCACAAATTGCTTACCAGGGAGTCCTTTTGCCAACAGTTATGGGAAGATTCCACTATACAAATTCTTGTTGAGGAGGGCAACCCATCCACAGCATCAGTCCAGTGAAGATTTTTTTTTTTTTGAAATTTGTACATAACTTTCCCTTTCTGTTTGATTGAATTTGCTTGTATAACAAATTGTATATAAGTTTGTTTTTTTTTTTTCTATTTTTCCTTTGTTGTTCCCTCTAAGGAACAATTGTTGTTCCCTCCAAGGAACAACCGTTGTTCCCTCTAAGGAATAGCAATTTCCGTGTGCAACTTTTTTCTTCTTCTTGTTTGTTGTTCCCTCTAAGGAATAGCTGTTGTTCCCTCTAAGGAACAACCACTGTTCCCTCTAAGGAACAACAATTTCGGTGTGTAATTTTTTTCTTCTTGCTGTTCCCTCTAAGGAACAACAATTTCTGTGTGCAATTTTTTCTTCTTGTTGTTTTTCCCTCTAAGGAACAGCTGTTGTTCCCTTTATGGAACAGCCGCTGTTCCCTCTAAGGAACAGCAATTTCGGTGTGCAATTTTTTTCTTTTTGCTATTCCCAACAAGGAATAACCACTGTTCCCGACAAGGAACAGCTGATGTTCCCTCTAGGGAACAATCGTTGTTCCCTCTAAGGAATAACAATTTCGGTGTGAAATTTTTTTCTTTTTGCTGTTCCCGACAAGGAACAGCTATTGTTCCCTCTAAGGAACAACCGCTGTTCCCTCTAAGGAACAACAACTGTTCCCTCTAAGGAACAACAATTTCAGTGTGCAATTTTTTTCCTTTTTGCTGTTCTCGACAAGGAACAACTGTTGTTCCCTCTAAGGAACAACTGCGGTTCCCTCTAAGGAACAGGAATTTTGATGTGCAATTTTTTTCTTTCTATTGTTCCTCTAAGGAACAGTCGTTGTTCCCTCTAAGGAACAGTCGTTGTTCCCTCTAAGGAACAACAATTTCGGTGTGTAATTTTTTTTCTTCTTGATGTTCCCTACAAGGAACAACTGTTATTCCCTCTAAGGGACAGCCATTTTTCCCTCTAAGGGATAGCCATTGTTCCCTCTAAGGAACAACAGTTTCGACGTGCATTTTGTTTTGCTATTCCCTACAGGGAACAACTGTTGTTCCCTATAAGGAACATCAATTTTTGTGTGCATTTTCTTCGCTGTTCCCCGCAGGGAACAGCTGCCGTTCCCCGCAGGGAACAACTTCTTTTGGCATGTATTTCCCTTGTTGTTCCCTACAAGGAATAGCTATTGTTCCCTCTAAGGAACAACAATTTTCGTATGTATTGTCTTTGTTGTTCCCTTTAAGGAACAACACCTTTTTGCGTGTCTTTCTTTGTTGTTCCCTATAAGGAACATCACTTTTGTGTGAGATTTTCTTTTGCTGTTTCCTTTAGGAAATAGCACTTTGTGAATATTTGTTTGAGAACACCCTTTCTTTCCTTTTCTCACTCTTTATGATCCTCTATAGGGCACAAGTGTAAAAATGTATATGTAAGGATACAAATTGAAGTTTAATGGAACAAGCAAATATATTGAATATTATCATCTTTAACAAGATTGCTTTGTATTGATCGAAAAAGAAAGGACATAACCATCTATATCACTTCACTGTCCTCATTTCCACTATAAATCAAATTGACTGATTATTTGTACCATGTTGGTTCTTCCCTAACCCCTATAGTTATCTCTGTTCATTATCATCAAATAAGGTTAAGGGCATACTTTTTTATATTGATATGTTCAGACTTCTTCCACCATCCCTACTCCTAAGGAGCGCTGATTCACCCTCTATATATAAATAGGAAGTGCTGTTAAAAAAAAAAAAAAAATAGAAACATATACATATGTTTACTAACAATTCTATGATTTTTATAGATGGAGGATAGGGGGTCTCATCACGAGCCAGCCTACCATGATCATAAGGAAGCAGCGAAGTGGCATTCCCACTATGGCCACCACACTAGGGATATGATCCAATGGATGCATCAAGAAATAAAAGTCCTTGGAACAGGAGGTCTCATTATGAGCCGGCCTGCCCACCTTTCGCTCCTTCCCAGTGAATGGCAATGTGTTCATCTGGTTACCAAGCCAGCACATTGGTCTCTACTCTGATATCATAATGCACTTCCCCAATTATACATATAGTACCATGGTTCCTGTTAGTGTCAGTCTTTGCAGCCTTCCTCCAGTGATCAAATATGCTCTTACACAAGTGATTTTAAGGTGTCAAGGTCAAATTTTATCATTTCAGTGAGTCTTCAAGTAAAATTTGGTCACTAGGCATTAGGCCTACGATTTGCTTTCAATCCTTTCAAAGTTGTCCAGATGTCAGTCAATGTCACCATTCAGCTGAGTCTAACATCATTCAGAGGGTTGTCATCATCATGTCAAGTTCCATTGGGTCATTTCACACCTTGTTCATGTTTCAGTTGTGCCAAGGCAAGGTTCATTTCCCTCTCCTAGGGTTTTGAAGCTAATTTCTCTTGGATGGTCAAATCATCAGAAAAACTTGTATTCTGATGTTCATACACCTTTCCCTATCCATAATTTACCTTATCAAACTCTTCCCATCACTGGTATCCCCCAAATTCCTCATTTTCGCACAAACCCTAGTTTCTTGCTACAACCGGGCAATTTTCTATGGTTGGGCTTGTGTTTTGCCTTTTTGGACCCCCTCCCCTCACTCAATTTCTGATATTCCACTTTCCCCTATTTCCTAACATCCCTCCACACCTCCCAAAATTTCCTCAAGAATTTAGAAGCTTCCTATCCCCTTCATTTCGCTTCATTTCGGCAAATCCCTAGTCCCACATATTGGGATATGTTTCACTCAAATGATGTTTTTGAGAAATCAAAGATGAATTCAGGAAACCTGAGAGTTTTTTTTGTCCATAACAGACCAAGGAAGAAAAACCTCCTTCACTTTTTACACAGGTGTCATGGTTTTGAAGAAATGTCAGAAATACAATTGTCTCGGGAGAATTGATGCACCTCTGGAGCGACCTCGGGAAAATCAAATTTTCTCCTAGCTTGGTTGTCCAAATGACTTTCTTGATGATTCAAATGATAACTAGACACAAAGAGCTTTCCAATGAGCTATCCTGAGCTCAATTTGGAGTTGAGGAAGGCATTCAAAAGTTGACTGTAACAGCACTCTGCCTTTAGACAGCCTCATTTGGCACAGTTCGACCAGTCTTGGGAGATTTGATTTTTGACAGGGAAAATGAACTCCAAATTGCAAAATTTGGGTTGAGTTGGAAAGTAGACAGGACAATATTTCCAATGAGCTATCATGGGCCTAATTTTAGATTGAGGAAGGTATTCAAAAGTTGACCGCAACAACACTCTACCTTGAGACAGCCTCATTTGGCACAGTTCGACCAATATTGGGATATTTGATTTTTGACAAGGCAAATGAACTTCAAATCACAAAATTCTGGTGGGGTTGGAAAGTAGACTCAAATATCTTTCCAATGAGCTATCCTGCACTCAATTTGGACATTTTTAAGGCCTCCAAAAGTCACCTGGAAAAGAGCACGATGCACAGGAGGAGGAGCACGACGGTTTTATAAATATTTTCAGTTATACAAGTGGCAAAGGAAGGCAAAGGGTCACCCAAGCCATGTGTAATGTTTTTGCTGCTGTACCTGTAGCTGATGCTTGGCTCTTCACCTTCATTTTGTGACCCTTGGGCGTTCTATCTCTTCATGGCACATTCTATATATTGTATGCAAACCATTTGCGAACGAATTTTTTGGGTTGGTTAGCTTGTAACTTCTGGGATACTGTGGGAAAGAAACTTTGTTTCTTCACTATGTATTTTTGACAGAGAATTAATGAGAGGCAGTAGCTCTATTTCATGAGATCCATGTGGTTGTGAGTGTAGCAAGTGTGTCTCTTATGTTTCATATGTATCTTGTTATGTTTCATAGTTCATTTCATATTCATTTCTAGTGAAGTTTTTCGAATGAGATTAGGTAGAATTCAATTTTATTGCTCTACCTAGAGGAAAACTTCATGTACAGTGTTCATTCTTCTGTTGAAAAGGATTCATCTCCTATGCCCTTTTCACCTTCTTAATCAATCTCTCCATTCCGCCATATTTTAAAACTAAATTGCTATGCTTTCCGCCTACCTTGCCTCACGAAACAATCTATGCCTTTATGTTAAGTTCTCTGTTCATTGAGGTCCAGAGGTCCCATAACATCCCAGAAACAAATTCATTCATAAAAATCACTCTTTATAGTCATTTTCACTTACTAGCGTAAGACAAATAGTTCATTGTAAGTCATCTCAGGCCATTTCATTCACTTATTCCTTGAGTGTGACTTGGAGAGAGCCCTCTCCTATCCTCGTAGGGCTAGCTATGAGGCTGAGCTTTGTTTGATGTTGCCTTGAATCTCACCTTCCTTCAGCCTAAGGTAGATTCAAGTGCTAACAGTTCCAAAGGGTTAGAAAGCAACTCTGTTAAGGCTATAGATGCCTGCAGGCAACAGAAGCTCTACTGATGGTATTGAAGGCATATTTTCAACATCAATAGTTATTACAATTCCCTTTTCTTATTTTTTTATCTTTACTACAGAGAGATTATGTTCCTAATTTACTTTGAACCTTTATGCATGCGATATCTTTTAAAAATCAATCATAATAGTTTTAAGTGGAATAATGACGGTAAAGTATTTTTCCTGTGTCAGTTGTCCTTTTTCCTTTTCGAATCACCTCACGACATCTCCTCACTTATTGATAATTCTCGTTATATGCATTGATTTCAACACTCTAATATCTTTTATGATCCTTTCATTAATATGCGTACCTTGCCACTTTCATCACCCCTGTACTTCGCCGCCAGCACGTTATCCCTTCACTCATTTGGTCGAAGGTGACCTATTATTTCAAAGGGGGGCGAGGAGCAACCTCCAATGTACTTATGCATGTGTGTCAGCTCTTTATTTGATTTTGCAGGGCAATACGACATTCCATGATCACGGAGCATGTGGTATAATAACAAGTCCTAGATAATGGTATTTATGCTTGTAAAGTATCATCTGATATAACCATTATAACAACTTGTTGTTCCATCACTCGGCTCTGTTTATTGTTGTGCTATCTCTGCTACACTAACCGTTTGTAGAATTCAGGCAGTATGGGAGGAAGAACAGTGTGTAGGGAGCCACTAATATTGGCTATTTCTGATGCAGCCAAAGAAATTTTAACCCGAGCTGGGTGGATAACATACTTTACGCGATTTCAGCCACCCAACGAGGAAATTGCCATTGAATTCCTATGAAATTTACAGAATGGACAATCCATGGTAAGGGGCAGACAAATCACAGTATCAGACACTGTGATAGTAGAAGTATCTGGGTTGCCAGCTGAAGGACCTATATGGGCTAACAAACGATTGAAGTTGCATGATGCCATCGAAGCCTTTAAGGACGAAGGACAGGAGCTGATAAAAAAAGGCAAAGGCATTCAACCATCTTCGCTTGGAGAACCATGGGGAGAATTAGCAAGGATCGTCCAGAATTACATCACATGCGATGGGCGCAAAGACGTGGTAAGGCTGCATCAACTCAAACTCTTAGTAGTTCTGAAACAAAAATGCTCTGTAAATTTACCTGCATTATTGAACTTTTTACTCCATGACACCACCGAGAGGCTAAGACGGTCCCTGTTGGCCTCGTTTTTTTATCAAATTTGGCTTATTAAAATCCACCTAATATCCATCATTTCCACCATATACCATCCACATACACCTTATTTTGACCTTATTATGCATATTCAAACAAATAAATTATGTTTTTCAATTTTTAGATATTTTTGCAAAAATTGGGTTTTAAGAGTATTTTTGGACAGAATCAGAAATTCTCGTAATGGCTATGTGGATGACATATTTGCAGGACACTTGGGCTCGAGCTGTAGAAATTTCACCTGTAAAAAAAAACGATATATGCAATGTCCTAAAGCATAATACTTGTTCTACTTCTACAAAACATTAAGCGGAAGCATAATCAAATTCATGAGCAACATCAAGTAGAAACATGCATAATTGATCAAGAGAAATAATCAACCATAACACAAGATATATCACTGGGGAAAGCACCAACATAAAACCCCTATCTGTATTATCAATCAAGTGGAAATCCTCTTCAGGTTAGAAAAAGAATAAGCTCAAGAGCTATCCTACTCTTTCTGCAATCAGAAGATCCTAATGATCTTCAATCAGAAGATGAAAATCATGGACTACCTAGGCCTCAATATATAGGCCACAAGTCCTCCAATCTCCTATAATAGATCCTTCTCCATGCAAGGAATACTTACTAGAAATATCCAAGCATATGATAGTACACTGTCCCACATCTGATCTCAACTGGATCTCTGACAGAACTAACATGCAATAGTTATCCATGAGAGAATTCTCAGTTATCTAAAATAATAGTTGTCACATGCATGCAAGCATTAACAAACTATATTTTATTATTTTAACAACTTGTTAAAATAATCTAACTGGACTTGACTAGTGAGAACTAAGTCAACTGATTCTCTCATTATAGAACTCATACTTATTCCCTCAGTCAGTGGAGGAAATTAAGGACACATTCCCCAATTAGTGGAGAAATTATTGCATGTTCTCACAAAGACTTCAAGTTTGATTTTCCTTAACTAATTAACTCAAACTGAATTAATTAATTAATATTTCCAATTGCTGTTAAGACCAAAATTAATTTTACTTCCTATAGATAGACTAGGGACTACTATAAATAGGAAGGGACCCAGAAATTCTATTTTTAGAACTTTCTATTTTTAGCAGTTTCACCTCTCACCCAATGTGGCCAATGACCTCACTGGCCAAACTGCTATTTTTTTACATGCTATTTTTAGCAAGTCTATTTTTAGCACATTCTAAATTTAACATTTCTTGTTGCACATTTTCAACACTCCCTGTCAACAAGAAAGGCTTTCTCTCGAACCCGATCCTATAACTCTGGAATGTTCTGCATGCAACACATCTACCCTGTCCACTTGCTCCAACAACACTTGGAACAAAAACACTCCCAACTGACCACTTTGTTGGGCTAGGAACATACTCTGATGCTGAAGCTCTACCTACTGCTGACAAGTGCTCCCTCTCTGACATCTGCGCTACTGCAACATCTCCATGCTTCTTGCACCATTGCACACCTCTTTGTGCCACCTAGCACTGTGCAAAACACTTGTGGCTCTCGCACTGCTACAGCCTACTAGCTATGCGCTGTCCTGGGATTCCCTACACTGTCGCTCCCTCTGCCACTCCATTCGCATTTGTCTCTACCCAATCAGTCAGTTCCTGCTGCTCCATAGCGGGGCTCCCGTAGCAAGGTCTCATCTAAGAGGTTGGGTACCTCAAGGATCCTTCCCCTCCTCCATGGGATGATCACTCCACATTGCCCCACCTCCTACCTGGAGGTGTGGTTGCATGTGATCCGTCAGCCTACCTGGCTCGAAGTTTCCCCCTACTGGAGGTCTTTGCATGAGTAGATGTCTCTACTCGATCTCCACTCAGCTTCCCCTGTTGTGGCTGCTCCACAACCTCTTGAAGATACTGCACCAGTCGTGGCTCCTCCACAATTGTCTGAGACTTCTTCTGGCTCTGCATGTTGAGAGGTAATTTACTCTCCCTCTCAACCACCAAGTATCTAACCTTTGCCTTGCTCCTCAAGGCTTTTCATGCATCTTGAACCTTAAGAGCATACAGGTTCTTGACGCGTGAACCAATCTGCTTCACCTGTCTAGTGATGATGTGTCTAAGGAAAACCTTTCCCTTACTGAAGACTACATCATAGCCTCTATCTTCCAGTATCGCGATCGACACCAAGTTTATCTTCAGTCTTGGTACATACTTGACATCGGTCAAGGTAAGGCGAGATCCATTCTCCCTCTGAAAAATAACCGTGCCTACACCTGAGACAATATACTTCTCATCATTACCCATCGCTATGAGTATCTAGAGATCTTTCTCCTCCAAAGTACTGAACAAACTCTTGTCACCGGTCATGTGGAAAGAAGCTCCACTGTCAAGAAACCAACCACTTCCCACCATGGATGAAACCATGCATGCGAAGAGTGTGAAATCCAACTCAAACTATGAAACAAGTGCCCCACCTTCAGATCCTTCCCCAGATCCCTTCTTGGATTTCCTCCGTGGACAATTTGCAGCATAATGGCCCACCTCATGACAATGAAAGCATCACACTTTCAATTTGTTAACCTTCTTCCCATCATTTGAAGAATTGGATTCAGAAAGAGAAACCTTCTCCTTCCCCTTCTTCACCTTACTCGCTAAGGCACAATTCTCCTCATCATGCATGGATGAAGAACTGTCTCTGGTGCTCCGTCTAATCTCCTCCTGCATCAAATCTGACCATAGTTGTTCCCAATCTGGCAGTTTCTCCCTTCCATTCACCTAGTCGTGGTAGCTATGCTAGCTCTTAGGAAGTCCAAGGAGTGCTAGACTCACCATATCCTCATCCGATGTCATGACCCCTACACTTGCAAGCTCATCCCTGCATGTGATGAGCTTTGTCAGATACATAGAGATCGTCTCATCGCTTTCACACTTGATCTTTCAAAGTTTTTCCTTCAGTGCAAGATTCCTTTGATCACTGCTATTCTGATATAAATCTTTTAATGTTTTCCACATTGCATGCGGAGTCTCCTTCCCATGGAGGCTCGAGACAATGTGATCTCGCACTCCCTCCAAGAGAATTCTCCTAGCTCTAGCCACATACTTCCTCCATTCCACCTACTCAGTCTTGTCAGTAGGCTTAGGAATTTTTTGATCAATGAAGTCCTTAAGGCCATTATCTTCCAAAACTGCCTCCTTGCGATCCTTCCAAGCTATATAGTTTGAGCTGCCATCAAGGGCATACTCAAGCCTCAAACCATAGAATGCCATTGATGAAATAGATGTGATAAGAACTTGAGATCTATATCCCAAATAATAAACTTTGAATTTCTCTTGCTAGTATATTGTTCTTGCTTGATCACCTGTGCTCTGATACCATGTAGAAATTTCACCTGTAGAACAAACCGATATATGCAATGTCCTAAAGCATAATACTTGTTCTACTTCTACAAAACATTAAGTGGAAGCATAATCGAATTCATAAGCAACATCAAATAGAAACATGCATAACTGATCAAGAGAAATAATCAACCATAACACAAGATATATCGCTGGGGAAAGCACCCGCATAAAACCCCTATCTGTATTATCAATCAAGTGGAAATCCTCTTCAGGTTACAAAAATAATCAGCTCAAGAGCCATCCTGCTCTTTCTGCAATCAGAATATCCTAATGATCTTCAATCAGAAGATGAAAATCATGGACTACCTAGGCCTCAATATATAGGTCACAAGTCCTTCAATCTCTTATAACAGATCCTTCTCCATGCAAGAAATACTTACTAGAAATATCCAAGCATCTGATAGTACACTGTCCCCCATCTGATCTCAACTGGGTCTCTAATAGAACTAACATGCAACAGTTATCCATGAGGAATTCTCAGTTATCTAAAATAATAGTTGTCACATGCATGCAAGCATTAACAAACTATATTTTATTATTTTAACTTGTTAAAATAATCTAACTGGACTTGACTAGTAAGAACTAAGTCATTTGATTCTCTCATTATAGAACTCATACTTATTCCCTCAATCAATGGAGGAAATTAAGGACACATTTCCTAATTAGTGGAGAAATTATTGCATGTTCTCACAAAGACTTCAAGTTTGATTTTCCTTAAGTAATTAACTCAAACTGAATTAATTAATTAATATTTCCAATTGCTGTTAAGACCAAAATTAATTTTACTTCCTATAGATAGACTAGGGACTGTTATAGATAGGAAGGGACCCAGAAATGCTATTTTTACAACTTTATATTTTTAGCATTTTCACCTCTCACCCAATGTGGCCAATGACCTCACTGGCAAAACTGCTATTTTTAGCAAGTTTATTTTTAGCACATTCTAAATTTAACATTTCTTGTTGCACATTTTTCAACACGAGCTAGATACATGAATGGAAATCTTGGGAACTAGGACTGAACTTATTCCAATTGGTTCGGTCAAAACAAGCTAAATCAGGTCTGGTCAAGGCTGGTCAAACATGACTAGTCATCCAGAAAATCCCTAGGAAATAGGGCAGTTTTATGATTTTATGGGATTGTCCATATTTTTAGTGATGGATTGAATGGATTTGACTTGGATAGATGGATATGAATAGATATAGTTGTTAGAGAGACTTTAGATAATTTTGTTTCATGATCTTCTATTTAAGCCAAAACTTTGAAGGCTTATATATGTAATTTTTATATAAATTTATGCTGAGACATTTGAATATTGGAGGTTAATTAGAAGAACTTGTTTTACTTTCATTTTGTTGTTCATTAGTGCGGATGAGTGCTTAAAGTTTCAGCATATGATAGCAGCCCCAAGTGTGCAAGGCAAGGGTGGAGGGCCCCCACTCCAAGCTAAGTACACTTCATTGTTAAACTAGCTTAATTTTCATGAACTAGTTGCTTTAGATTTGTTTACATATTTTGTTTCAGATTTGCTTATTTGAATTAATGTGTGATGATTGTTGAATGGATATTGGTTTAATTATAATTTACATATGAAGGGACATACATGAATTTAAGTTAAATTCCCCTTCTATTTGATATTGAACTAAAAATAAATTTCATTCTCCTTTTCTTATTTGAAGTTATTTCTGCATTTTTGGCTTGAAGCAATGGTGATTATGATATAGTAGAATTATGAAGAAGGACAATCTGGTCCTCCTTAGTTAGGAGCCTCTTCTTTTACATCCTTTGCATCATGAACCATTGTTAATTAGTGATTTGGATTTATCTTCATGAAAGTAGCATTGTAGGGAAGGACAACCTAGTTCTTCTAAGTTAGGAGCCTCATCCCTCACAGATTACATAAGTGAATTAGAAATTGTTAAAATAGGTTTATATTTGTAATATGTACTTCCTTAACTCTTCAAATTTTATCTTCTAAGCTTGGCTACGTCTGATATCCATACACTGTGGACTTGCCTCTAAGTTTTACAAACCCGTATTGATAATGAATACTTATGTTAATTTGTGTTAATAAATTAGCTCAACATTTTGGCGTCGTTGCCAGGGAGGCAATTATCAACATAGTCAAATAGAAGATAAACAAAAGCACTAAAAATTTGATAATTTTTTTTTAGTTAAGATACATTTCTCTTAGTTATGTTTCTTTATGCCTAGAAATAGAGATCCTAAAAGTAGATTCCCAAAACAAAACCCCCAACAAAAACATAAAATTAAAAAATAACTACAAAATCCATTTTCAAGACAAGATCTAAAAATGATGTTAAAGAAATCATTTAGAGAAGGAGGGTATGCCACCACAAAACTATTCTCAAGTCCTTGTCCTCAATTTAGAATTCTCACTAGGGATGAATCTTTATGTCAAAGGATAGAAGAGCAACAAAACATCTATGAAGATAATCCAGAGGAAGAGAATCTAGAACTTTCTTCTAGCTATCTTTGTGAGGAGGTGAATGAGTCATGGATCACATGCAATGAAGATCAAACATTAAAACCAAAAATTAAAGAATTTCTAGCATGTATATCACAAGATCCCTTGTGCATACAAGATTTTGAACAAGTATGGCAAGAAGAGTTTTGTGCTATGACAATTAATGAGAGCCAAGCAAACAAAGATCATCTTAAAACTTGGTTTCAACTGGTCATTAGGTTAGAACACTACTCCATTCTTCAACATACTTTCTCATCAAATCTTTATGATCAGATAAATTTTCATGTCCAAAAATTCATTAAAGTATATTTTTCAAATTTGGATGAGTTTACTTATGATCTTGTTATGAAAATGGATGCATTGGAAATTCTCTTATACTTGAGAGAATGAATTATTTTTCTAAAATAGAATAGGATAGAATAGAATAAATAAACAAGTAGAATGAATTCACAATAAGACTTCCATAATAATTTTGTTTCAAACTGTCATGAATATTTCTTCAAATCATTGTTCAATATTCATTTGAAAGGACTACATGGAAAAATGCAGTAAGAACAATCCTATTTTGGGTAACCATATAGGATCATTTTTAAATCATGTTTTTTTTACATATCTCTTGAAATCTAGTTTTTGAATCCATTTTGAAATTTTCAATTTACATCACAAATAAAAATGTGACCAAAATCAAAACTAGGTCTCAAGTGAAATGTTGAGGACAGAGTTAGTACAACCTATATTTGAGGTGTCTAATGAAAACATTTTTACCTGAAATTCATAGGCAATATAGCCCTTGAAATCTAGTTTCAAAATCAATTTGAATCACCTCAATCAGGTATCATATGAAAAAGTTATTCTTAACGTACTAACTGCTACTCAAAAAATCTGCATGGTGACAATTCTAGGTCTTGACTATTCATTGGCATATTTAACATACCAAATCATATTATTTTTAAAACCGGTTTATATGGGAGATATATATTCAAGTCTAGATCAATACACAATTTGAATCATCCCATTTGGATGTCAAATGAAAAAGTTATGCCACATTTAGTGATTGGACGTCTTCAAACTAGCATAGTAAAACTCTGCCTCCTAGGTCTGTTCATCACCAATTTTGTGATATCAAACCTATTGATTTTTAAAACATGTTTCTACTGGAAAGATAAAAAATGAATCTACTTTAATCTCCAAATAGAATCACATTGATCCGATCTTTATCGAAGAAGTTACACTTCAAATAATAACTGTTGGTCTAGTTAAAAATTAACAAGCAGCTCTATCAAACATGGCACTCCTTATAACTTTTACCATATAATTTTAAACCATTTTGAAAACCTGTTTATACTAGAGGTAGCCATATGAATTCACTTCAACTTTCCTTTGGAATCACTCTAATAGGATATAAAACGAATATTTTGTAAACAAAATACCGCTAGGAGGTCTAGGTTGGCCACCATTCCTCAAGGGGTAAATAAATGCATTTTGTTTGTATATCATCTTTGGACTTGTTTTATAAGCAATGATTGTAATGATTTACATATTTATTGGAAGAAGAGAGACTGTACACCTCTCTTCCTCCATCATCTAATATTGTATTGCAGGCAAGTGCTATGTTTTTGCAGGTCATAGGAAGAATGAAGGAGTGAACTCCATGGATGAAGTATTTTTCAAAGTCAATTTTAAATTCATATTTAAGAATATGAATACAAATTTTCAAGTCAAAGAAAAGTGAAAATTCACTTGATGTTGAGTTCATCCAATGAAACTCAAACTCTTGAAGCTTGTCTTTAGTTATTGACCAACAACACCAACAAACCCTACAACATGATTGAGATCGAGGAAAAAGACATGAAGTTAATAATCAGAAGAAGAAGTCAAGTTTTGTACCATGAAAAGTCACATCCATTTCCAAAGAAGCCTTTCATAAGCCATATTGTTCATGATTTCATCCATCATCCATATTGTATGTTAAGCTCCGTGATCATGCATGTTGAAGTCCAGACTTATTATCTATCCATTTACTACTAAATCATGACTTCAATATAACCTATTTTCATAAGCTTTTCATACTTCCCTACTCCATTACACCCTGCCTCCATCCAAAAAAAAAATAAAAAATAAAAATAAAAAGGATAAAAAAATAATAAAGGAGGTTGGTTGTGAAAATCCAGGAAACTGGCACAACATAAACTCGAATTCATATCGGAAAACCAACTTGTTTGGTCAATATGAATTCTCTATTTTGTTTTACCATTTCTTCAGTTTGATTTTGTAGGAATCATCCTCTAGAATAAGGAAAACTTGGGGACAAGTCTCAGAATAAGCAAGGGGGAAGATTCGTAATAAAACTATGCAAATAGTTTGAGCAGCTGTATTGAAGGGACCTGAATTACATGATAGAGGGGACTTGAAACATCATTTACAAATTGTAGAAGGGACCTGAACAACATCAACATTTGAAGATCCTGAATCAATATCAGATGTGAAAACATGAAAGAAAAAATAAGTCTCTACATTTCATTGCAATCTATCCTAGAAGAACCATCATCATGAGTCAAAAATGAACCAACAAAGGACATCATCAGTTAGCATTGACATCAAGCTATTATGGAAGTACAAGTATAGTAAGTGTAAAAACTTTGCTCTTAGAACTTTTAATTTTTCAAAAAAAATTGTAGAATTGTTAGAACTAATTTAACTTGGATATGCATCCATTACATTTAACCTACCTACATTCATCATCTTATATTTTTCCTATCTATAATCCATTAACTACATCCTACCATCATCACAATCCTATTTATATCCATTACCCTACCATACATCCTACATTAAAAAAAATTCCATAATCCTAAATTAACCCATATAAGTTTCCTACCATAATTCCATATACATCATCCTATAAGCATTTTATATCAAAGATGGAGGACTCAATATTTTCCCCATAAGGAATTTCGGATGACATACACAAACCATACAAAGGTTAATGTCATAATAAAAAAAAATTAATTTTAAATGACCTATCGTATGGTCAGTTTAAAAAACAAATTAAAAAGATAAGAAATAACATGACAAAGCCTAAAGTATGATTTAAGGAGCGCAATAGGCATGATTGTAAAATGCCTAAGGTATATGCAAAGAAATGAAATCAAACATGCAAATGAGGAGACGAGAATATAGAATGGGAATATAGAATAATGAAGGCGACCATGAATAAAGAAGATACGATGTAGTAGTGATTAGACAGGCCTATACACTGTGGATCCAAAGAACGTAGCTACAGGCATGCAGGAAAAAAGATGAGTTGGAGAGGTAAACAGTCAAAATACATTAAAAAAAAACTATGTAATGTTATTTTCCACCATTAAAATGCAAACACAACTCAGTGTTGAGCCTTTAAGGCTCAGGAAAATGTTGTGCATTCATATGCACTCATACAACATGCAAATTAAGAAATAAGAGTTAAGAAAAATGAAAAAACTGAGTGGAAAATTTCCTAGGCCGTGGAGAAATAAGAAGCCAGCAAAACAGCAGAGGCCATGGAGAAATAGGTATCCATGGAACATTGGTGTTAACGTAGGCCAAGATTTCCTCATGCCAATTTGACCAATCTCGCCAACAAATTCCAGAAAATCCACAGAATGAAGAGGAATGCAAGTTAATAACTCAGAAACATCTTCAAGTCACTGCCAGATCAGAGAATTTTTAAAAGCAGAGAGGAGAATTTTGTGATTTTTTTTTTTTGAAAAATGGAGCAAGCGGAGTTGACTGGGATTTAAGCCAAGAGATCTGGCAGTCATGTAGCAAAAACACACCACCTAAGTGCAGAGATCTCGTGAAGCAAGAAGGTAAGAGAAAAACCCAGATTTTTCTCATAAATGCAACATATATTTAGATAAATAAATCTCGGGATTCAAGTTATAAATTAGTGCCTCTGTCACTATTTAAAACTTGTCACTGCCACCGTTCACTTAAAATCCTCTGCCACCTGTAAAAGATAACGATTTCTCGGGAAGTAGTTTTGATGAACTATATGACTAACGAGAATCATTAACACGGAGTTTTCAATAAGCCTTCATTTCATATTCGTTGATATGAATATTGCCAGGATCTGTTATTTCATCCTCGGTCTGTTCTCAATCAGTGGCTCAAGGAAAAAAGTTGCTAAATTTAAAGTGAATGCCTAGTCATAAAAAGGATTGGCACAAGTTATTTTGTAGTGGAATTATACAAGAAGAAAACCCCCTGTTGTAGTGGAATTATACAAGAAGAAAACCCCCTGCACAAGTGAAAGAAGTTTTTTTTTTCGATTGGTGTTTTCTCTGTGACTGTGTGACATTGCAAGGTTGGCTTCTTTCAGTGAAGATGTGAGGGCAAAAGGATATTGGTTCCTTTAAGTGAAATTGTTGATATTGCTAATTTGAGAGGGACATGAATCCTGTGTCAGAATGTATTACAAAATTCAAGTTTTATTTGTTGTCTTCTCTGAAGCTGCTCATCCAGAATGATTTATTGGTGTTTTATCATCAGAGGAGGAATAGTGTAAAGTTTTTGTATTTGTATGTTGATGGTGAAACCTCATCACACATCAGAGACATTCTTGTTCCCATCACTCTAGAATACATAGCCCAAGCCACAAGTTTGCCACTGATAGGTGAAGAATACTACAAAGGACAACATTTCAAAGAGAAAGGATGAATTTTTATTTTTATTTTAGAAAAACAGAGAAAAGGAAAGGAGAAAAAGTACATGAAGGCATAGATATCCTTTTACAGGTAGCTCAAGAGAAAGCTTCATCTTCAAGGGTCAGAGCCATAGGTATATCAGTAGGCCAGTCAGCATATAGAAGCAAAAGGTCAAGGAGACAGAGGCAAGCATGAGGACATGCTTGAGAGTAAGCAAGGGGGAGATGTTGGCCCTCGTTTTTTTATCAAATTTTGCTTATTAAAATCCACCTAATTTCCATCATTTTCCACCATATACCATCCACATACACCTTATTTTGACCTTATTATGCATATTCAAGCAAATAAATTATGTTTTTCAATTTTTAGATATTTTTGCAAAAATTGGGTTTTAAGAGTATTTTTGGACAGAATCAGAAATTCCTGTAATGGCTATGTGGATGACATATTTGCAGGACACTTGGGCTCGAGATAGATACATGAATGGAAATATTGGGAACTAGGACTTAACTTATTCCAATTGGTTCGGTCAAAAAAAGCTAAATGAGGCCCGGTCAAGGCTGGTCAAAGATGACTAGTCATCTAGAAAATCCCTAGGAAATAGGGTAGTTTTATGATTTCATGGGATTGTCCATATTTTTAGTGATGGATTGAATGGATTTGAATTAGATATATGGATATGAATAGATATATTTGTTAGAGAGACTTTAGATCAGTTTGTTTCATGATCTTCTATTTAAGCCAAAACTTTGAAGGCTTATATATGTAATTTTTATACAACTTTATGCTAAGACATTTGAATATTGGAGGTTAATTAGAAGAAATTGTTATACTTTCATTTTGTTGTTCATTAGTTTGGATGAGTGCTTGAAGTTTGAGCATTTGATAGCAGCCCCAAGTGTGCGAGGCAAGGGTGGAGGGCCCCCACTCCAAGCTAAGTACACTTCATTATTAAACTAGCTTAATTTTCATGAACTAGTTGCTTTAGATTTGTTTACTTGTTTTGTTTCAGATTTGCTCATTTGAATTAATGTGTGATGATTGTTGAATGGATATTGGTTTAATTCTAATCTACATATGAAGGGACATACAAGAATTTAAGTTAAATTCCCCTTCTATTTGATATTGAACTAAAACTGTATTTCATTCTCCTTTTCTTATTTGAATTAATTTCTGCATTTCTCGCTTGAAGCAATGGTGATTATAATATAGTAGAATTGTGAAGAAGGACAATCTGGTCCTCCTTAGTTAGGAGCCTCTTCTTTTACATCCTCTGCATCATAAACGATTGTTAATTAGTGATTTGGATTTATCTTCATGAAAGTAGTATTGTAGGGAAGGACAACCTAGTTCTCCTAAGTTAGGAGCCTCGTCCCTCACATATTACGTAAGTGAATTAGAAATTGTTAAAGTAGGTTTATATTTGTAATATGTACTTCCTTAACTCTTCAAATTTTATCTTCTAAGCTTGGCTACGTCTGATATCCATACACTATGGAATTGCCTCCAAGTTTTATAAACCCAGATTGGTAATGAATACTTGTGTTAATTTGTGTTAATAAATTAGCTCAACAGTCCCAACATATAGAGACTGTAGTAAGCCACCACTGTTTGATTAGGCTAATAGTTAGCTACAACCTCACCTAGTAGAAATCAAGCTGGGAGGAACTAATATTTGCTCTCGAAGGAGGTTTGGCTCTGCTTGCACCTAATCCTATTCCGAAAAGGAAGAGGACTACCCTTGTAGCGAACATTCTCCAAAAGTGCAGATATTCCACCAGGCTGAGGACAAACTTAAGAGCGACCAAAAATCCCCAGGGAAGTATTGGCAAGCCCATAGAACTATCCAGCCCAGGAAGTGAGCAATATTTGCAGTTAGTGTAGAGCTGTAACTAGGGTCTCTCACACCGCTAATTATCCCACATTAATAAGTCAATCCGGGAACGTTTTGTTATTGCAAGGAGTAACTCAATCCGAGGCTGTTTGTCCGAGTAATGCTCGGTAGTATAGTGTCCTAATGGTCTGAAAGGAAATAGATGCTAAGTTTTAACGAAACTAACCCAAAAGATAAAATCACACAAGGCAGTTGATCAGTCAAGGGTACGGAAACAATAACCCATCCCTTTAGAAACTGATAAAGAAAAGAAATCAGAGCATGGACTTATAGGTCTGGGGCTAAGCAGCGTCTTGCTGAGGCTCACGACAGCCTTAGGCCTGCTCTCACACTAAAAACAACAAAGGCAGGTAAATCAAGCAGCGAAAAGTAAAATGGAACAGCAATCTGGAAATGGAACAACAGTAAAGAAATGGAACAACAGTAAGGAAATGGAACAGCAAGAATAAATGGAACAGCAAGAATAAATGGAACAACAATAATGGAACAGCAATCCTCACCCATATGTACACGTTCTCTACTACTACAGCAATCTGAGAATAATGGATGATATGACTATGTTCCTGAACAAGGTAATATTGCTTTCAAGTCTCACAAATACTATTTCACATGGATCTAATAACAATAACATTCATACCAACATTCCGTTACAGAAATAGCTGAAAGACGCAATTCGAATAGATCCACTATTACAATGCAGAGACATGAGATAAAGAATTCATTCAGATGTCAGTTATAACGAAACATAGCATATCACATAAAAGATGTATCAGATTACTTAAATAATGGAGATAAACAAACCACACAGTATAATAATACAAAAGCAAGTGTCCTTCGGAGCTGGGCCCTTGGCTGCCAATGGAACACTGCCTGAAGTTACTCCAGATGCAGAGATGAAATGAACACCAAGTCTTTTATATTAATTGCATCAACAAAAGTATAACAAAGTCAGGTCTCAGAGAGACTCAATGATTATAGTTGGTTCTGGAATTTAGAATTACAAAAACAGTCCTCCTCCGTTCAATGGCGCGGTGCCTTTATATAACAAAAATGACAGAGGCATCTAGATAATCAAAAGATAAGTTAAAGCAGCGATCCCTCAGGATCAAAGATCCTGAGGGATTCGCTAATCGTTCGATTCTTCTCTTTCCCTTCTTGCGTTCTCCGTCTCAGTATCCCGCTTTCTTTCTCTGGGCTATTCGGCTCTAATTTTACTTGATCTTGTCCGCATCCGGTTCCCTGTTGGCGGGATAGTAGTTATTTTCCCTTTGCTTCTTGCTTTCAATCACCGATCCTTTGTTTTCACGTCTTCCTGCATAGAAAACGTCAATCATTAGCACTTAAGCTTCCTTTATCGATTGTTGCACATTTTATCAAAACCCTTTATCTTCTTTGAACTCATAATGCAGAAAAGGTTACAACTATTATTGAAAAACCACTAGATTTCTAGTCAAAAGCATACCTTCCAGGTGCTCCACACACCCCCCTACTTACCCTGTTTCATGGCCTCATGAAAACATTGTAGTTGAGATGCAAGGCGGTGAGAGAATAGGCTGGAGAAAGGATCTCGTGAGGAGGCCGGCAACCATGATGAGCAACTAGATGGTCAAAGAACTGGTCTATTTGATCTGCAGGCATCTCATATAAGGCCTGATATCCGGGTGCAGGGTGCCAAATAATTGGACTGCGAAATCGATACCCTAACCAGGATGGCCCTGCTTGCAGAATTCGTTCCCCATAAAGGTTCAATCGGCTGGCAGCCAGCTCAAAATTCTCATATTTGAATGGTTCCCTGAGCTGGATGCTTGGACTAGAAGTCCGGTATCGAAATTTCGCAGCATCGAGGGCAAGATCTTTAATAGTCAGGAAATATTCCAGACCGTTTCGGATCAAGTCTTCGTGCATGGGCCCTATTATCTCAATGACTCCTAGGGTCCTTATAAGACTCCTATGCTTTCTCCACAGCGTCACTGGGTCTCTAGGTTCAGCTCATATCCACAAGTCTAGGCTATTTTCTTGTCTCTGAAAGGTGTTATAAGCTTTGAGCCATTTCACCTGATTAACCCCAAATGAGATGAAGGCTTGGAATTGTACATCACCAACAAAAGGGCCAGGATTTAAGTCAGTTTCCTGGTCTAGCACAAGATTGTGCAGGTAAAACTCGCATAATAACCTTTGAACTCTAACTCCATAGCGCTTGCAACAATCTATAAAATCATTAACAGTGTTGATGTGGATAGGTGCTCCTGCCCTAACGGCTTTTATTTTTAATCTCAGATATCGTTCAAGCAAAAATAAAGCATAATTTTTAGCAGGGGCCCTACAAGTCAAAACATCATTATATAAGGAACACACGGTGTCCATCTGCTTAACAACACTATCTAATCGACGAGTTACCTTAGCAACCTTTTCCTGCTCCTTCTGCCATCCTTCAAAGGCCTGGCTCTCAGACTGACTGATGTCTCGAAGTTGCTGTTGGATCTCTTCGTATCTTTCCTTGGGGACTGTCTGTTCTCGCAATTGCTCGGCTTCCTGCTGGGCTTCCTTCATCATTTTATGCAAGGTTCTGGTTTTTGGGTCCTTCTTCCACACAGCCGTAGAGGCTGGGAGTTTAACCTGGACCTTCTTATTACGTTGCTTTGAGTTTCGGACCCGAATTACGCCCGAGGGTGGTGCTTCTGTTTGGACTTCTTTGTTTTCTGTTTCCTTCTTAATGCGAACGAAGGGTTGCTGTGGTCTTCCTACCATCGGAGCCTCTTGCTGTTCCATTGGAATATCCATTCGTTCTTCAAGGCCAGATGGAACAGCAGTTTGTTCCTCCATGTCATTTGGAACAGCACCCTGTTCCTCATTATTATTTGGAACAGCAGACTGTTCCTCGGCAGTAGGTCTCTTGATGGGGTTTCGTCCATCAAAGCGAATTCTTGTCCTTGGGGTTCTTGCTACCGTGGTCCTCTTCCTTTTCCCTGCAGTCTTTTGTATCCTCAGACTGGCTTTTAGCATTCGAATTTGCTGCCGGAGTCTGGCTATAGTGCCCAGCAACCTCTGCTGCTTCTTTCTTAATTTCGCAATTTCCCTTGTTTCGGCAGAGGGTTTGGTTCTCAGGCTTGCATCTTCTGTGATATCTTCCGGCATCCTGGGGACGGATTGTCCCAGATTGTTATCTTCCATTTTATTATCATAGCCAGGCAGGTTTTCTCCCCCTGCCTCTTCTGCATGCATTTCCTCGGGTAATTCTCTTTCTGTGGGACCGTCAGGGACACCTCCTGTGCTGGAGTCCTGGCCATATTCTCCCATATTGGCCAGAACTGCTGCCAGTTCCTCCTCACTTGGAGGGTCTTGCAACGGGCTACCCCCTGGCTGTGCAATTTCTTCTTCCTGATTGCCCTGTTTGGTGGCCTCTTCTCCCTCAGAGGGTTCATGTCCTTTTTCAATTTCTGCTTCCGGCTGGTCAGTCTCGGCCTTCGATTGCTCAGCATTTCCTTCGGAGGGTCTTCCCTCTGATTCTGGAGGTTCATTCACAATTTCAATTGGCTGGGCCATTGTTCCCTGAATTCTTTCCAACCTTCCTCGTATCCGGGCCAGCCGAGCTGACTTCCTTGGCCTCTCAAGTTGGTCAGGAGTATCAGTAGGTTCTGCGGGTTTCTCTGGTTGCTCTGGCGTATCAGGAGGTTGCTTCCGTTTTGAAGCGGCATGTCTCTCTGCTGCTGACTTCTTGCGTTTCTCTAATCGTTCCGGCGTGCCAGAGGATTGTTCAGGTTTTGGGGGTGGTGCAGCCGATCCCCCTTCGACTATTGCGACCAATTCCTCCCAAGTGCTTTGCTGTTGAGTGAGACCGTGGCTCACTATCAACCGAATCAGCCCATGGTGGCTAACGACTGTGTCTATGTGCTGGGCCTTTTTCAGGCTTTGGGCCGCGCCATGCAGTAACGAATTTAAAAGTGTAGGGAGATTTACAGAACATTTTCCTTTTAAAACAGCTAAGAGTTTCAGGTGACGAGGTCTTACCACGTCTTTTCTCCCTTCGCAGGTGATATAGCTTTGTACTGTCTTCACTAGCTCGGTCCAGGGTTCCCCTAGTGCTGCCGGCAGAACTCCTTTCCCTTTGACTGTCAAGCTTTGGCCTTCGTCCTGGAAAATTTCCATAGCTTTTTGTAATCTCTCCTTCTTCGGCGTCCATTTGGGTCCAGCAGCTGGTAATCCTGAAACTTCCGTGATGATATCCTCTATAACCTCTATTCGCTTTCCTCCTACTACGGAGTAGTTTTCCTGCAAATTCTGCAGGAATTCCAATGCTACTGCTTCGTTTGATTCTTGCAGGCGGTTGAAGTAATTCAACCATCCTGCGTTTTCCAGGATTTTGCGAGTAGCATCGAAGACTGTCAGCTTGTGAGGTTCGCTCCGGACCGTCCTTCCGCCCATGATTCAACTCAGAAATGGAACAACAACTGTTTGCGGTATTTACGATGCAAAAAGGATGATCGATGCCAATTTAGGAAAGGACTACTCAGGGCATGCAACAAAAAGAAGAGATCGTGGACGGCAGTCTTCGTGAGATGGAAGCATCATACCGTTAAATCATGCCATTTCCTTGTACATTATTTTGCCCGAATGGTATGCAGCCACGTAATCCATGGAGTAATGAGGTTACTTCCCCCCGCGATCTGATAGGCTGCCCACAGCCGTCAAAGAGAGGAGTAGCAGCCAGTCGGGAGTGCAATCATCAAGTACATCATATGAAAGTATGCCATGTTGTAAAAGAACAATGAAATGCCGAAACCGAGGCAAAAAGGTGGATCGCGTTTTGTATAAGCCTGCGTGATATAATGAGGAACCGGGGGATTGGACGTCTGTCAACTGTACGAAGTCTCCAGTAGTCATTGTCAGTTCCGTTGCCATGATTGGTGGTAATGTTCATGCGATAGATATATCGGGGTGTGACATATGATACATGCAAAGGATATAAGAGACAGAAAGATTTTAATATCATACCTGTTGGTGTAAATATTACGACTTCGATGCCATTAACAGAGCTCTGCTACCAACAGGTGTTCATAACCTTGGCAGAGTTGTTTATCTCACCCTCCGGAACCATGATCCTTTGTGTATATTCTGAAGAGTGCTTTGTCAAAATGCAGGCCATTATGCTGGCTTGGTGACCAGATAGTCATAATGCCATTCACAAGGTAGGCGCGAAACGTGGTCAGGCCGGCTCGCGATGAGACCTCTTGTTCCGAGATTTGCTTGTTAATTTATTTTTGGACCATATCCCTGGTGTGGTGACCATTATGGGAATGCCACTTCGCTTCCACCCTTATGATCATGGTAGGCCGGCTCTGAATGAGACCTCCTATCCTGCATTTGACAACTTTCATATTTTGTTTTTGTTTTCTTTTGCAGAGCATCTCTCTTGTTTATTTTCACATCAGGGTGGTTCCGCACTCCTTAAGAGCGGGGAATGGTGGAAGAAGTCTTACGATCCCAACAGATAGATATAAATCATTCGTTCTTACTCCCAAGTAGTGATCAAAAAAGATTTTTAGGGAAATAAAGATCACCAATAACAATGGTACCGGTAAATGACAATGACAGTGAAGATTAAAAGTTCACGTCCCACCTCTTGTCCTTTTATACATACTGGCTTCATAGTGATAGCGATTTATGATGTGCTGATTTCGGTATCTCATGGTTTATGTTCACGGCATAAGTTCATTGCTGTATCTAAAAGATTGAGGAAACCATGGTCGCAAAGCATCCTCCATAAGGGCGAAAACATGACAATGGCATTCCTGAGAGAAGAATCCATTCATAGGATACCATTTCTTTGAACGGAGCAACTGACAATCGCAAATGCTGTTCCTTTTGAGAAAGGAACAACAAAGACACTCAAATGCTGTTCCTTTTGACAAGAAACAGCAAACACACTCAAGTGTTGTTCCTTTTCGCAAAGGAACAGCAGGGACACACAAGTGCTGTTCCTTTTCGCAAAGGAACAGCAAAACACACAAGTGTTGTTCCTTTTCGCAAAGGAACGACAAAACACACAAGTGTTGTTCCTTTTCGCAAAGGAACAGCAAGACACACAAGTGCTGTTCCTTTTCGCAAAGGAACAACAAGACACACAAGTGTTGTTCCTTTTCGCAAAGGAACAACAAAACACACAAGTGCTATTCCTTTTCGCAAAGGAACAACAAAAACACACCAGTGCTGTTCCTTTTCGCAAAGGAACATCAAAAACATGCAAGTGATGTTCCTTTTTGCAAAGGAACAACAAAACACAGCAGTGCTGTTCCTTTTCGCAAAGGAACAGCAAAAACACGCAAGTGCTGTTCCTTTTCGCAAAGGAACAGCAAAACACACCAGTGCTGTTCCTTTTCGCAAAGGAACAGCAAAAACACGCAAGTGCTGTTCCTTTTCGCAAAGGAACAGCAAAACACAACAGTGCTGTTCCTTTTCGCAAAGGAACAACAAAAACATGCAAGTGCTGTTCCTCTTCACAAAGGAACAGCAAAACACACCAGTGCTGTTCCTTTTCGCAAAGGAACAACAAAACACACCAGTGTTGTTCCTTTTCGCAAAGGAACAGCAAAACACACCAGTGATGTTCCTTTTCGCAAAGGAACAGCAAAACACACAAGTGTTGTTCCTTTTCGCAAAGGAACAACAAAGATACTTGGAAAAAAAAAAATCAAGGAAATGTATATACAAGATGTTATGTACAAGTTATGAAATGAATTTCTTAAGCTATAGGTGAGGAAGATTGCGCTTCCCCTCCTAAAATTTTTATATCAGTATCTTGTCGCAGCTGTTGACAGAAGGATTCTCGAGTGAGTGGCTTCCGATAAAGGCGAACTCGGTGGCCATTTACCTTGAATGCATATCCAGAACCGTCAATTGTGACCAAGGTAAGGGTCCCATTATCGTGTACCTTCTGGATTTCGTATGGTCCTAGCCATCGAGTCTGGAGTTTCCCCGGGAAATCCTGAAACCGAGAGTCGTATAGCAGAGCCCAGTCTCCTTCATGAAAGACTTTATTCTTGATCAGTGCATCGTGCCATTTAGCTCGCTGCTGTTGAATCAATGTTGTATTTTGTAATGCAGAGAGCCTGATTTTGTCCAATTCATTAATCTGCTGTAATCGATTGATTTGTGCCTCATTGAGATCTAGGCCGACTTCCTGTGCAGTTCGTAGCGTTCGGATTTCAAATTCTATGGGGAAAATTGGCTGCTTTCCAAACACTAATTGATAGGGTGAATAGCCTGTAGTACTTCTCCATGTGGTTCTGTAGGCCCACAATGCCTCAGGTAGTCGAGCGGCCCAATCTCGCCGATGCGATGCAATGGTTTTTGTTAAAATTGATTCTATTACCTTATTACTACTTTCTACTTGCCCATTTGCCTGCGGATGGTATGGGGTAGTAATCTTATGTTGGACATGGTAATTGTTAAGTGTTGCAGCTAATTTATTTCCAACAAATTGTGGTCCACCATCGGTGATTAATTCTCTCGGAAGTCCATAACGTACAAACAAATGGAACAAGAATTGTATCACAGAGTCTTCTGTAGCCCTAGGTAATGATTCGGCCTCGACCCATTTAGTAACATAGTCTGTCGCCACCAGAATGTATGTCCTCTGATTTGATGATGGATTGATGGGCCCAACGAAGTCCAGAGCCCATCGTTCGAATGGATCAATGACCAATTGTGGTCTCAGAGGCATTTCATCGGCTTGGCCAGGTTTTCCTGCTCGCTGGCAGCTGTCACAGGCTTGTGCAAACTTTTTCGCATCCTTGAAGATTGTAGGCCAATAGTATCCGGTCTGCAATACTTTATGTGTTGTTCTTTTTTCAGCGAAATGTCCCCCGCATGGCCCGTCATGGCAAGCTTTTAGAATGTCGAAGATTTCGTCTTCTCGAATACACCTTCTGATTTGCATGTTTGCCCCTGTATGGAACAAATGGCCTCCAATCCATGAAAAGCGAGTGCTTTTCTGAACAATCTGCTTGCGTTCCTGAGGGGTTAAGTGTTTTGGTAACTTACCGACTGCGAGGTAATTGGCGACATCGGCATACCAGGGTGTTCGAACAACAACAGCAAAAAGGTGCTCGTCAGGGAATTGATCTTCTACTGCTGCTGTTTCGACTGCTTTCGGTATCCGTGAGAGGAAATCAGCTACAGGTTTCTCCTTGCCAGGTCGATCCTTAATTGTGATATCGAACTCCTGCAATAAGATCAACCACCTGGTTATTCTAGCATTCGTAACAGGTTTATTTTCCAAATATTTGATAGCAGAATGATCTGTATATAACACAACAGGATAGCCTGTAATATAATGTCTAAATTTGTTAACAGCATGTATTACAGCCAGGAATTCCTTTTTAGTAACAGTATAATTAAATTCGGCAGAGGATAAATTTTTGCTGATATAGTAAATAGCATATGGCTTCTTATCCTCTTCTTGTCCCAGGACTGCACCAATTGCTATGTCCGAGGCATCAGTTGAGATTTGAAATGGCAAATTCCAGTTGGGTCCTCGAAGGACTGGAGCTGTTGATAACAGGTTCTTCAATTCCTTAAAAGCCTGGTCGCATTTTTCTGTCCACAAGAAATCAACATTGCCAGTTAAAGCATATAGAGGTGCAGCAATTCGTGAGTAATGTTCTATAAATCGTCTATAATACCCAGAAAATCCAAGGAAACTGCGTACCTCTGTTTGAGTAGTGGGAGTAGGGATGAGCAAAAGAATCTGAATTTTAGCCGGGTCTACCTGGATGCCAGCTACTGAGATGTAGTGCCCTAGAATGAGCCCTTCTGTCATCATCATGTAACACTTTTCGTGGCTCAGGCAAAGTCTGGTAGCGATACAACATTGTAGGACTTTTTCCAGGGTATCCAGAGCTGGGTCAAAATCATCTCCATACGGTGTAAAGTCATCCATATACACCTCAAGTCCGTCGTTTATCAGGTCTGCAAAGATGCTGAGAACAGCCCTTTGGAATGTAGGAGGGGCATTGCATAGGCCGAAAGGTAGTACTCGATAGGCAAACGTTCCCCAAGGGCAAGTAAAGGTAGTTTTATCCTGATCTTCAGGGGCGATTTGGATTTGGTTATATCCGCTGAAGCCATCCAGGAAAGAGAAAAATTTCTTCCCTGCTAAAGTGTCCAGTACTTGATCTATAAATGGGAGGGGAAAGTGATCCTTCTGTGTGGCCTTATTTAACTCCCTGTAATCCACACAAATCCTCCATTTCCCATTTTTCTTGGGTACCACCACTAGGGGAGAGACCCACTTACTTTCGGAGATGGGGTAAATAAAATTAACATCTAAAAGTTTCTGAAGTTTGGCTTTTACTATTTCTTTTAGATGGGGGTTGAGTCTTCTTTGTGGCTGGGGAACAGGTCTTGCATCCTTCTCTATATAGATGTGGTGGGTGCATAATTGAGGATCAATCCCCTTCATGTCAGGGTAATCCCACGCAAATGCTCCCTTATATTTTTGTAACAGACTAACAAGCTTCATTTCTTGATCTGGTGTCAGGTTGACGTTAATATTTAGAGTCTTACCAGGTTCAATTTCCACTGCTTTACTATTGGCAACAACAGTTACTGGTATTGTTTGGTCATGTGGATCTTTTAAGGGGTCTTCTTCTAGCTCACTATCAAATGCTACCTCTATCATAAAACACTGTGTGTGAGAGCTAGATTCGGTTTGACTGATGAAGTTATTGATAGCATCATCTTCTATTTGATCTTTAAAATCTAAAGCCTTCTGTACAGTTAATGGGGCTCTGATATTGTTAGTAAGGTATGACACAGGATACTGATTGGTTTTGATCATTGGCAGGCTTGGCTGTGCTGGAGGATATAGAACGAGATTTTTAACATCTGGTCCTTTAGTTATAGTCATGTTTCCCTGCCGGCAACCAATGTAGGCATCGGCAGTAGCAAGCCAAGGTCTTCCTAATATTAGCGGATGTCCATCTAGTTGGGTTTTTGGATTAATTACCAGGAAATCAGTTGGATACTCCCAGGAATCTACGGAAACCATGACATCATATAGAGTACCTTCGGGTCGAACTACAGATCGATCTGCCAATTCTAACAAGGTAGAAGTAGGTTCTACTGATGTGATGCCAAGCTTTTGGCAGGTGGAAGTTGTCAAAATATTGATTGCAGCTCCCAAATCGACTAAAGCATTAGGCAGGGTTTGACCATAGATTTGGACAGTTACAATTGGGTTCCCGGGATCTTCGTATTTGATAGGTGTCTCTTTTCCTGATAACAGGTCGGATAAAGTTCCAACTACTTGGACTCTAGGGTTAGTAGTTATATTCCTCCTTGATTTTTTTATGCACAGTTCTTTTATAGTCTTTGCGTATATGGGAATATCTTGAATGGCCTGGAGGAATGGAATTTTTATATACAGGTTTTGTAACTCTCCCAGAATGTCGAAGTCTGGATGTTGCACTGGTCGCGGTATGACTAATCGTTTCGGGAAAGGAGGAGAGGATGTATTTGTTTGTTGATGGGTCTGTTCCTTATTTACATCCTTTTGTTGTAGCGGTTGTTCTATTGGTAACTGATCTTCAATGTGACCTATTTTGTCTCCCTCTGTTTCTATGATACGTCCAGATCGTAACTGAAGGTCATTGCACTCCCTTAAGTCAAGTCCAGTTTCTGATGTGTCTATGATTTGGATGGATTGGACTGGTCTATTATTAGGATTGGGGTTGGTTTGGGCTGGGAGTTGTGGCCTTAAATTAGACTGGGGGTTTTGTTGTAAGGTTGGCAGAGTTGGTTGAGGGAGTGGAATAGTTCCTGTTGACTGATATGTCGATCTTGGCCAATTGGTCTGCCAGGGTGAACCTTGTGATGTGGGGGGGATCCATTGCGGAGGGTATGAATTGTTCTGCCAATATGGTGGGGTGTAGGGAAAATTTGGCCATCCGAATTGGTTTGTCTGATTCATCCATGGATTTGGAGAAGGAAATGGCTGTGATGACCAATTCGGGACTGGGGGTGTAGATTGGTTTTGCCACATACCATATTGCTGAGCATTGTATTGTGGAGGTTGAAAAGAAGAAGCTGGATCCAAAAACATACCTGATTGCCTTGGTTGCCATTGGCGACGTTGGTTAACAAAGTATGCTGGTTCTGATTCTTCTTCTGCTTCCTTGTATACAGCCTTCAATCCAGGAAGTGAGGGGCAGCTTTCAGTAAGGTGGTCTTTCATACAGATAGCACATGTTTGAACTGTATCTAGCGGACATTCTTTGTGGCTGTGTTTTCTTCTACATCGGGGCCAGAAAATTGCCAGATTTTGCTCTGCCTCCATTTGCTTTTGTTTAGCCTGCACAATATCAAGCTGAGTAGTTAATGTCCCTAGGATATCAGTTTTAAAATTTTCTAGTAAATTCCCAAGTTCTACCCGTGTTACCCCTTCTGTTGATATTTTGTTATCTTTAACAAACCTATCATATTCTGTTGGTTTTATCCTTGTGCTACCCCTTGAACTCCTAATACATAAATTAATGATATCGGCAAAATTCTCTTGGTAAATATCTCCTTTTCCCATGATATTCAACGTTTCGATCCACTGTTCTTTCATACCTCTAATTAATGCAGTTTTCAACACATTGTCAGGCAGAGGTAATGATGCATAAGGGGATCTCTGTAAATTATACTGGAAGCGTTCTACATATTCCTCTAGAGTTTCATTTGGTCTGGCCGTCATTTGGAAGATTTCATCTTTTAGTTCCCTTGACCTACAGTAATCCTGATATTTCTTGAGAAAGGACTCTTTCATTTGCTCCCAATTGTTTATGACTCCACCACCTAGACCCATAAACCATCTCAGAGCTGCTCCCTTCAAAGTAGAGGGAAACAAATTTAATTTCTGAGGATCAGTGGTGTAATCATACCCTCTACATAACACATCGAATTCGAATAAGAATGCATCAGGGTCCTCTGATGTCAGTCCATGAAACGTTGGGATGTGCTGAAGAGGAATTGCCTTCATGGGGGCATTCGCAGCAGAATCTACTATCGGATATTGCAATGTAGAAGTTTGGGTATTTGGCTGATTCTGCGCCATGGGATCGAAGATGTGCCAGTAACCTTTCGGGATTTCTAGGAGGGTGTTCCTAGGTTGAGAAGGGGCGGCCTTGGCAGGGGCTGTCTTGATGACACTTCCCTTATCAGGGATTTCTATCTGAAGGAATGGGGTGCTTTCAATATTAATTCTGGCTGCGCTTCCCTTATCTGGGCTGTTTAACAGCTGGATTATCCTGGAGGGAGATTTCGGTTCCTCTATTTCCCCTGTTTGCCCCTCTCCTTCACAAAGGTTGCTTAAGTTCCCTTCTTGCAGCATTTCAGACACAGGATTTTTAATTTCTTGGAAGTCCTGTTCAACAGTCTGACTCTGCACCTCAGCGTAGGCTCCAGATGGTGATGCTGTAGCCTGAAGGGAATTGATAGGCTGCTTAGAATGAGTCTTCTTGAGGCCTACTGACGGCTGAGATTCAGTTTTCGTGTAGATTTCGTCTATGAAGGTCGTTCGGCCAAGGGTCACCGGTCCTTTGGCTTTCTCAGGTTTGGCTGGGGTTTTGGTATTCTTTTCTAGCTTTTTTTGCTTAGTCATGTACTCTAAAAACTACTAAATCCTATCATCCAGCAATTCTACTAAGAGAGCGGACGGTGGAGCAGGGCTTTACGTGCTCCGTACGCAGGTTCTTACCTTCCGTTTTTAAAATCCAACTCCCCCCTAGCAGATTTGCGCACTACTCTGTAAAGGACAAATGGCTATTACTCCTCCCCGGCAACGGCGCCAAAATGTAGAGCTATAACTAGGGTCTCTCACACCGCTAATTATCCCACATTAATAAGTCAATCCGGGAACGTTTTGTTATTGCAAGGAGTAACTCAATCCGAGGCTGTTTGTCCAAGTAATGCTCGGTAGTATAGTGTCCTAATGGTCTGAAAGGAAACAGATGCTAAGTTGTAACGAAACTAACCCAAAAGATAAAATCGCACAAGGCAGTTGATTAGTCAAGGGTACGGAAACAATAACCCATCCCTTTAGAAACTGATAAAGAAAAGAAATCAGAGCATGGACTTATAGGTCTGGGGCTAAGCAGCGTCTTGCTGAGGCTCACGACAGCCTTAGGCCTGCTCTCACACTAAAAACAACAAAGGCAGGTAAATCAAGCAGCGAAAAGTAAAATGGAACAGCAATCTGGAAATGGAACAGCAGTAAAGAAATGGAACAGCAGTAAGGAAATGGAACAGCAAGAATAAATGGAACAACAATAATGGAACAACAATCCTCACCCGTATGTACACGTTCTCTACTACTACAACAATCTGAGAATAATGGATGATATGACTATGTTCTTGAACAAGGTAATATTGCTTTCAAGTCTCACAAATACTATTTCACATGGATCTGATAACAATAACATTCATACCAATATTCCGTTACAGAAATAGCTGAAAGACGCAATTCGAATAGATCCACTATTACAATGCAGAGACATGAGATAAAGGACTCATTCAGATGTCAGTTATAACGAAACATAGCATATCACATAAAAGATGTATCAGATTACTTAAATAATGGAAATAAACAAACCACACAGTATAATAATACAAAAGCAAGTGTCCTTCGGAGCTGGGCCCTTGGCTGCCAATGGAACACTGCCTGAAGTTACTCCAGATGCAGAGACGAAATGAACACCAAGTCTTTTATATTAATTGCATCAACAAAAGTATAACAAAGTCAGGTCTCAGAGAGACTCAATGATTACAGTTGGTTCTGGAATTTAGAATTACAAAAACAGTCCTCCTCCGTTCAATGGCGTGGTGCCTTTATATAACAGAAATGACGGAGGCATCTAGATAATCAAAAGATAAGTTAAAGCAGCGATCCCTCAGGATCAAAGATCCTGAGGGATTCGCTAATCGTTCGATTCTTCTCTTTCCCTTATTGCGTTCTTCGTCTCAGTATCCCGCTTTCTTTCTCTGGGCTATTCGGCTCTAATTTTACTTGATCTTGTCCGCATCCGGTTCCCTGTTGGCGGGACAGTAGTTATTTTCCCTTTGCTTCTTGCTTGCAATCGCCGATCCTTTGTTTTCACGTCTTCCTGCATAGAAAACGTCAATCATTAGCACTTAAGCTTCCTTTATCGATTGTTGCACATTTTATGAAAACCCTTTATCTTCTTTGAACTCATAATGCAGAAAAGGTTACAACTATTATTGAAAAACCACTAGATTGCTAGTCAAAAGCATACCTTCCAGGTGCTCCACAGTTAGAAGGATGGGACGACCCTGAATCAAACCATGAGGAAGAAACAGGGCATTCTGGGGATGAGCAAAGAAATGAATTAGGACTCCCCTCAACACCAAATACAAGTCCCCCAGGAGATTTATTGCATGATATCGAATTGGCCCAGATCCTGGCCAATATGAATGATTTCATACAACCTAAAAGCCCGCTTAATTTTAATTTGGGAGCAACTCAATCTCTGGAGAACTCTGGCCATGACAGAATTTTATTAGAAAATGCAAGCCACGAAGTGGAAACAGGCACAAAGGCCATTCAAGAAGAGGTGAACCAACCTGGTGACACGCCTCCAGGAGAACCCAGCCAGGTAGGCCTAAACACGAAGAATATAGGCCAAACAGAAGAAGTAGAAATAAACCAGGAAGACGACTACCAATCTGGGGACACGGTTCATTTGGAACAAAGCCAAGATGGTAACCGGGCTTGTTAGGAGCAGAAACTATTAACAGAACAGTTTCTCCTCTGAAAAAGTACAAAGCCAAAATTAAAAATCTTAGGAAGGAATAGCAGAGGCTTCAGAAAACGGTAAAAAGTCTCAGACGAAAGATAAAAGAAATATCAATGGGAAAGGTTCCAGACAAAACCCCGAAGATAGTAAACGCAACAGTTCAAATTGAATTATATGAAAGAAGAGCTATAGGGACTCAAATTGAGCCCATACTCACTCAACTTGTTAAGGAACAACATGCAATTCTTGCAGAAGTAGCTACCCAGACAGAGGTTGTACCCTCTTATAACTTAGCTATTCAGACGGAGGTGGTACCCTCCTACAGCATGGCTACCCAGACGGAGGTTTGGACCTCCCATAATAAAGGAACACAGATAGTAGGCATTCCTTCTCATAGCAGAAGTACTCAGACAACCATTCAAGCCAAAGATATCATGACGAGCAACGACCCCAGTATATTGAATCTTCAAGAAGATTTAGCACAGGCTCAGCTTGTTGTAGAATGGCTTGAACAAGAAACTGTCTCCCAGAAAAAATACCAAGAATTATAGAGGCAGCTTCGAGACATGAATACATCAGAGAGTGAGACCTTCGACAAATACCAAAAATCAGAAGAGAAAATTGAGAAAATGAAGCTCAGATTAGAGAAGGTCATGAGTCAAATAGACACTATATACTCATTATACACTGATGTCTTGGCATGCAGATCTCCTGCCAATAATTATGCCTTATTTTTGTTAGAACGATACTTGTTGTTAAAAATTAAAGCCGTGAGAGCTGGAAAACCCATCGAGTTAAAAACAATTGAGGATTTTATAAATTGTTGCAAACAGCATGGGGTAAAAGTTCAAAGGTTGCTTTGCAAATTTTACCTACATAATTTTGTATTAGAGGAAGAGGTGGAAAAGAAACCCAACCCTTTTGTGGGGGATGTTCAATTCCAAGCCTTTATCTCATTTGTTGTCAATCAACTGAAATGGTTCAAGGCTCATAATGCGTTCCAAAGACAAGAGCATGGACTAGATCTTTGGGTCAGAAGTGAACCCAAGCACCCTTTGCAAATGCTGGCCAATCACAAGAGTCTGATGACAAGGGAAGGGGTAATCAAAATTTTGGGGCCTATTCAGAAAGAGATTGTACAGAAGGGAGTAGAATACTTCCTCTCCATTCAGGAAAGCTCCTTGGCTGCAGCCAAGCTCAGGTGGACAGTCTCCACTAGTAATGTACAGAATAGAGAGCCATTTAATTATAAAAAATTTAAGCTAGCTGTAGACCATTTTGTCACTTATAGCAATCTCATTTTGAGAGAAGGTCCTTATTGGCTAGGATGTCGGTTCCGTAGCCCTATCATTTGGTATCCTGCTGAAGGTTATCGGGCTATATATGAATTGCTTGAAGGACAGACAGGGCCCATCTTTGAGCTCTTGGCCAAGAACCATGGTTTTAGACCACTTTACGACATTCCTTCTCCAGCTTATTCTTTAACTGCTCTGCATACAAATTACTTGCTTTTCATGAGGACATGAAACAAGGTAAGCAGGGGAGTATGTTGAGTCATGAAATGGGTATGTAGTTACTATTAATCTCATCATCCTTTTCCTTTATTCTTATCTTTTCTATATCCTAATGTGGTAATATATTGAGGAATTATGGTAAGAAATGAAGGAATTATCTGCAGTTACGATTTAGCTAATTATTACCCTTCTTTATGCAGGAAAACAACAAAAGGGACAATTGTTGTTCCCTAACGAAGGAACAACAAAAATCAACAAGCAAAGAAAGGAATGTGACAGTTGCAGACAAGGCTAAAGACGAATCAGGAGGATCAACGCGAGAAAGGAAAGGATGTCTAAAGTTGGAAATCGGTTGCGAATCCCTCAGGATCAGGAGATCTTGAGGGATCGCATTTACCATTTATCTTTTACCCTTTCTGATTATAAAAGGAGACGATTGTAAGAAAAAGGGGAGGAAGCTCTATTATTATTGAATTTGTAATTTTAATTATAGACTCTCGCTGTTGAGAGAACACGGTTATATTGTAATGCTACTTACATTTGATGATTAATACATAATTGAAGTTGTTGTTCCCTCACGTTAACTGAAGTAACTTAGCAGTGTTCGCTGGCAGCTAAGGGCCCGGCCTCTGGTGGATTTATCTGCTTTCTTTGTGTCATACATTTCCAATTCTCGCAAGTGTAATGGTTTGATAGTATTCTTGCTTTCTATGATTTTATCTCCTTCACTGTTTATTGTTTTCTTATGTTGACAGAATATCTTTTCTTTATATGACTTATAATATTTTCAGTGATTCAGTTCATTTTCATTTCGGATTGAGTTACTTAGATAAATATTTCACTTGATTTAATCAACTGTAAAGAGTATTAACTATTGTTGTTGGACTCTCAGATTGATATCATTACTGTTTAGATTATTTACTAAAGAGTGGGTTTGATTTAGATTAAATCAGTTAAGAAGAGTTGAGTTATTGCTACTGTACTCTCAACTGATGCCATTGCTAGTTGAATTGCTTGAGTAAGGATTGATTATGATTTCAGTAGAAGATTGAGTCTTGAAGTTTAGATGTTATATTCCCTTTAATGATTGCAATTGGAGTTTATTAGATGCATCTGTTTACTCTTGTATTTAAAGATCTATACTGCAATCTAGGAAACATTACTCTCTAAATTAATAGTAGCCACATACTGTGTACACTCTTGAAATAAGAGGACTTGCCCGGGTTGATAATTAATGTGGGATAATTAGGAGTTTTAAAAGACACCTTTTATCAGCCAACAGATGTTATCCTTTAAAGTCGCTATGAACACATCATCTCCAACCTAAGGCATTTTTTAGTATCTACCCACACTGTCAGCTCTTGCTATCATGCATCTATAAACCACCTTGTTATAACCATCTTTATTCCTTCATAACGATTCCCCAAATCATCATTTCAGATGATTTTCGCTTCTTTCCTATCGAATTCAACACCCATCTTCCATGATCGAAGCAATACATTGGTTCCTCCCCCCTTTATAGGACAACCTCAAGTGGCATAGTGGGAATCACTATTGCCCATTGATATCATCAGTCTCCTTGAAGTTTGACACCAACAAATTTTTTCATGTCAATGTAGTATCATACATTGTGACCATTGTAGTTCTCTCATTTAGTCGAAGACCCATGCATCCCTTAGCACCTCATTCAACAGTGCTTACATTTCTATGCATGGGAGGTGCGTAGAGTCGAAGACCCATGTATCCCAAAGCACCTCATTCAACAATGCTTCACTTTTGATGCATGGGGGCACCTAGTTCAATCTATTTTTCAAAGGTGCCCCTGAGGTCATAAGCAACTATCATCATCAGCCATCAACATGTCAACCACATCAACACGGACCTAACAAGACCATTTCTTGTGTGATTGTAATACTTAGTCATTAGCCATCATAACGAGCATGGGATATTCCCACCTCCTATAGACGATTTTTATATCAGTATTTCTTCATAGCATGGTTCTCTTTAGTTCTTAGTCTAGGATTCTCCTTAATCATCTCCACATTAAGTTACTCTATCTCTCAAGAATTTGGTAAGAATCCCAGTCATATCAGAAAAACGTGATGCATTTTGACTATACGCTTGTTCCTAACCTCCTACATTAGGGGGAAACTTTTATCATGTGAAAATCGTACACTCAAAGTCAATGATCAACACATATTGAGGTGATGTTTTCAACTAGAAACACCATGAGGACCAAAAAATAAAAATAAAAAAACTTTCTTAAGGTTTGTTGGGTGTGTGTTATATATTTTTTTTATGTGAACCCAAGAATAGTTGGATATACCTAAGGATGGGGGCAGGCCCAAAGATGGTGGGCGAGCTTGCCCATAGTTTTGTGCACGGGTTTTGCACATGGTTTTGGGCATGATGGTTTTCTGCCCATGGTATTTTGTAGATCCGATAAAGGGAACTACAATTATGTTCTAATCTAGGGTTAGTAGATTTGGGTTTATGAATGCTTCAACATGTATTTATATGTATTGTAACATTGAAATGGATATAATGAAAAATCAATCTGGTAGCCCCAGTTTTGGGATCTAGGGGGAAAATATCTGTGTATATTTGTATTATGTTAGTGCCATTGTTTATTTTTCTGATATAAGAATTCTTTTGCAGGTAATTTATGTACAGGGTTAAAACCTACATTTGGTATCATTGTTGTTTCAACTTGATCAAGGGGACGCCTTTGTTGCTGAGGGGTTTTGATCAGGTCTATGGTAGACCTTGTTCAGTGGGAGATTTGCAGGATCGATTCTTGCAGTGAAAGAAGATGGTGAACAATGGAAAGATAGAGATTGAAAAATTCAATGGACAGATTTTTGAGTTATGTATGCTCAAGATGGAGGATATATTGGTAGATAAAGATTAGTGGATTGCGGTAGATCCGAGTACTAAAACAATGACAATGTTAGAAAAAGACTGGGCGAAGTTGGATCAGAAGGCAAAGAGCACAATATGGTTGTGTATTTTAGATTCAATATTGTTGAATGTATTAGGGGAAGTTATGATGAACGATTTTTGGGTCAAGTTAGGGACTCTATACCAATTAAAGTCTCTGGTGAACAAATTGTTCCTGCGAAAAAATATGTATAACCTGGGGATGAAGGATGGAGAATCGGTGAGAAAGCATTTGAATGCCTTTAATATTGTGGTAAGATAGTTGTTATTTATTGATATGAAAAATCCATACAAAGATAAGTGCATTAGTTTTCTATGTTCTATACCAAATTCGTGAGATATTTTGGTTGTTGCAATAGGTAGCAGTAAAACTACCTTGAATTTTGATGAAATAGTCTCATCCTTACTATCAGAGGATATGAGATGTAAAAATATGGAGAGCCAGAATGGAGATGTCTTGTCTCTAAGAGGACAGTCCCAAAATAGAAACAAAAATAAGTCCTTTAGTGGGAGATCTAAATTTAGAGGGATATCTAAATCTCCAGGAAAACCTATAAAGGTGTGCTGGAAATGCGGAAAGGAAGGGCACTACAAAAAGGATTGTAGATCTAAAGCTCTTGAGAAAGGAAATAGATTTGATGATGCTCCTTCTACAGAGGCAAAAACAACCTCAGATTGAGGTGGGGATGTGTAATTGACTTCTTCTTCAAGAACACATGTAGATCATGAGCCATGGTTGATTGACTTAGGTGCATCCTTTCACTTCACTCCCCATAAGGAGTGGTTCTATGAGTACGCAAAATATGATGGTGGTGATGTATTATTAGGGGATGAAAGGAAGGGTAGACACATTGGACGCGGAAAAGTCAAGATGAAGTTGTAAGGTGGAAGGATTAGAACACTTCCTGGTGTTCTACATATTCCTGCATTGGCCAGAAATCTAATTTATGTTAGCAAGATGGATGATGCAAGTGTAAGAACAGTGTTCGAGAAATATACTTGCAAGATGGTTGGGGGAGCACTGGTATTGATGCAGGGAGTTTAGATTGGAACTTTGTATAAGCTTCTGGGTAGAACATTTATTGATGGGTGCAACAGTTCTACGGTTCCTGAAAGTGGAGCAGAAAAACTAGTGGTCTCTGGAGAAAATACCATGTTATGGCATAAAAGGCTTGGACATATTGGAGAGAAGGGCCTTTGAATACTGTATGGTAATAGTATGGTAGAAGATATATATAATTACTCTCTATATTTCAATTTGTGAACATTGTGTATATGGGAAGCATAATTGGGTGAGTTTCCCCTATCGTGTTAAGAGGGCAAAAGGGATATTAGAGCTTGTGCACAATGATGTGTTTGGACGTGTGTTAGTTCCATCATTGGGAAATTCTGTGTACTATGTCTCATTTATAGATGAATTTTCAAGGAATACATGGATATATTTCCTCAATAAGAAATCTAAAGTCTTTGACATGTTTAAAGAATTTAAGGCTTTGGTGGAAAATCAGATAGAGAATAAGATCAAGGTGTTGAGGACAGATAATGGTGGAGAGTTCTTCAAGAAGGAATTTAAAGAGTTCTGTAAGAAGTGTGGTATAACATGACACAAGACTACTCCATACACACATCGGAAAAATGGAGTTGTAGAAAGAGTGAACAAGACATTGATGGAAAATAAAAGAAACATGCTCACTAGTGACATGTTAGGACACGAATTCTGGATAGAGGTAGTATATATTGCATGTTACCTGGTTAATAGATCACCTTCATCAGCGTTGGAGGATAAGACTCCACATGAGGTATGGACCGGTAAGAAACCCTCTCTTTCACATCTGAGGGTATTTGGTTGTGATGCATATGTAAACGTTCCAAAGGAGAAAAGACCATGTTGGATAGTAAATCTGAAAGGTGCATTTTTATTGGATATAAGGATGGTTTAAAAGGTTATAAGATTTGGAACCCATAAATAAGGAAGGTTATGTATAGCTGAGATGTGGTGTTTAGAGAGGTGAAGGATGTTATTAAATAAGAATTCCTACCAAATGAACCTGAAAATATAGATTTTGAACTAAAGGATGAAGAATCAGACTCTACAAATGAATAAGAATGAGAATAAGAAGAACCATAAGCTCCAAATTTTGATAAGACCAGTTCATGAGAGAAGGTAACCGGAGAGGTATAGTCCATATGATTTATGTTTGAATTTTTATTTATCTATTACTGATGATGATCCAAGAACTATCAGGGAAGCAGTGGATTCAGAGGATCGCAAACTCTAGAAAGAGGCCATGGTTGACGAAATGGCATCTTTGGACAAAAATAAGGCTTGGGATCTGGTGGAGTTTCTTGCTAGAAGGAAACCCATTGGAAAAAAATGGGTGTTTAATAAGTAGATGCATGCAGAAGGAAAGGTGGATAAATGCAAATCTCAGTTGGTAGCAAAAGGTTGTTCCTAGGTGTCACAAATTGATTTCAGTGATATTTTCCTCCTGTTACCAAGTTAGCTTCTATTATATTACTTTTAGCTATTGCTGCTAATTTTGATTTTGAGGTAGAATAGATGGATGTGAAGACAAAATTTCTTCACAGGGACCTGAAGAAGAGATCTACATGAAGCAACCAAAGGGTTTTGCGGTGAAGGGTAAGAACGATATGGTATGTAGGTTAAACAAGTCTCTGTATGGGTTAAAATAGTCACCAAGGATGTGGTATGAGAAATTTGATACATATATACAAGGACTTGGATTCACAAGAAGCAAAGGGGATCACTGTGTGTATTTTAAATTAATTAGTGACCATGTCATTTATTTGGACTTATATGTGGATGATATGTTGTTGATTGGAAATGACAAACAAATTATCCAGGATTTGAAGATCCAATTGTCCTCCCAATTAGACATGAAGGATATTGGTGTTGTAACCTATGTTTTCGGCACAAAAATTAAATGAGTTTTGGTAAAAAGGAAACTTTGGTTAAACCAGAGGAAGTATGTCGAGACAATATTTACATAGGTTTAATATGAAAGATATTAAACCAGTGAAGGTTCATCTTCATGTAGGTGTAAATTTATCTTCTGAGCAGTGTACCAAGACAAAATAAGAGGAAGAGGACATGTCCCATGTTCCATATGCAAGTGCAATAAGCAGCCTAATATATGCAATGATCTGTACTCTACCAGACATTACACATGTAGTGGCAGTATTGAAGAGGTTTATGTCAAAACCAAGGAAGGAGAATTGGACAATAGTGAAGTGGGTTTTTAGGTATCTGTGTGGCACTAGTGATTATGGTCTGTGCTACCAAGGAAGCCCAGGATTGGATTGAGTTTTGGACATTCGTGACTTTTTTGATGTAGACTGAGTTGGAGATATAGATCAAAGAATATCTACAAGTGGGTATGTGTTTAACCTATTTGGACGAATAGTCAGTTGGATGAGCAAGGGATAGTCTGTAGTGGCTCTTTCAACTACATAGGATGAATACATGGTAGCCACTCATGTAAGAAAGGATGTAGTTTGGTTGTAGAGGTTGTGTTCAAGTATGGGGTTGGTACAATGAGCTATAAGGATAGACTGTGATAGCCAAAGTGCAATTTTATTAGCAAAGAACCCTGCTTATCATTCAAATACAAAGCACATTGATGTTCAATATCACTTTGTGAGGGATATGGTTGAGGACAAAAAGGTGTTGTTGGTAAAGGTGGACACTTTGAAGAATGTTGCAGATGCATTGACAAAGTATGTGAGCACTGAGAATTTTTCTTGGTGTAGAGAAACAATGGGCATTGTGGGCTTAGACCAATGACTATGCTCTCTTGTGATCCCCTGTGTGGAAAGAAAAAAACAAATGGGTGAATGTTGGGTGTGTGTTATATTCTTTTCGCAACTAGTCACATGTGTTGTACATTGGGACCACACCCTGGGGTCCAGGGCAGCGCCCTAGGATTTTTTTTATGCGGACCCAAGGTTGGGGGAAGTCCCAAATATGGGGGGAATACCTACCCATGGTTTTGTGCATGGGTTTTGCACATGGTTTTGGGCATGACGGTTTTTTGCCCATGGGATTTTATAGATACGGTCAAGGAAACTACGATTATGTTCTAATCCAGGGTTAGTGGATTGGGGTTTATTAGTGCTTCATCATGTATATATATGTATTGTAACATAAAAAGGAATATAATGAGAAATAAATCCTGTAGTCTCGATTTTTGGATCTAGGGAAAAACCTCTTTGTATATTTGTTTTTTGTTCTCACCATTGTTTATTTCTCTATTTTTAATAATTCGTTTACAGGTAATTTATGTACAGGGTTAAAACCTACAAGGTTCAAGTTAAAAAATTGAATCGTGTGGGTGCACCATTACTAGAAATTAATGGTTGTGCAACTATTTGTTCGATAGTCGCATGGTTGTGAAAAATGCAATCAACACCTCGGGCTGTGAACTTGATTGAGAAGCACTCCAAATCTTTACATGATGAGCTCACAAATTCGAGCCTTGAGCCCCAAGAACCCTTAAAGTCAAGGAATTGGTATCTATCATCTCATTTATGAGGTGAACCACCACATTTATGAGCCAAGAGGAGGAGGAGTGTCCAAGAAACTCTATAAATTCAAGTTCAAAGAGAGCTAAGAAAAAGAAGAATCAAAGCATTATTATGCTTCCAAAATTGCTCCCTATCAATCAAGCATTTAATTGAGAAGAGGATTTCACCATTGAGAGAGTCGTCATACTTCTTTGAGAGAGAGGAATCTTGCAAGGAGATTGAGGAAAGGAACTTCCTTGTTGATGGTTTTGGAGCACCATTTCTCAAACAATTCTGTCCAAGTATCTTTTTATTCATCTATTATATCTCTTCTACATTCAACACTCAATAAAGAGGACCCTTTTCCATTACTTTGTTGATGTGCTTGCTTCATAGTTTTTAGTCTATATTTATTTATGCATTATTTCCATATCTTTCAATGGTTTTCTTATCTATGTTTGTCCACTAACAAGGAACAATTACTTGTAATTTCCTTGTAGGCGACAACCAACTCCAAGGAAGGTGTCTTTGGTACTCCACAGCAACAAAAATACCATTACAACAAGCATTGCTTCACTACCAGTGAGCCTCTTCAGTACCCTGACGAATTTACTTTCTTCACCTCTTTGCGCAAGAATCCTTTCTCTTCTTTCACCCTTTTTTTTATTTTCAATATGCTCATTAGCATTTTATCAATGTTTATATCACCAAGGCGGAAGAGGGATCCTGAATTATTGAGTGGAAGAGAGTTTTTTCCTTCATATATTTTTATATACCTCTAAAATTAATATGCTTTCCATTGGCTTTACCCTTTCCCTTCTCTACTTGATTGGATCGGTATGCAAAGCACCATTCAATTACAACACTGAGCCAAGGAACAAAGATCCAAAAATGGATACGGGTGTCTTGGTTCTACTTATAGCTTTTCATTCGAACGAATCATATTTTCCATTCAGACATCTTCGACTTTAAAAGATGTGTAAGCCCAAACAAAGAAGAGGAAGACACATTCGCTAAGAGTTTCTCATCATCCCAATTTCCTTTTCAAAATTTTGCCACATTATTCTCTTGATCTAGAAAAAGTAATTTTCATGCATGGTCTTATTGAAAAAAACCCCAAAAAAAAGTCACGTCAAAACAAGAAAGGAAAAATAAAAAGAATAAAGAAAATGTAACACTTAAATAAAAGTAGCATGCAAGATGAGAAGCAAGAAACAAAGCAAATTCAAAAACTAGATGTGAAGAAAAATGCAAGGTCAATTCAATGCAAAATAAAACTAAAATGCAACCAAACCTACTCCTAATCTAACGGGCTAGAAGGTTAGGACTAAGTGAAGTGATATTTCTAATGTAACCACCAAAGTTTCTCCTAACCTACAAGAGAAAGATATGAGCAATTAAAACTAAATATAGATAAATGTGCAAAAATAAAAATATGATCATGAATAATTTGCACAAGAGATAGAAGGTATTTCCTAAATGTAGAAAGATGTCCCACGACAACTAACTTTAACCATTATGAAGCCTTACCTTTTCGATTAGAACAACCCTACAAACCTCGAATGCTTCTCATGAATGTATCTTTGATTGTATTCTCATTCTTAGCAAACATCAGGCAAGATTGAAACTTATTATTTACAATGGAGCTTGCTAAGTAAGATGTTTCTAGCCAATCATAGATTTGATCATGGAAATCGAAACAATCCTTTTGAAAACCCTGAAATTCTTGGGAGAATGAACTTTCAAGGGGCATATTGGAATCATGGGCGGAATCTTGCAAAGAAAATATAGCCTCATCTCTTTTAGAAACTTTGACAAGATAATGATGACCTGACTTAACCATTAGCGAAAGCTGAAGAGCCTCAACTATTTGAAAAGTTTCTGAATAGTGAATTAATAAATCATAAAGATCAATGTATTTGACAAAAAATCAATTAATCTAAAACAACTATCATCAATATACTAGTGGTGAAATGATTAATTGAAAAATAGGTGTTAAGGTTAGTGTTATGATTAGATGGGACAATTACGGTATAAGATTCTTTTTTGTTCAAACATAGAGATAAATTGATTCAAATAGTTTCACAAATGCTTTAAAAATGGAATCATCCTCCTTGCATATTGGGTACAAAAAATCATTACTTTGTATTCGATTACAATCTAAACCAGCATTATGAAAATCATAAGAATTAAAAATGAATGCTAGTATAGCAAATACAGGAAACCAATCAAGATACAACATGTCACCATGTGTCAAATCAGATTCAACCTTTGTATCAACTTAGGAAATTAATCTGCCAAGATGAGGAATTTGATTCACCAAATAACTCAAGCATTCACCAACACTCAAGAGGATATCTTGTGCCAGAACGAAAATGATTAGCATCACAATATTCACAAGAAAGACCAGGAGTTGATCATTCACATAAGTATTTGATAGATATGAAGCTTTCAGTCGATGATAATCTTTGTTGTTGTCATTAAAATGGTCAGCTTCGACATTTCAATACTGAATTTGGTACGAAATATTTGCATGATGATGAATCGACCAAAGTAGATTTCTCTATCTGATTAGAAATCATATCTTGAAAGTTAGGAAAATTAACTTGGAAATGATGAATATCTTTCAGAAGGTATTTACACCTAGTGAAACAATGTGGAGAAAAGAATTATGAGAGAAAATCTAGATCATACTAAGTTCGAGGAACTCATAATGATTGCAAGAACCTGTCTTAACCATCAATGAGAGTTGAAGTGCCTCGACTCCTTGACAAGTCTCATAAATTTTAAATGCTGAGTAATCACATTATGAGATATGGGTCAGATCATGAATTGCACATGGATAACTACTATTAATTATAGCAAGATTACCATTATCTAGATGGAAGGCATCTCCATCACAGGTTTGATCACATTTCTCAACCTTAGGAAACAAATTAATCAAGTTATAATATTCTTCTGGATGTTAATCTAAGGATGCATAAATCTTATTAATTTCATGAGCAATACAAAATAAAGAATCATCTTGATGCAAGACTTGAATTTGCAAAGCATGACACTAACGCTTGATGTTTTGATTACTTTTTTCTTCATCCCAGATGACCTCCCTGTCTTGTTTTAATTTAACATTCAACTCTTCAAATTGAGAATTTGAAGAATATGGCATATTTCCATCATAATTTAATTCATTACCAATAGTAGGACACAATGTACATTTATTTGAAGAGGAGGTGTCCATAAGAGAATTCTCTTTGACCATATCAGATTCTATATTTAAACCTTTCAATTCAAATCCTTCCCGAGAAATCAAGAAATCAGTGGATGTACCTGGGCATCCATCAACATGTACATTAGTGAGTTCACTATTATCAAGATGACAGTTGCCCAATACTTTAAATTTATTAAACATCTTGATTTCATTTGATTGATTGTCAATATTTGTAGATTCTAAATCAACCAAGAATTAAGGAACAAAATCTTGACATGAAGGATTTTGAATCAAAGAAGAGAGAATAAAATTATATTCACACTCCTTCCACCTACCTGTAAAATGTTACCACCTTGTACCCGATCACAATTTGGACTAGCAAATTGAAAATAAAAAGTATCTGAAGAACTAGTTGGTGGAGCATATTGATCAAGTGAATCAAGGTACAGAGGGTCATAAGATTATATGGTAGAGGATGACAAGTATCTCTTAAAGAAAAACTACTTTCCATGGCATTAGGTTCAAAATTTTGATGATATTGAGGAATCAAGGAATCAATCTTCACCTTAGGTTCCATGGATTTATTAGAACATTCAAAGTTTTCTCGTGGAAAGAGATAAAATGAGGATGGTATGAATGGATCAACAATCTCATTTTTGGATTTCTCAACTTTAAAAACAATGCTAGAGACAACCTTGTTAGGAAACCAAAAGGGAGGAGGACAAGGGAAAAAAGGAACAATAAGTTCCTCATTTGATATTGGAGGTGTCTAATGATTGATAAAAGTAGGGAGAACACTATTAACCAAGGATTCAAATTTAGATTATTTCAAGGAGATTTGAACCAAGTGCTGAAAATTTTATTTGAAGAAATTGCAATCCATATATTCTTCACGAAACTCATAACATAGGTGAAGAAATCTATGAGAAAAATCTTGTATTGTTCATTAGATTTTTTTTTTTTTTGTTGAATTAAGCGTGAGACCTTCTATTCAAATTGATAATACAACCATATTACAAAATGTACAAATGAGATGTGGGCCACCTATAGCCTAGGAAACCGAGCCTAAGGCCCACTATCCAGGCCCAGGGCCCACAAAAACATGATGTCGAAACCACAAAAGATAATCGAACGCCCAGACCGTTCGATCTATCATCAGAGATCTAATGGTCATTAACAATATCGGGCCACTAACAAGCACACCCTTTAACTCTTGAATTAGACCCGATAAGCCTTTAGAGACCGCTCTATAAAAATTTCGGGTCTGTTTTGGCTGATAACCCTCACGCATGTAATCTGCCTGAAATCCACCAGATGCATGCGATTCCTGCCAGTCTGAGTAACTTGCTCATTGTTTAACACATCTTTCAGACCCAAAGGCTGATAAAGATACTATTAAAGTTGATTTGGGGTCCGGTTGGTTTGGTAACCACCTTGCTATTTGCCACACAGAATTGATAAGATTGCTGCTATTTCTCCTACCTGCTCGCACTTTAACCAAGCTCCCTGCATAGCCAATGAAAAGGTGATCTGTAGTATAATTCAAATTCATGTAAATACTTGTGCTGTCAATTGAAACCCGCCCGAGAACCTTGGTATTGTAGAATTCTGGGCATATATTCCATCCTAAGGACCGTCCATTCTTTTCGTTTCTCTCCCTGAACCACTATTTCATGTGGACTAAAATTCAACTCTTTTCAGAAGTCTACAACCTACTAGTATCCCCTGCTCTGATAGAGGTCCTGGTCCGTGTTGGCCTATCTGAGTCACTCTTCCCTCAATCTACCATGGGGGATCTCTATCCATTTATATTTATTGTTGCTTTTAGCACAGAGTACGCCTTCATTAGCTAAGATGTCCACTAATTTGTTGGTTGTTCGGCGCACATGAGTGAAACTCAGGGTTCTCATGTTCTGCAAGTGGGATTGAATCCTTTGATAGACTTGCAGAAGCCTCCAATGTCTCGAAACTTTTTCCGGAGCTAAGCCATAGCAAATTTTCTTGACCGAATTGATAATCAATTCGGAATCGGCTTCAATTATAATGTTATGAAGATTTGAGTCCCTCAAGATTTCTAAGCATTGCTCCAGGGCCATGAGCTCTGCCATATTGTTTGTGGCTTTCCCCAAATTACTATGAAAGATGATTTTTATACAACCCTTTTCATCCCTTATCACTCCTCCATAACCAGCCATGCCCGGGTTTCCTTTTGAGGCCCCATCAATATTGCATTTGATAAAACCTTGAGGGGGAGGTTGCCAGAAATACTTATCAGCAATTATGTGATTTGTGTTTTTGTTTTTTCCCTTTAGGGTGAGCCCCTGCAGACTCAATTGTATTAGTATATGCACATCAGTATCTTTAGGTTGGTTCTCAAGGGGGTTTTTAATGAGGTTTCCTACCGTCTCATTGAGCTGTCTTAAAATCTATGCCATGATGCTCTAGGAAGAACCTTTCCTGTTTTTCAATATTCTATTGTTGTGTTCTTTCCAGACATCCCATATTAGAAATCTTGGAGCTAAAGCCCAAGCTTTGTTGACTGTTTCATTATCAGAGAACTTTTTCCTCCACATCCTTAAGGTGCTGGTAATGCTACCCATGTCCCTGTTTGTTTGTCTGAATATTGAAGCAATCCAATTCCATAATGTGGAAGTGAATGGGTAGAGGTTGAGAAGGTGATCCATAGTTTCTTCTTGTAATTCACATAGCTGGCATTTAGATGGACCATTTACCCCTCTTTTCCTAAGGTTTTCCCACATTAGAATTTTTTTATGCTGCACTAACCACATGAACAGTTTGATCTTCATCCAGCTTTGGTTCTGCCATAGGTCCTTCCATACCCAATTAGGGTTTGGAAATTCAAGCCCAAGGGCTATTTGCTTGGCCTCTTTGAGGTTAAAGGTGCCTTCATTATTATTGCTCCATCTCAGCTGGTCTGAATCTGTTGGTATCAGAATCTTTCTCTATTCTAGGATAGTTGTTAAAGCTTCTTCCTGTGCCTTCAAGGGGGAGTCATCACTATATACCATGTTATTCCATATCCTCCACTTTCCCTCGCTTTTTTCCTGATCCCAGAAGTCATTTAATCTGAGTAACCTTTTGTTGTCAGTGTCGTTCTTAAGAATTTCAAATTCTTCTCTTAACAATTTTGGTTCATGTTGCCACTTATCCTCCCAAAACCATGCAAGGTTTCCATCTCTAGTTTCCCAGAAACTTTGTTTCTAAACAATGGCTCTATTCTCCCAAGCTTTGTTCCAAATGTGGGAGCCTTTGATAATCCCAGACATTCTAATGTGATCCCTGTCTTACCAATTGTTTTCATATTTTTGTTTCCAAATTTGGGCCCAAGGGGAAGCTGAATCTTTTAGCCATCTCCACCATAGTTTTGCCCTCAAAATTTTGTTTAGCACTTTAGGATCATCCAGTCCCAAACCTCCATGTGACTTAGGTTTACAGATTTTTTCCTAGGCTACCAAGGCCCAATTTTTTTTCTCTTCCCCTTTACCCCAAAGAAAATCTCTTTGGATATTTCTGCATAGTTGCATGACTCCTTTAGGAGCTGGAAGGGCTGAAAACATAAAGATGGGGAAAGTTTGTAGAACAGCTTTTGTGAGAACTTGTTGTCTTGCTAAGTTCAAAGAACCACTTGTCCATTTCCGTATTTTGTCATGTAGCTTATTAATCACAGGCTCCCAAACTATCTTGCTAAGAGGTTTGTCAGTTAGCAGTACTCCCAGATATTTGGAGGGTAGCATATCTCTTTGAAAGCCTAGAATTCTGGATATATTTCTCTGAATAGCAATGTCAGTATTAAAAAAGAAAATCTTTGATTTGGTAAGGCTTACCTCTATGCCCGCCGCCATTGCAAAGTCTTTCAGGATTTGTTTGTAGGCTAGAGCTTTCCTGACTGTAGGTGTACCCTAGAGCATAGTATCATCCACAAATTGTTGATGGGTCAAAGCATCTCTGTTCATGGTGAGTTTGATACCCTGGATTTTTCCTTCTGCTTTGGTATATTTGATAGCTTTTCCTAGCCCTTTCATCATGAGAATAAAGAGGAAGGGTGAGAGAGGATCTCCTTGTCTAAGACCTCTTGTTGGATTAAAGGGTTTGGATGGTGAACCATTTACCAGGATTGAAAAACTAGAGGTAGTTACAAGGGCCATCACCCATCTTACCCAGTTATGGTCAAATCCATATGCTATAAGAACTCTCCTTATGTAAGCCCAACTTATCTTATCATAAGCCTTTTCTAGGTCAAGTTGCATAATCATTCCTACCTGCCTATTGCTTATAAGTGAGTGAACCACCTCATGTGCTTGAATGATATTGTTGAGAATTTGTCTTCCCTCCACAAACCCAGTTTGCTCCTCAGATACGAGAGTTTGGAGAAGGGGTTCGAGCCTGTTGGCAATTATTTTGGAAATTATTTTGTACACCACATTGCATAATGCTATTGGTCTAGATATGTCTGGTGTCATAGAATTATCCTGTTTTGGAATTAAGGATATGAAAGAGGTATTGAGCACCTTCAAAATAGTTCTATTTTTCCTAGAGTCCTCCACCACATCGAGGATATCCTGCTTGATTATTCCCCAACATGCTTTAAAGAAGTCAACATTAAAACCATCTGGACCTGGTGCCTTCCCATTTTGCATTTCTTTGATGACTTCGTTGACCTCCTCTTCATTCACAGGCCTGTTTAGATTATAATTGTCTTCTCTTGTCACAAGCTTAGGAATGTGCTTTGTAAAGTCATTGATGAATTGTGATCTATCTAAGAGAGGTTCCTCTGCTATGCCTTGGAAATTTTGAACCAGCTCAGCTTCTATTTCTTTGTGGGTATCGAGTTGATTTCCTTGAGAATCTTTGATTTTTGAGATCCTGTTATGAGACCTGTGATCCATGGTAGATTTGTGAAAAAACCTTGTGTTCCTTTCTCCTTCTTTTAACCATTGTACCCTTGATTTCTATTTCCAGAATATTTCCTCTTGTTTGCATAATTCTTCCCATTCTTGTTGATGGTAGTCAGCTTGTTCCTTTCTTCCCCCGTTGAAGCCATCTGTAATGAGGATCTGGTTAATTTCATGTAGCTTCTGTTCTGCCACTTTTTTGGCTTCAAAAATGTTGCCAAACTCATTCTTATTCCAATATTTAAGCCTAATTTTGATATGTTTCAATCTTTTATGCAGGAGGAACATTTTACTACCCTGAAATTGCATATCCTCTATCCACCATTTTTCAATATTGCTGATAAATTCTGGATGGGTGAGCCAAATGTTTTCAAACCTGAAAGGTCTGTTTCTTGGAGTTCCTATAAAGGACGCTTCAAGTTGAACAGGCCAATGATCCAAGCCACCAAAAGGGAGTATCATCGCTGACAAGTCAAGGCCTGTTAGGATAAGGTCCTCCGAGATAATAAATCTGTCTAGTTTTGAGGCCACCTGAGACTCTCCTCCCCTTTTGTTATTCCAAGTAAAGATGCCATTACTTGTCTCTGTGTCTACTAGCCTCATATTGTTTATAAAATTTTGAAATGCTATGGAGTCTCTGCCTAGCGATCTAGTTCCACCTTTTTTTCTAACATGAACCTAATCATATTAAAGTCCCCTCCCAAAATCTAGGGGATGCCCGAATGTCTGTCTCTTAGATCCTCCAGTGAAGTAAGAAGTCTTAGTTTGTCTTCAGGCTTCTGTGGACCATAAAAATTTGTGATTAAATAAACTTCCTTGTCCCCCAAAGGTTGAATAACCACTAATAAGGAGTTCCTAGATGCTTCAATATCTAGGATTCCTATTTTCTGAGGGTTACAAAGTGTGAGAATTCCTCCTACTGTTTTGTCTTCTTTAACTTCTAGATATTCATATTTAGTCAGCCATTTGCTGTGTATTTATCTGATTTTTTCTACTGAACATTTTCTTTCCTGGATAAAAATCATAACTGGTTTTTCTTCTTTCATTCTATTGCTAAGATTCCTTTGTTTCCTTTTACTCCCTAGACCCTAGTATTCCATGTTGTGAGCTTCATTAAGAAATATTTGTAAATGAGTAACTGGTTAGGTCTTTCATCTTACCTGAATCGATCATGATTTTTCCACACTATATTAGCAGCTCGTTCTATTTTTTCCTACCTCTTTTCCTGCTTGGGTTCCTAGGAGCTAGTCTCGATGCTGCCTTCATTGTTTTCACCCCTTCGTTGTCCTGACTATCATGGTTTCTTTTGACTCCCGCACCTTTTTCCTGAGTTCTCCATAGGAATAGTTATTTCACTCTGTTGAACTCCTCTTGTGGTAGCGAATCCATTCCTTTGGTGGTTCCCTGCTCCAAGAACTTTTCCAGATCTAGATGCTCCCTATCAAGAATATCTTGCAGTTCACGATCCTCTATTCCCACTTTTCTCAGGGTCATCTCTTGGTCCCTATCAAGTTCCATAGTGTTCAGCAGATCCTCCTTTTTTTGGTTGTTGTCATGTGTGTCCTCCATACTCTCTTCCTTTTCCTTCTCCACAAGGCTTACCTCCAGAGTTTGATTTGCATTATCATGCTCCTCTTCTTCTTCTAGTACCTTGTACCTATTCTGACTTGGCTGCTTTTCCTCGTTGATTTTATTTTGGTACTTTCTCCCTCCTTTACCTCTGTTTCCCACTTTGCTAAAGCTTTCAGTTTCTTTCCCTGAGGTAGCTTTAGTTCTGCTTTCCATTTTTTTTAAGGGGCAATCCCTGAATAGATGCCCATGTTCATGGCATTTGCGGCATCTGAAAGGAACATGCTCATAGTCCATCGCTTGTACCCATTCTTCATCAAAAAATTCCAAAATTACTTCATCCGGTAGAGCTCCAGAGAGGTCCATCTCTACGCAAATCTGGGCAAAGGAGGTATACTTTCCCTGCCTAGTGGCCTCTGATATTTTAACAAAATGCCCTAGTTTATTTCCTATTGCTTTTAATGATTTTGGCTGCCAATAATCTAGTGGTAAGGAGTAGAGCCTTACCTAAACTAGGACTGAAGTGAATGTCTCGTGCTCCGGGACAAAATTCATCACCCAGGGCCGCATATAGAGGTCTGTAGTAGCATAAAAGTAGGGCCCTCCTTCAAACACCCTGTCTTTATCCTCAATGTTAGTAAAAAATACAGTAAAGAAACCCTTTGATCCAAGGTGAAGATCTATATCCCCCTTAGGTTTCCAATGATTCTTTATCCATGCCTGTAAAGCCTTCTCCGTTGGCCATAACCCCATGAATTTACAAATGATTGCATAAGTTGCCATGTGTTCCCTATGCACCTGTAGTGCTGGATCACTTAACACCACTCTGGGTGTGATAGTTGCCCTAGGCTTACATGGTCCAGTTCAATTTCTGGTATCTGCATTCTGATTTTCTCCTTCTATTCGTTTTTCTTTTCTGACTTCTTCCTGCGTATTTTCCTGCCCCTGTGTACCTCTGTTGTCCTGTTTCCCTCCTCCTAAAATTCTGGTTTCAGCCTCCAGAGGTTTCTTGAATCAATTGGAGACTGCCTGACTATAGGAGGGAGTGGAACTCCCCCCCTCTCACCTCTCCATTATGCCCAACACTTAACTTCTACTACAAACCCTATCTCTCTCCACCGTTCTCCCCCCTTCTGGTAGCTGAATAATCATCACTCTTCATTAGATTTCATTCTAAGTTGATTAATTATTTTATAAACATCTCGGTAAGCATACATGTCAAAAGCTTAATGAAGCTCCTTGAAGAGTTGCTCAAATGAATGAATAGACGCAGATGGTAAGGTATGGCACCATAGTTTAACTCGAACTTCAAGAGTGAGGGTGAATAATTTACAAGCAACATCTTCACAATTCATTTCATGAAAATCCCAAAAATAAAGGAATTGAGATGTATGCTCGGCTATTGGCGGGCCTCATAATTGTCATAATTTCCTTGCCTTACTTCTTAGTTTTCATATTATTTTCTAAGTCTTTTTTGTAATTAGGCTATGATAACTTATGTAGTATGGATTCTAGTAGTGTTTTATATGCATTTATTATTTTATTATTCCTATGAACGGACTTTACCATTAAAGTGTTATTTACTTACAAATGGATCCTTATTTTGGATAGGAATCTATTGATGAATTGAAATTCGATGCTACTTCCTAGAATGATCACGAGAGATTGGATAGCTTCAGGATATTATACTTTGTTTAGAGAAAATCATTTAAAGATGAGCTTCTGACCTGGTCCTCTACAAGCATTAAGACCTCTTGCATCTTAAAATGAGCATCCTGAGAATCTTTAGATTCTCAGGATCACTCTTCATCATAAATAAATTCTCTATTCTTATATTTTATTGAAATGATATAAAAACTTGCATTAAGCCTTGAAAGGGGTTGTTAATTTGTATTATTATTTTTGACATAAGTTCAGACTTGCAAAGGCATCGTTTGTGATTGGTTCTCTATAATTGAATGGAAGCATTTACTACTTGAAGTTAATCTGTTTTGCTGATTATTTTCATAAGGAAATTCAATTCTGGTGATTTGGGCCCGATCCTGGAAGAACCATTGTCTTTACTGGCATCATTAAATTGGTGTTTGATTCTCTTGCTTTAGCTATTTCCATTTGCATAATTTCTATTCATTTCACATTGCTTGTGAATTAAATCAAATGCTCTTTTTGAATAAGATTTATCGAGATCGTTACAAAATATATTTGTTGTAGTTAATCTATTAAGAGTATTGTCATTTCTTGTCATTTCCTATAGATTATCATAGATCATTATCTTTCTTACTTAATTGTTTTCAATGGTATGATTCTATAGTATTGTTTTTACATTCTGTAGTTGTTCTCCCCTAAGAAACAACTTGATGTTCAATCGGTTTTCCTTTGCTATTTCCTTCAGAGAGAATTTAGAAGTTAATGTTTTGAATGATTTTCTATAATTAGAAATTGCATTCCGAGTTGATTTCTTTGATATTGTAGCTTTGATTTTCAATAGAATAGAAGTAACTAGTCATACCAACATTTCTCTTGCATAAACTGTGTTGATAACCTTGAAATAGAAAAATGAAACATTGGGCTGATAAATTAATATGTAGTAGTTAGTTGGCCCTTTTAGGAACAATTATATGGATCAACATTTTGGCGTCATTTCTGGGAAGGTTGTCAAAGAGAGTGCTAGTTGTATCCCTAGGGGATGGGTATTAAAGATGGAAGGTAAGAACCTATGCATGCACCCAAGTAAAAATCTTGTGCTAGTGCCTACCCTCAGCTAATACATTTAGGTTGTCTAGTGTGTATGACTAGAAAGAAACCTAGGACTAGGAACCAAATAGAGATAGATCAGAAATCCACCCCAAAAATCACCAAAACCCAAGGTCAAGTTGGCCTTGGAAGAATGATCTTTATAGACAAAATCATTCGCAAATTAGAATCTCAAGTGTCGTTAGGTCCCCGAGCAGTATCTGGGAAGGGTTCTACTATTATTTCCCCTTGAGCAGTAGGGTCATATACTACAACTAGCACTGAGATTCATGATAAAAATTTAGGATCTTAGTAGAGCTTTCAAGACATACCTATTAGGCATCTCAGTCCTTTTGATAAGAGTGAGGGGCACTCTTGTAATTTAAGGGAAGGGAGAGGTGAGACAAGTGAACCATACCCTCAACCTTTTGAGCAGGAATATCCTGCAACACCCATTGTGAGACAAGAAACTAAAGTTCCTGACCTAAGTAGTGTTGTGAGACCTGGTCAAGGTCTAGAACCCCATCAACATATTACTCTTTTTCATATAGTACCTCCTCACTATGGGATCCCTAAAGGTTACTGGCAGATCTTTGATCAAATGGAAAATCTAGTAACAGGAACACAAACCTCAACCATAGAATATCCTATTGTTGATCTGTAGGCTAATGCATCGATGAAGGCTATCCCGCTACAAAATCTTCCAAACTTTCATGGGATGGCCTTCGAAGACCCTAATGTATTTTTTTTGAGTTCAATGTCTTATGTCAAGGATATGATTATACTACTAACCCCAAAAATTAAAGTTGTTTCCTTCTACCTTAAAGGGAGCAGGATTACGATGGTTCATGGGATTGGGGGGTGGTACTATAACTTCGTGGGGTCAAATGAAACAGGCTTTCCTTACTAAGTACCAAGATTATTGCCAATCTAGGGATCTAAGGGAAGAAATATTTAAGATGATGTCAAAAGAAGATGAAACCTTGGAAGAGTATGTTGAAAGATTTCAATATAATTTACAAAGATCACCATATACTACTCTACCCAAGGATGTGTTGAAAACCACTTTGATTAGAGGTATGAAAGATGAATGGATAGAAATGCTTAATTTAATGGGGAGGGTGACATTTCTAAAGAAGAATATGATGACATTGTAAAACTGTGTATCAGATGTTCATGAGGGAGTACATGAACCAAGCCTGGAACTCGCGATCCTCTATACAAATTGTTATGTAGTGTTCTTCTCGAAGGTGTTCGAAAAGAAACCACTTTAAACTGTGGATGACAAACAACCCTAATTATAAAAATGGCTATTAAACAATGTGGATCTACAACAAATGATAGAAACAAAACCTGCCAAAGCCCTAATCTATGCAACAAAAATAGTTAAACAACAAAATGGAATAAGAAAATAAGTGCAAGTAACTCCAATAATCCAATGGAAACTAGATATATAAAGAATATATTTTATTAGATGACACCTATGAAGGGAACAAATAATGTTACCAGTCCCCCTCTATGGGATGGGTTCTTGGATATCCTCAATGTCTTCAACTTTTGTAGAGTTTCTCTCCTCTACAATGTGTAAAACCCAGAAAACAAAATGTTTGAGCTCAATGAGAACTCAAATGGAAAAGAAAACGGTGTGCGGAAATGATAATAATCAGAGCTGCAACAGCGAGTATAACAATGAAAATGACCGAAAGTGAAGAATGAATGTAAAACCCTTCTATTTATAACAAAATATTAGGTTATTCTCGAATAATGGGAAATAATAAAATATTATTAACCAAATTCTAGAATTAACCATTTGGAATATTTTATTATATTTGGTTGGAGGAAAAAAGTATTTATATTGGTTAAATACTTTTATTTATAAATAATTAATAAATAAATTATTTATTTATCATCTCAAGGAATGTGGTTAATGAATAATAAACAAATAATGATTTATTTAAGTATTCCTAGGGGACTTAGTCAAACTTGACAAGGAATAATAACTAAATGATGATTAATTAATTATTCCTAGAGAAAAATAAGAAAAATAATGGTTTGTTTGTTTATTTCTTAGCACTGGGTCAAATATGACAAGGAATGTTAGTTAAACAATGGTTTAATTAATTATTCCTAGAAGATAATTAAATAAATAATGATTTATTTAATTATTCTTCATGGGTTTAACCAGAAATGACTTAACAAACATGGTTTATTTAGTAAGTTCTTATAGTGAAAGCAATTTTACTATGGTAAAATTGGCCCTACATGGTGTGCTTCAATCCATCTAGTAAATTATGGCTAGATGATCAATTTTTGGTGATAACACAGATCTAACAAAATTACAGGGGGAGGAGCTACACGAGCAGAGATTGGTAATCTTTTAGAATATTTTAAGACTAATATCCTAAGTACACTAACAACATAGTTGGATGTTTTACAGGTAAAACAAAAGAAGGTTGAATTAGAATAGGAATTAGCTATTTTTTGTGCTCGATATCGAAAGGAGGACAATCACAAAGAATATCTATTGGATACAATCTAGATATGTGATATTTGTACAAAATATCACTTGATTTATTGTTGTCCTTCACTTCCTGGGTTGAAATATGTATTTAAGAAACCCGAAGAAGAACCAAAACCAACGTATTTTGTGGCAAATTGACGAAAATGGTGAAATCACCCATCAGTTATGCTGCAGGACCCTTCAATGTTTTTTTCTAGACAATTTGCTCAACATCAGTTTCTTGGATTAAATTTGTAGGTCCAACAACATTCTCCTACTACCTGAAAGCCTCAGGAATACATTTCGTCACCCTGGAAAAATCAATCATTTCCTGGTCCTTCTTGGCCAAATCAACAATATCCCACAACCTCATGGAAGAATACACCAAATAATCCATACCCTCCGCAATGGGAAAATCAACCTACTTAGGGGCCAATGTGGTCCCATAATTGGAAACGCCCCACTGGACCGATTAATAAATCAATTGGAGTGATGCCTCAGTCACAAAATCAACCACCATTATAGCCTCCACTTCAACTGCCTCCAAACGATCCACCTCCACTATGACCTCAGTTACCTGCACAACCAAATCTGAATCCAAATAACAAACCTGTGAAATTTTTTGAAATTTTGGAAACTTTGGATTCTCCCCCTCCCTCTTTGGAATGTAACAAATTACATCTAAGATCTAAGAGAACCATCTTCCCAAAATATCACTCAAAAAATCAAGAGCAACCAGAAAATGACAAACCCACTAAGGAGAAGTCTTTGACAAAACATTCTCATCCTACCATAATCATTACTAAAGCAGAATTGTCTAGTAAACCAACTAAAAAACAGGAACCTTTTGAGATTACAAACACTTCTCTTCTGTTCCATGAGAGATTAACCATACTAAAATCACCTGTATAACCTAACTTTGATCTCTTAGGGGAATTACAAAACTTATGTATCAAAATCCCTCTCCTACAGGCTATTAGAGAAATACCCATTTATGCTAAAACCATTAAAGAACTGTGTGTTAAGAAGCCTGGTAGGAAGCCAAAAGACTCTCCTACAGTCCATGTTTTAAGGAAACTGTCTGATCTCATCATGGGAAAACAATTGCCTATCAAATATGATTATCCTGGAAACCTTCTAGTCATTATCCAGATTCAGGGATATAACTTCCCAAACACTTTAGTGGACTTGGGAGCTGCCATAAATATTATAACACTTGAAACTTGCGGAATCTTTGGAATAACTTGATTGAAATCAAATCCAACCATGATGGAGCTAGATGATAGATCTGTAGTAAAACTAAAGGGGACCTTATATGATATCATTACTTCTGTAGATTCCTCGGAATACCCAGTAGATTTTATGGTCCTCAATCCTAAAAATAAACTAGAAGGACACCCTTTGATATTAGGCATACCATGGCTTGCCACTGTAGACACATACATCGGGTGTCGAACCGGAAGTATGACAATCGCTAAAGGACCGACTATCAAGAATCTTATCTTATACCCTCCCACTAGACCCAACATGTCGATTGACGATTTTATATGTTTCCCGCTCGAATATCAGGAAGGAAATTTACGCTCTCCTCTTACCGTTGACAAAGCTCTTATCTTTAAAAGATAGATCAGGGATTATATAATTAATGGGTTTATTAATCAACCTTCCACTATTGGAAACCCAACATGTCAAATGTTGAAAGTCGTGCTCGAAAATGAAGCCCAAGGAGATCCACTAGAGGACTTGAACACTGAACATATACCCACAATTGCAATTCACAATAGCATTCCAATTGAGATTGAGCCTAACAAGAAATTGAATATTAACACCAATCTTAATAATCTTCAGTGTGAAAGGTTGATTCAAATTCTTCAAAAATATAAATAGGATTTTTCCTAGGAATACTCTGATATGAAGGGCATCTATCCACAACTATGCACACATCATATTTATATCAAGAAAGATGCCCAAGTTATTCACCAGCCTCAAAGAAGACTAAATCCACACCTCAGGGACATAGTAAAACAAGAAATTCAAAAACTTCTTGATGTTAATTTCATATATCCTATTTATGATAGTTAGTGGGTTTCACCACTGGTGGTAGTCCCTAAAAAGAATGGAAAATGGAGAATTTGTGTCAACTATAGAGAACTAAATAAAGCTACACAGAAGGATCATTTTCCCCTTCCATTTGTGGACCAAGTCCTTGACACTCTTGTCGGAAAGAAATATTTTTCTTTCTTGGATGGGTTCAGTGGATATAATCAAATCCATATTTCCCCTGAAGACTAAGATAAAACTATGTTCACCTATCCATGGGGAATGTTTGCATATAGAGTCTTACCATTCAGGCTGTGCAATGCATCAACCACTTTTCAAAGGGAAATTCTCAACATTTTCTCTAATTTAATTAATGAAGGACTTGAACTATATATGGATGATTTTACCCCTTGTAATTATTTTGACCAAGCCTTGCATAATCTTGAGAAGGTTCTTGCACGATGTATAACTACCAGGTTGTGCCTTAGTCATGAAAAATGTCATATGATGATGACAAAGGGCATAGTTTTGGGACATTTTATTTCTACTACATGCATTCAAGTAGACCCAGCTAAGATCGAGGTAATTCTTAAACTCCCTACTCTTCGTATGCAGACAAAGGCATGTATTTTCCTTGGTTATGCTAGTTATTATCGTCGTTTTATAACAATTGTTTCAAAAATTGCAACACCACTGTATGTATTAACTGGACATGTGGAATTTGAGTGGACTGATAAATGTGACATTTCTTTTGCAGATCTAAAAAGGTTGGTCTCAACAACTCTTGTGTTGCAAGGACCAAACTAGAATATACCATTCCATATATCCTCAGATGCATCAAATACAATGATAGGAGAAATCCTTGGACAAGAAGAGGATAAAAAGCCTTATGCGATTTATTACATCAACAAAAATGTTATGCCGACTGAGGTAAATTATACTGTGAAAAAAAAAAATTATGGTCGTTGTTTATGCCATAAATAAACTTTTGCATTACATAATAGGATATCCAGTTTTTTTGTACACTGACCATTATGCCATTCATTATTTAGCTAGGAAACCTGTTACCAATTGTAGAATAATTCACTGGTTACTATTATTGCAGGAGTTTGACATTACTATAAAGGACTGGAAAGGAAAAGAGAACCTTGTTGCAGACTTCTTATCAAGAGTTCCAGCTGCAGTCGATTCTTCCCTAGTTGAGGACCAATTTCTGGATGAACATTTGTTTGTCGTAACTATCAAAACAGCCGGGTATGTTGATGTTGTGAATTATCTAGTAGCCAGGAAATTACCATCAGACCGGTCATCCCAAGAAAAGAAGCTTATCATCCAACTCAGCGCACACTTTTCATGGATGGACAGTTACCTCTTTCATGTAGAAATTCCTTGCAGATTCAAATTGATAATTGTAATTTACTAAAACAATAGACTTGAATCTACTCTACCAACTGCGGAAACAATTAACGATCACGAAATCACGAAGCATACAAGAGAAAGAATTCAATCAACAAATTACACTATTATTTCCCAGGGAAAGCCAAAGAAAAACCTTGGCTATCTGTGTATTGCGTTATTAAGAAAATATGAGAATATTACAATGGTTTTCTCAAGCCCGAGCAGCCTCTGCATAATCTCTATCTGTCTCACTACCTCACAAGATAACTTTGGCCAATACTTAGCCAATTTTGCTTCTTGCCAAGCTCATATTTACTTGCGTTGTTCCCTTGGGAATTAGCTCCTATTTAATGTGGAAGCTCCTAAATTATGAATTGTGTAATCCTCATAGGCCTTCACTGCATGCACCATAAGTTTAATTTATATGATTTTACAACTGATAGTACACTGTACCTCAACTCTAATCTCAACTAGGTCTTTCTCTGATTTGACATGCATGATTTAATTATGAGTGAATCTTCAATTTACTGGTTGATCACTGCAGGTTACACCCCACTACTACAGGTTACACCCCACTACAGCAGGTTACACCCCACAATAGGATCTTCCATTAATTCCTCCATCAGTTGGAACTAGTTTAACTGACTTTAACTCAGTTGGATTGAATTAAATAATTACAACTCAAAATAAACTCAACTAGTGCTCCTAATTGTAGGAAACATTTTACATGACTCTAGTTAGACCTTCAACTCAAATTAACTGATCTAACTAAGTCAAATCAACTTAGTTAACTATTACAAGTAGTCATGAGATGTGGAATTAAAATTTATTCCCAATATAAATCAAAGAAAAATTAAATTAGGATTTTTCTTGATGTTATTTTTAACATTTCTTGTTGCTATTTTCAACATTTCATACAAGGGCTGATCTTGAAATTAGAATATGCAATAGATAAGATGAAATTTATGATATCCTCTGGGCTTGTCACGATGAGTCCTGTGGAGGTCATTTTGCTGACAAAAGAACTGGACATAAGGTATTACATATGGGTTATTTTTGGTTCGCAATATTTAAATATGAAAAGAAATATGTCCAAAGTTGCAATAGTTGCCAAAGGATGGGTCATTCCATTCAGGATGACGAAATTCTCCTCCAACCACAAATTGTATTGGAACCGTTTGAAATATGGGAAATGGAATTCGTTGGCCCCTTTAATCCACCTTCAAATCAGAAAGTATATATTGTTGAAAATAGCAACAAGAAATGCTAGAAATAGAAATGCTATAAATAGCAATGCTATAAATAGCATCTCAGGTACTAGTGTTGGAAATAGCAACAAGGAATGATAAAATATAAATGCTAAAAATAGCATTGCTATAAATAGCATTTCGAGATACATTCCAATTTTAGTTAGTCCCTGAACTAAAATTGAGAATTAAAATTCGAATTTGATCTTAGCAGGTATTTTAAAAATAATTAATTAATTCATCTTGAGTTAATTAATTGGAGAAAATCAAACATGAAGTCTATGTGAAGACATGCAACAGTTTTCCCTTTGATTGAGGAAGTTATCCCTTAATTAAAGTGATCGGGACGAGTTGTACTTTGAGTTGTAATTAGTTAGCTCAGTTAACTGAGTTAAGTCCAGTTAGATTAGTTCCAACAGTTTGTGGAACTAATTGTGAGTTCAGTTAGTTAATGCATGCATGCATGTAACCGTTGCACTTCAGATAACTGAATATTCTCTCATAAATAACTCATGCATGTCAGTTCAGTTAGAGTCCCAGTTGAGATCAGAGGAAGGGACAGTATACTATCAGTTGGAGGAATTTTCCTATATAGGAAACTCATCCATGCAGAAGGAATTATCTCCTTCAGGACTGCGCAGTTACTTTTGAGTTTAATGTGTTGTGTGAGAGGTAAATTCACACAGGTGGTAGCATTGGACCCCAGGAGAAACTACACAAGGAAATAGGAGGCTTGGAGGGCAGAGGAGAAGGTTTGTGAGAAGCCTTTGACTGTCTATGAGCAGTAGAGGGATTGTATTGAGAGCTGGATAGCTTGTGAGCTAAAGCTTTGTGTAATCCTGAGATATTTCCAATTGTATGATAATACAGATAGCGGGTTTTTTAGCTGAGGCTTTCCCCTGAGTATTCTTCTGTGTTTCATGTGTGATTGAATCTTCTTCTATGTTATATGTGTTTTATTTGATCTTGCTCAAAATCGATTAAGCTTCCACAAGTTTGATTATAGAAGTAGATTAAGTATTTTGCTTTATTACATTGCATAATCAGTTTGATCTACGGTGAAATTTCTACACGGTATTAGAGAAAAGGTGATCAAAGCGAAGAACAGTATACAAGAAGGGAGAAGTTCAAAGTTTGAAGTTCCTGAATATAGAAATCGAGTTCTTATCACATCTTAATTTCACCAATGGCATACAATGGTTTAAAACTCGAGTATGCCCTTGATGGCAGCTCAAATTATATAGCCTGGAAGGATCGCATGGAAGCAATATTAGAGGATAACGGTCTAAAGGAATTCATTGATTAAGAAGTCCCCAAGCTGGCAGCAGCTAATGCTACATAATTGGCGGAATGGAAGAAATGTGTGGCTAGAGTGAGGAGAATCCTTTTGGAGGGAGTTTGAGACCACATAGTCTCAAGTCTCCATGGGAAGGAGACACCATTTTCAATGTGAAAAATATTGAAAGATCTATATCATAACAACAGCGAGCAGAGGAATCTGGCGCTGAAAGACAAGCTTCGGAAAATCAAGTGTGAAAAGGGCGACACGATCTCTACATATCTGAGCAAGCTCACCACCTACAGGGATGAGCTTGGAAGTGTAGGGATCACGACAGTCGATGATGACATTGTGAGTCTTGCTCTCCTCGATCTGCCTAAGAGCTGGCATAGCTACTAAGACTCGGTAAATGGAAGAGAGAAAATGCCAGATTGGGAACGACTTTGGTCAAATATGATGTAGGAGGAGATAAGAAGAAGCACCAGAGATGGTTCTTCATCCAAGGAGGATGAAGAAAATTGTGCCTTAGCGAGTAAGGTGAAGAAAGGGAAGGAGAAGGATTCTCATCCCAAATCAAGTTCTTCCCATGGTGGGAAGAAGTTTGACAAATCGAAAGTGTGATGCTTTCATTGTCATGAGGTGGGCCATTATGCAACAAATTGTCCACAGAAGAAATCCAAGAAGGGATCCTTGGAAGGATCAGAAGGTGAGGCACTGGCCTCACAGTTCGAGTTGGATTTCACCCTCATCGCATGCATGGTTTCATCGATGATGGGTTGCGGTTGGTTTCTTGACAGTGGAGCTTCATTCCACATGACCAACAATAAGAGTTAGTTAAGTACCTTGGAGGAGAAAGACCTCCAGATACTCATAAAGATGGGTAATGAGGAAAAGCATAGTGTCTCAGGTGTAGGCACGGTTGTTTTTTAGATGGAGCATGGAGCTCGCATTACCTTGACAAATGTGAAGTATGTGCCAGGACAGAAGAAAAACTTGGTATCGATCGCGATGCTTGAAGACAAAGGCTATGATGTAGTCTTCAGTAAGGAAAAGGTTTTCCTTAGACACATCACCATGAGATAGGTGAAGCAAATCGGTTCGCGAGTCAAGAACCTATATGCTCTTGAGGTTCAAGATGCATGCCAAGCCTTGAGGAGCAAGGACATTGATGGAGACTTGGTGGTTGAGGGGGAAAGTAAATTACCTCTCAACATGCAGTGCCAGAAGAAGTCTCAGACAATTGTGGAGGAGCCATAATTGGTGAAGCAGCTTCAGGAGGTTGTGGAGTAGCCACAACTAGAGAAGCCGAGAGGAGACCAAGTGGAGTCATCCACTCATGCAGAGACCTCCAGTAGGGGGAAATTTTGAGCCAAGTGGGAGAGGGATCACATGCATCAATACCTCTAGGTAGGAGGTGGGGCGATGTGGAGTGACAGTCCCAAGAAGGCTACCCAACCTCTTTGATTAGTCCTTGCTACGGGAGCCCTACCGAGGTGTAGCAAGACTGGCTGAGTGGGTAGAGACAGATACGGATGGAGCGGCAGAGAAAGCTTCAACATCAGAGGATGTTTCTAGCCCAACAGGGAGGTCAGTTGGGAGATCAGTTACTTACTTCTCAGTAATTAAGTTGTAGTGCAGCAGTGGGCAAACGATGCAACATGATGAGAGGAGGTGCAGTGTGAATGCAGTGCTAGGAGATAGGATAAGCAGCAGCACGGATGCAGCAGTAGGAATTAGTGGATTGATGCAGTTAGAGATCAAAGTGACAGAGGCTAGAGCAATCAAATATTGAAGAACACAGAGGTGCATAGTTTTCACTCGACAGAGGCAATAGTAGTCAGAGACTTTGATGATAGAGGCATCATTCTAATTTAGGTTGGATATTTTTTTGTTCCTAGAGTTGCTGGAGCAACAACACTAGGGAGAAGTGTTGCATGTAGAACATTCCAAAGGTTCAGGATCGGGTTCGAGTTGAATGCCTTTCTTGTTGAGAGGGAGTGTTGAAAATACCAACAAGAAATGCTATAAATAGCATCTTAGGTATCAATGTTAGAAATAGCAACAAGGAATGATAAAATAGAAATGCTAAAAATAGCATTGCTATAAATAGCATTTCGGGATACATTCCAAATTTAGTTAGTCCCTGAACTAAAATTGAGAATTAAAATTCGAATTTGATCTTAGCAGCTGTTTGAAAAATAATTAATTAATTCATCTTGAGTTAATTTGTTGGAGAAAATCAAACATGAAGTCTATGTGAAGACATGCAACAATTTTCCCTTTGATTGAGGGAGTTAACCCTTAATTAAAGTGATCAAGACGAGTTGTACTTTGAGTTGTAATTACTTAGCTCAGTTAACTAAGTTAAGTCCAGTTAGACTAGTTCCAACAGTTTGTGGAACTGATTGTGAGTTCAGTTAGTTAATACATGCATGCATGTAACTGCTGCACTTCAGATAACTGAATATTCTCTCATAAATAACTCATGCATGTCAGTTCAGTTAGAGACCCAGTTGAGATCAGAGGAAGGGACAATGTACTATTAGTTGGAGGAATTTTCCTATATAGGAAACTCATCCATGCAGAAGGAATTATCTCCTTTAGGATTGCGTAGTTACTTTTGAGTTTAATGTGTTGTGTGAGAGGTAAATTCACACAGGTGATAGCATTGGGCCCCAGGAGAAACTGCGCAAGGAAATAGGACGCTTGGAGGGCAGAGGAGAAGGTTTTTGAGAAGCCTTTGGCTGTCTATGAGCAGCAAAGGGATTGTACTGAGAGCTGGATAGCTCGTGAGCTAAAGCTTTGGGTAATCCAGACATATTTCCACTTGTATGATAATACAGATATCGGGGTTTTTAGCTGAGGCTTTCCCCAGAGTATTCTTCTGTGTTCATGCGTGATTTCTTTCTCATTATCAGTTATATGTGTTCTATTTGATCTTGCTCATATTCAATAAAGCTTCCGCAAGTTTGTTGTAGAAGTAGATCTTGTATTTTGCTTTAGTATATTACATAATCTGTTGATCTATAGTGGGAAATTCTACATATATTCTAGTTTGTACAGATTATGTAACTAAATGGGTGGAAGCGGTAACACTCCCAAGGGCCACGGAAGAAGCAATCATAAATTTTGTGTTCAAATTGTTTGTTCAATATGGGCTTCCTCGGGAGCTTGTAATAGATGGGGGATCAGACTTTAATGCTAATAAAAGTTCAGCCACGATACAAAATTACCATATTAAAGACACAATCACTTCTCCTTACCATCCAAAGGTGAATGGGTAAGTGGAAAGCACCAATAAAATCCTATAGGTGCTTTTAACTAAAACATTATCAATAAATTTTTGAGATTGGGCTTCCAAGCTTTAGGAAGCCTTATAGGCCTATCAGACAACCTGACAAAATACTACTAGTTATTCACCTTATCAACTCGTTTTTGGTAAGGAACCCATTTTTTCGATTGAGTTTGAAGTTAAGACTCTCAGAACTACCAAGGAATTCAGATTGGATCTTACAGAAGCACAGAAACAACACTTACAACAACTCAATGAACTGGATGAAATGCATCTTCTTGCTTTACAATGTACTTCCATAATTCAACAACAGAGAGCTAAATGGCATGATCGGTTGATTAAAAAGAAAAACTTTCAGAAAGGGGATTTGGCGTTGTTATACAACTTCAGGTTCCAAGACTTTCCAAGTAAACTTCATATAAGATGGCTTGGCCCTTATGAAAATACCGAGGTTTATGAAAATGGAACGGTGTGCCTTACCACAATTGATAATTATGGCATTTCGTTCCTTGCCAGTCGACATCATCTTCGTCTATACCACCAGCCACTTAGTCGAGAATCTTTTCTTCACAAAATTGAAAATGACACCAATTTGTAGGTTGTCATCGATTGGGGAAATGTTCCTGCAGTTACAACCAGGTAAATTCTTCTTCAAAATATTCTTTATTTTGTACATAATGTAAATAATTTTTATTTATTTAATTAATTTTTTTTATAGTCATGGAGAAATCGTTGATATTTCAATCACAGTTGTTGTTCCCCTACTCATAATCGTTGTTTCCTTAATCACAATTGTTGTTCTCTTTGTCGCAATCACTGTTTCCTTTATCATAGTTGTTGTTTCCTTAGTCACAGTCATTGTTTCCTTTATCATTGTTTTTGTTCCGTTAGTCACCCCTGTTGTTTCCTTAGTCACAACCGTTGTTTCCTTTATCACAATTGTTATTCCCTTAGTCACAACAGTTGTTTCCTTAGTCATAGATGTTGCTTCGTTAACCACAACTGTTGTTTCCTGAGATGTGATTATTATTTCCCTAACTTATTAGTGTTTCTATTTCTTTAGGGCAAGGAACATTTTTTTTAAGCCTTTCTTTCATATGATAGTGGGAAACTAACTTGTTTAAACATTTTCATTGGAGAATGCTTTATGAGAATCATTATTAGAATTTTGAAATGTCCATGATTTTTAATCCCTTTTGGTATTGTAGAAAATTCATAAAAATTCTCATGATGCATTCCTCCCATCACCACTTAAGGAGCATTCTTTCACCCCAATCTCTAAAATATTATACAATCATAAGTTTTGAGGAAAAAATTAGCAAGCTAAAAAAATTAATTAGTATAATACTTTTTACACCATTCTTAGCTCTTAAGGAGTTGACATGCCACCTCATTTACTAAGTATTCTACTACTAGTAATAAAAATCACAATTTAACAGAGGATAGGAGGTCTCATCATGAGTCGGCCTACCATGATCATAAGATCTAGTGGAGTGACATTACCAGTTACCAAGCCAGGGTAATGACCTTTGGTCTTCGGATCAAAGGACAAGAGGTCTCATCATGAGCTGGCTTGTTCACCTCATTAGCTCTAGTGAATGGAATTGTTATTAACTGGTTACCATGGCAGAACAATGGCCTTCTATAAATGCTTAAAACAGATATATATATATATATATATATATATATATATATATATATATATATATATATATATATATATATATATATATATATCAAAACAAGTTTTGAAACTTCCTTAGTAAATGGGACAATGGCATCTCAAAGGGTTAAAAAGGAAACCCTGTCGAGGCTATGGACGCCTACTGGCAGCAGAGGATATGCATGTGGTATTGAAGTAAAATTAAAAATTACGATATAGCTTGGCTATTTTGTTCCACCAAAATTAATAAAGGAAAGATCATTAGATTTATTATGGACATTTAGAAAATCCTCTTAGAAAGTGGCAATGTTTGGTTGTCCATGACTATTTTATCATAATTCTACATAGTAGGGATAACTTTTTTTGGAAATTTAGCATTCTAAATTAATCTCTTTTATTCTCTCTAATGATGTACTTGATGCAACTATTGTTTCCATCCATCTATTCTTTGTAGAAATATCTACATGCCTTTATTTTGTATGCACCTTCCATGGATTATAATTCGAGTTATCATTAAACTACATGAGTCATAAATATTTCAATGACTTCCTCACACATCACATATATCCTTCACTTCCTATTTTTTCCTTTTGACTGTTACTCTGTTGCATTGCATTAATACAACCTTATCTTCTAATCATGTCAAAAATGCTATCCTAATAAAACCTTATTAACGGCTGTAGATGACCTCTAATTTTATTCGGGGGGCGAGTTGGCATCAACAGATGAATTGTTATCCGAATTTTCAAATACCATTGCATGTCATGATCACTAAGCCTCTATAATCTGTGAAAAATTATTGTTATCATACATTTTGAATTATGTTGTTTCTAACTGCAAAATTGCATTCTATTGAACAATTAACAATTGGTGGCCATTCGATCTGATATGAACCTATTCAATTACAGGCTTCAGAACATGTGTGCAACATCTTGATTCAAGCTAGATGGATGGAGTATTTTGAATGGTTACAGGGTTTCGATAATGAGGTAGCATTAGAATTCACAAGGAATTTGGACAATGGCACAACAATGGTGAGAAATACATAGATACAAGTAAGCGAAGGTGCAATAGTGAAAAATGGTACGAGATACACACTTCTCTCCAGAACGTGACCCTCTTGTTTCTGAATACTGGTGAAGAATTGATCAGAAAAGGAAAGGGGTATAACCCCAATTCATTATCGGAACCATGGAAAGAAGTAGCAGGGATCATCTAGTGATATATTACCTGTGATGGAAGGTATGATGTGGTGAGGGGACATCATCTCAAACTAATGGCATCCCTGAGGTGAAAGGTAACTCTAAACCTTCCCTACTTTCTCAATTCACTATTGCATGAGACCACTACTAGGTTAAGAAGGTCCAAAGACCAAGTCTTGGTCGTCAGTCACCATGGACTTATCAAGTTATTAATCATAAGAAGTCTTAATCAAGTTCAACAGACTTGGGAAGGGTTCCTTGGAAACCTTGACACTAGTCAAGACATTCCTTTGGGGAATGAAACAATCATTGGAACATTTTGGAATATTCCAGGCAGTGATGAGTATCTAGAAAAAGGAAATGAGGAAAATTTAAATGAAATTCTAGAGACAAAAGATACCTCACAGGGAACTGTACAAACTCTAAAACGTCAATAACTCAGTATAGAAGAGAAAAGAATGGCATCTATTCTAGATTCACTACCTAATAGAATTAGGAGTTCAACTAGACTTGTTAAGCAAGGTCGGAGTTCTTTAAACCCTCTTGAGTAGCTACCAAATGGAAACATGACTCAAGGTTTCTTCAATATAAAAGAGATTCACCAAGAAATCTTCGGAGAAAAATCAATTCAAAATTTACCACCTTCAAAACAGACACAACAAGAAACAAAATTAGCTCAAGCATTAGAATGGCTAGAGAGTTTTTTGGAAACTATTAATTTCGAAGAAGTTGTTATGCATAATCTATGACTACAGAAAAAAGTATCTTCCCTAGGCCTGGTGTATTGAGAAATGGCAACAAGAAATTGCAATTTAATTTGTCCTTGAATTAAACTAAGAATTAAAATTGAATTCTATTCTCATTGCAACTTGTAAATAGTTAATTAAGTTTAATTAACTTAATTAGCTTAGGAATTTCGAGTTGGAAGTCTATTTGTAGTCATGTATATGTTCTCCCTAAGTTTTAGGGGTCCAGCATGAGTTTAAATTGAGTTAGAAATTAGATCACCCAGTATACTAAGTTAAGTTCAGTTAAATTAGTTCTAAATTGTTTTTGGAACTAATAGAAGACTAACAGTCAGTTGGTGCACTAATGCATCCACTAGTGCTACTCCAGTTAACTGGATATTCCCTAATGAGAAAGTCATGCATGTCGATTATGATAAACAACTAGTTGAGACTAGAGTGCAGGGACAATGTACTATCAGTGGTATTATTTACTGGAGTGTAAATATCATGATGCATCAAAGATTGATCCTATGTTTGGATTGCGCAGTTTTGGAAGCATGAATTCTCTTAAAATACGAGCTATTCATCCTAGGAATTACACAAGATATTAGGAGCTTGGAGAGCTGTAGAATTGACTAAATGTTGGCCAAGAGATAGCTTGTGAGCTGAGAGAGTTGAGCATACTTGTGCGGAATTATTTTAGTGAGAAAAGTTTTGTATCTTCACTCATATTTATGATATATGCAATGAAGATAGGTGAGGTTTTAAGCAGTGGCTTCCCCCAGATACATCTTGTGTTATGTGCCATTGATTTATCTTCTTCTTGTTCATATTGTTTTCATTGATCTATTGGCTTCCGTTAGTTGAAGGTAGAAGTAGATTCTTTCCCTTTTCTTTAGTACATTGCATGAGCTTGTGAATCTATAGAGTTTTCTACATGGTATTGAAGTTGAGAATAATATACTAGAGGAGATTTCGAAGTTTTGAGTTTTGGGTTACAGCTAAAATTCGATTTTTCAATACATACTTCAGGATCAGCAGATGGTGTTCTACGTTTTCAACTCGAGTATGCCTTCGAAGGCAACTCAAATTTTATAGCCTAGAGGGATAAAATGGAGGTTGTGCTAGAGGTTAATGGCTTGAAGGAATTCATTGATCAAGAAATTCCTAAGCCAGAAACATCAGATGCACAAAATTTGGCTGAATGGAAGAAGTATGTGGCGAAGGCGAGGCAGATAATCCTTAAGGGAGTTTGAGACCACATTGTCTCAATTCTCCATGGTAAGGAAACTCTATATGCTATGTGGAAAACATTGATATACTTGTATCAGAATAATAGTGACCAAAGGAAATTGGCCCTGAAGGACAAACTTTGAAAAATCAAAATGGAGAAAGGCAAGACGATTCCAAAATACTTGACCAAGTTCACTCAGTGTCTTGATGAACTTGGAAGTGTTGGAATCACGGTTGCCAAGGATGATATGGCTAGTCTTTCTCTTCTAGGACTCCTAAAGAGCTTTCATAGTTATTAGGACTTTGTTAATGGTTGGGAGAAGCTATCAAATTGGGAATGATTATGGTCAAATTTGATGCAGGAGGAGATCAGGAGGAACACCAGGGATGGATCTTCATCAAAGACTAATGATTAAGAGAACTATGACTTAGCGATTAGGGCGAAGAAGGGGAAAGGGAAAGCTTCCCATTCTAAATCAGATTCTTATCATGGAGGTCAAAAGAAAGACATGACCAAAGTTAAGTGCTTTCATTGTCATGATTTGGACCATTTTGCTGCAAATTGTCCACTCAAGAAGTCCAAGAAGAAGTCCTCAGGAGGAGCGGCAGGTGAGGCTTTGGCCTCTCAATTCGAATTGGAATTTTCCCTCATTGCATGCATGGTGTCATCAATTATGGGAAGTGTATGGTAATTAGACAGTGGACCTTCATTCCACATGAATGGCGACAAAGAGTTCTTCAGTGACTTGGAGGAGAAAGATCTCCAGACGCATATCGAGATGGGTGACAACGAGAAGTATAGTTTTACTGGATTGGGCACGATTACTTTTCAGAGGGAGCATGGGGATCCACTCACCTTGAAGAATGTTATGTATGCGCCTAGGTTGAAGAAGAACTTGGTATCCGTTTCCATGCTTGAGGATAGATGCTATGATGTGATCTTCTCGAAAGGAAAGGCGTTCCTTCAACACATAGCCACGAGTCAAGTAAAGAAAATAGGGATTCAGGTGAAGAATCTCTATAAGTTGGAGGTAGAGGAGTTTTGATGCTTTGAGCACAAAATTAGAAAGGGTGCAGAGCTGAGACATTGGTGAGTTGTGGCACAGGAGATTGGGCCACTTGCATCATGGGGCCTTGAAGATATTGCAACAGATCTCTATCGGTCTTCCCAAAGGTATGCTTGAGCAAGTTGATACATGCCAGGGATGTACTTTGGGAAAATATACCAAGTATTTCTTTCACGACAAAGACAGTCGAGCAGAGGCTTTTCTAGAACAAATCCATTCAGATGTTTGTGGACAATTCTCAACAGCATCCATGGAAAAACACATGTATTATGTTATATTTATTGATGAATATTCTCGTAAATGCTGGATATTTTTCATGCAGAAAAAGGATCAAACTTTCACAAAATTTTGTGAGTTTAAAGATTTGGTGGAGAAAGAGTCGAGCAAGAAGGTTAAATCTTTATGGAGTGATAACAATGATGAGTATGTCTCAAATGAGTTTAAGAATTTATGTGCTGTGGAAGGGATTAAACTGTAGTTGACGACACCCCATAACTGTCAACAGAATGGGGTGGCCAAGAGGAAGAACATAAGCATAATAGGGGTAGTGAGGGTTATGTTGCATGATCAGGGCTTACCACTACATTTGTGGGCTGAGGCATGCAACGCAGCGGTTTATGTTTAGAACCGTAGCCCACATCGGATACTTGAGATGAAGACACCAGAGGAGGCTTATTCCCGCAAGAGGCCATATGTTGGTCACTTCAAGATGTTTGGGTCATCGGTATATTGCCATGTGACCAAAGATGCACGGTAGAAACTTGAGCTAACATCAGATTTGGGGATATTTGTGGGGTTCACTAATACACCTCACAACTATCAGTTGTACTTGTTGACCAATAGGATGACAGGGTTCACAGGGATGTCAGATTCGATGAGGAGAAGGCCATGTAGTTTTCCATTAAGAGGGAGCTTGAGCTACATGCGGATGAGGAGCTTTTAGCTCCTAAGTTTGAGGAGCCTCAGATTGATGTGGAGCAACCACATGCAGAGAATCCAGGAGTGGAGACATCCACTCAGGCAGAGTCTTCTAGAGAGGGAACAAAGTGCACAAGAGAGGCTGAAAGATTGTTGGATGATGCACAAGAGAATGTGGGAGCACCCACTTCTCAATGCAGACAGAGGAGGTCACCTAAGAGGTACACTGGATACATGGCTCTTATGGGCGAATGCGTTGTGACATAGCCATATTCCTTTAAGGAAGAAGTGCAGCAGCCGATTTGGGTTGATGCCATGGTGGAGGAGTATGACTCCATAGTTCGTAACAATGTTTGGGATGTGGTCCCGAGATCAGAGGACAAGTCAGTGGTGAGCTCCCGTTGGCTTTACAAGGTAAAGCAAGCTGCAGATGGTAGTGTGGAGAAGAATAAGGCTAGATTTGTGGCTCGTGGCTTTTCACAGGTAGAGGGGATTGACTATGATGAGACCTTTTCTCATGTTGCAAGGTACTCGTCAATCAGATCTATATTGGCACTATCAACACAGATGGGTTGGAAGATACATCATATGGATGTGAATACAACCTTCCTTAATGGCATGATTGACGAAAAGGTGTACATAGAGTAGCCTGAAGGTTTTGAGACCTTTGACCATGAGTCGCATGTGTGCTGACTCAAGAGAGCATTATATGGGCCGATGCAAGCACCTTGTGCTTGGTACACCAGGATAGACAGCTACTTCACCGGGTTGGGTTTCACAAAGAGTGAAGTGGATGCGAACCTATACCACATAGTTGTGGAAGGTAAAATGTTGATCATTGTACTTTATGTTGCTGATCTCATACTAACAGGTTATGATCAGCTGATCAAGTCTTTCAAAGAGGACCTTGCAAGAGAGTTTGAGATGAAGGACATGGGGCTCATGCATTAATTTCTTGGCATGTAGGTATGGCAGGGATATGGGGAGTTGTTTGTGTCTTAGGGTAAGTATGCCAATGAGATAGTTAGGAGATTTCGCATGGATAACAACAAAACCATGGAGACTCCTCTAGAAGGTAACTGGAGTAAGGAGGATGCTACTTCAAGGGAAGCTATTGTTTACAGGCTACTTTTGGGTTCACTCATGTACTTGGTGAATACACTACCAGACATGTGCTATGTAGTCAACCAGCTTAGTCAAACGATGGTTAGGACTACCAAGATGTATTGGAAGGTGACAAAGCATGTGTTGAGATACCTCAGGGGCACTTCTTAGTATGGATTATGGTACATATGAATAGAGGGAGTGAAGCTTCGAGGCTTCACCAATGCAGATTGGGTAGGGAGTCCATCTGACTGAAAAATCACACTAGGAGGGATCTTCAGTATTGTGTCAACGAAAATTTCTTGGTAGAACAGGAAAAAAAGATTGGTTGCACTTAGTTCAGTAGAGGTAGAGTACATGGCTGTGAGTCAGGAAACATGTGAGGCCATCTGGATGAGGAAGATCTAGGATGGTTTGTTTGGTCAGCAGATGGATCCAACTGTGATTTACTATGATAACCAGAGTTGTATCAAACTCTCTGAAAATCGAGTTTTTCATGATCGGTCCAAGCATATTGATATCCAATATCATCATCTTAGGTATTTTGTATTGAGGCAGATTATGTTGTTAGAGAAGATTTCCACGAAGGAGCAAGATGCTAACATTTTGACAAAGGCATTGTCAAGATGTAAATTCGAGTTTCACAAAGACAAGATCGGGGCAGCTGATAATCCCTTTCTTGTTGAGAGGGAGTGTTGAGAAATGGAAACAAGAAATTCCAGTTTAATTTGTCCTTGAATTAAAGTAAGAATTAAAATCAAATTCTATTCTCATAGAAAATTGTAAATAGTTAATTAAGTTTAATTAACTTAATTAACTCAGGAATTTCAAGTTGGAAGTCTTTCTGTAGTCATCTATATGTTCTCCCTAAGTTTTAGGGATCCAATATGAGTTTAAGTTGAGTTCGAAATTAGATCACTAAGTTTACTGAGTTAAGTTCAGTTAAATTAGTTCTAAATTCTTTTTGGAACTAATAGAAGACTAACAACTAGTTGTTGCACTAATGCATCCACTAGTGCTACTCTAGTTAATTGAAGATTCCCTCATGATAAACTCATGCATATTGATTCTGAGAAAAATGTAGTTGAGACTAGAGTGTAGGGACCGTGCACTATCAGTGTTATTATTTACTAGAGTGTAAATATCATGCATGCATCAAAGATTGATCCTATGTTTGGATTGCACAGTTTTGGAAGCATGAATTCCCTTTAAATATGGGCTATTCATCCTAGGAATTACGCAAGAGATTAGGAGCTTGGGGAGCTATGGAATTGGTTAAGTGTTGGCCAAGAGCTAGATTGTGAGCTAAGAGAGTTGAGCATACTTGTGCGAAATTGTTCTAGTGAGAACAAGATTTGTATCTTCACTCATATTTATGATATATGAAATATAGATAGGCGGGGTTTTGAGCAGTGGCTTTCACCAGATACATCTTGTGTTATGTGCCATTGATTTATCTTCTTCTTGTTCATATTGTTTTCATTGATCTATTGGTTTCCGCTAATTGAAAGTAGAAGTAGATTTTTGTCATGTGCTTTAGTACATTGCATGAGCTTGTGAATATACAGGATTTTCTACATGGTGGACTGACCTAGAACTACAAAAAGATAAAGGGACCATTTTTCCTTAAATTGAATAGATAACGGGATGAAGCCTACTTGGAATCTATCATATGCTTCGCTCCTTCTTTGGCTTAAATGCTCCAATCCTAGCTCTGATCGTTATTATTAGAACCTGCACAGTTAGATAACACAAGCCAATGATTCATGAAATCTATGCATCATCATCTAATCACTTTATTCAATAGATCAACATGGCATTGAAATATATGAAACTATAACATCATATATAGGAAAATAAGAACTACTTGCATTAATAGAAATGCATCGAGTTACAACCACAAATAGGTGTTGATCCTATAAATGAGCTCCTCTAAGTTGACTTGTCCTTTACTTGTCACAAAGTGCACCTCTAATCACCCTAATTCATGGAATATATCTCTCACATCAACAACATAAGGGTAGAATCACTCTCCAAAAGCCAATAACAACCAACTAGGTGCTTTTGGAATGAGGTAAATATATAGGAAGGAGTAGTTCATGAATTCTTATCCATTTACCAATCTAGGCTTGAGATCCAAAAGTGATGGGAGGATGAGCTCAAGGGATAAGATGGTGATTTCTCCAAGGAGGAATTAGATAGGATTTGAATATTTATACAAGGTAAATGGTTGGAACAACCTATAGAAGCTTATGGAAGAGGAAGCTTCAGAATTCTTTTTATTTTTCTCGAATTTATGGAATCAACACATCCCCATAGTTATCCAGGGTGCACTGCATAACACCCTGAGAGAAGGAGAGACTACACTGCAATGCAATTGCTCAGTTATGCAGGGTGCATTGGTCCTTAAAATCACTGAAAGGAAGGAGTTAAGGGTAGAAACTCATGGATTATGGAGAGTCATGCTTAGGGATTTAAGCAAGGATGATGACAATATGTTGAAAGATGTGAATTGGTCCCATTTCATGGCCCATTGACCAGATGCAACAAAATGCCCTATAACCAATTTCCCCCTAAAGCAAAAAGTCAGAAATGACAACTGATGACTGAAGTGCTTTACCTTGTGATAATTCGGGATGAAGAACAACTAATGAGATCATCATATGTTACAATAATTTTACATCATGAAATCTTGGCTGAGGTTGGAATACCCATACTCAACGCATAAGCTAACATTACATGTAAAATGATTAAAATATAGGTCCATAGATGTCTGATGGTGGACCCATGACGGGATGACTATCTGTATGATCATAGCCATCATACATTGTGATCTTGTATTACTCCTGAAATCACAACCAAGATGGATAAAACTAGATGCAGAGTCTTCTATCTCATTCTCATGACAAAGAAATGTGTGATTCTAACCATGTGAATTAATGAGTTGAGGTTGAACATGGTAGACGCCATCTAATTACCAACCAATGATGTAAGCCATTAATAAATGTGAGAGAAACCATCAATGATGTTAATGGATCTCAAGGTACTCTAGTACAATCCATATGGTGTGAATAAATGAGTTGATGTCAAACACCACACATAATATTTTAGTCGAAGGAAAATGAGGTAAACCTGTCACCGAGAGTGAGGAACTTGCCATCGATGTATGCAAGCACCAAGGTACCAAGTGGTGTTTATAAGTTATCTTCCTAATAATGAACTGATGTCGACAGGAAGTGACCCATCATAGGAGGGCCTTGATGTATCCCCCATCAACGACACGAATTAGGTATGATGATTTGAGACATAATGACCAGAATGATATTGATACGAAATTGGATTGGGAAAGGCAGACAAGGAATGAAGTCTTAAGAGTATTTTAGCAGATATTAACTAAAATACTTCTCTTGAACACAATGACGACAGTGAATGGAGTTGGCAGCATTTACCGAAAAGTAAGGGCTTCGAAACAATACGATAAACTAAAATAAAAGCACATTTCCCAAGCCAACATCCATGGAGATGAAGTGGAAGAGTGTCATGTTCAATAGCGACTTCCTACCATTAACGAATGGAGTACCCTGTTTTCCCGATTTCTCCAACCATACAGGTCAATACCTCTTTATTTTTTAACAAGCACGAGGAGGATAACATAGTCTTGATCTGTAAGTTTATCCTTTGGATGAATCCCTCTGAGAATATTTAACAAACCCAAAGAACGAGTAGTTCGTTCCTGTCATGAATGACAATTCCATCATTGTTTGATGTTTTAATGGGTCCAACAAAGGTATAAATCAACATCGTTTTCATGTTTAGAGAGTTTGAAAAAGAGGCAAAAAAGAAAACCATAGATGTTCCTTTTCGTAGATAGTCCCTTAGGTCTGAAAAGGAAAAAAATAATACCCAACAAAACCTCTTAGCCATGTTCGAATAAGGTATTCCTTTTACTTAAGTAGTCTATCTCAGTTCAAAAAAGGGTTAAACATATATTAAGTAGAACTCTTTTTATTTATTTATCGAGTTCAAAAAGACAAGTGCTCAGAAATATTCTCATATGTTGGGAGTCTGAAAAGAGCTAAAAGAGGACTCCACCTAGAGGAATGAGTGGTATAAAGGGTAGCAACTAGTTCCGGTCATGATGGAACTTATCAAAACACGCAAAGGTCATGAGGCTGGCTAATAAGACCACTCATCACAGTTGTTCCTCAGGAAAAGGTAAAACAACCAAGTGAAAGCGTATGATCGGCAAAGGATATGGTGACGATGGAATGAGAAAACCAAGGCTCATCTGGCATAATCAAGATGATAAAAAATGGCAATCGTGAGAGATAGGATGATAATGGTTTCATTTTACACAAGCTTGAAAAATGGGAAACTATGCTTGAGAATACTTGAAGATGGTTTCATTTTTTCACAAGCTTGAAACATGAGAAAAACTATGCTTGAAATTAGTTTGCATGCCCCTAGCATAATGACTCAATTCGAGGTACATGCCCCCCAAAATTAATTTCTTTCACCTAAGTAGACTACTGGTTACTAACAGGTGGATAGAATGAAGGTTCATTTACGTGATCAAGTGAAAGATTCAACTGTGAATTTACGAGATCTAATTAAAGACTCGAATTGGAAGGGGATCTATTTCACTTTTTAATGAGCTTGAAAAAGGAAACGAACTATGCTCATGACACCTTGTTTCATTTTTTAGCAAGATTGAAACAAAAAAAAAGGAACTTTTCTCAAAGGACCTGATTCAATTTTTTAGCGAGCTTGACACAAAAAAAGGAACTCTGCTCTGACACCTTGTTTCATTTTTTAATGAGCTTAACACAAGTAAAGGAACTCTACTCTAACACCTTGTTTCATTTTTTAACGAGATTGACACAAAGAAGGAAATCTTCTCCAGGAATCTTGTTTCATTTTTAACGAGATTGACAAAAGAAAAAGAACTATTCTCATAAGACCTTGATCATGACCTCCAAGAGGCCATGGCTTCCAACAGATTCTCATCAGATGGGAGAACAACACTATGGAAGGTATCAGAGGATCTAATGGAAAGATCAGACTCCAATTCCCCCAGTAAATTATTCACCATATCACCTACTAGATCATCAGTATATGCGGGCATGGAACAGGTTGCCACATAATTAATTTGTGGAGGGGGAGATACCAATTGCAGATAAGGTCCATTTAGGGAAGATGGTTGACTGAGAGTTAGATTAGGACCAATCTACGAAAGCTGGTTAATGGTCACGATTCTTCCTTCATGTGGGAAACACATTACACACAAGAGTGAAGAGACAAGAACTCCCATGACATAATTATAGTCACACCCAAAGAGTAAATTAAAATCCAAAGGGCCTTGGACTACCATCACATCGATATAGACAATATTTCCTCCCAAAGTAATAGGTAATTGAGGAAGGATCCCTAATGGTTGACTGGTTCCTCTGTTAAAAACCAACATATTCTAGGTAACGAGAAAACTTTTCAGAGAACCTAAAGCCTCCCAAGTAATTAAGGACAAAATACTAACATATGTGCTTTCATCTATTATTGTGCTAGGTACAACCACATTATAAGCCTATACTATGATCTGAAAGGGCACATAAGGAGGAAGTTGATATCCTGCCATTTGACTCCAATCAAAGGAAGTGACCATACTACTTGGAGGGGGTGTCGATGGAACAAGATAAATGCCCCCTTGTGTTATAGGAATGAGAGAACTTCTCTACAGTGTTGCGGGAATGGGAGGATTCCCCCCTGTGCTGTGGGAATGGGAGAACTATCCACCATTTCATCGGAACCTGAAGAATCAAGAAGAACATGAGAAATATGAAGTTCACTCTCTATGGGAAAGGCACGATCAACTAAAGGTGGAATCGAGTCAACCATTTTCTCAACCAATTGTTGGTCGGAAGCGGACTCATGGGAGAAAGATTTTGATAACCAGTTGGAAGACAAGGCTGAGAAGATGTAAGGTTTTCCAACACTTTTGAGGCTTCATCCATATAAGGACAGAGGTGAATATGACGATTCCTTTCATATAACCTACAGGGAAACTTAACTTTACCCTTTTTCTAATGGACCTTACTATCACTAGTGGATGGTTTATCACCAACATGATCTCTAGAGGTTGATGAAAAAGGATGATGTGAGCCTGTAGATCAGAATTCTAATATCTTGGGAATACTAGGACAATACCTAAGAAGTTGGCCACCCTTACAAAGCATGGAAGGGAATTTAACTTTGTGGAGATGATTGGAAGGTTCTTCCATACTAGTTGCATTCATAGCAATGGTTGCTTGGTCCCCCCTACTTATTTTGCTTCTTCTTATTCTTCTTCCCTTTCGTTTTCTTCTTAGATTCCTGGTTTCTAGAATTAATACTTTCAAGTGGCCAGGAGGAAGAAAGAGACAAAGAAAAGGCAAAGGGTCAACTTTAAGATCAACTAAAGGTTGATGTTGTTCAGGTGGCAGAGAACTTGGTCGAGAAGTAGTTTGGAAATTCAGAACCATAGGGGTCGAAAACAAACAAAATGGCAAGCTAATCGTAAATCTGGGAAGGGACAACATTGCCATATAAGGAGCACCAATATTTCCAAAAGAAGGGAAAGGAATAGGATTCCTATCGGAGGGGTTTCCTTGACTAGTGGACTCAGGAAATATTTCCATTAATCTCAACCTAAGATCCTCTAAGTAGTTTTTCCATGAATAGGATGTTATTTCGTGGTCAATTAATTGATTTTAGAAATAAAAGAAACAAAAATAAAACAAAGGGGTAACTAAGCAAAAGGGTTTACGAAGTACCCGTGAACTACAATATTCACCTTGGTGAACCAAGGAATTAATGTACGTATAGGAAATCTCCCCCAATGTTGTGTTTGGTGTATCAAAATATACAAGATGGCTGACTTAGTTACCTATGGTGAGGATAGAAAACTATTGTGGACTTCCAAAATATACTTGAAAATACATGGAAGTGCAGTCCGTAGTAGTGTTTTCTAATGTGTAACCATTCGATGAGAGTGTTCCCATATAATTTTCATGCATCTAGCACCATTCGATATACCCAAAGGTACGTTGAGAATGATCTGATACACTTACGTAAGTGGAATGGGATATCACCCCTAGAATGAAAGAATCTATCATATTCTTCACTCCTTCCTTGGATTGTATGATCCAATCATAGCTCTGATAACTATAATTGAACTTGCATAGTCAAACAACACAAGCCAACGATCTACTGGATATATGTAGAATCATCTAATAAATTTATTCAATAGATCAACATGGTATTGAAATATATGAAACCACAACATCAAATATAGGAAAATAAAGAACTCTTTGCATTAATATAAATGGAGTGAGTTACAACCAAAAATAGGTGTTGATCTTGTAGAATAGCTCCTCCAAGTTGACTTGTTATTTCCTTGTCATAAAGTTCACCTCTAATCACCCTAATGCATGGAAACATATCTATCACAATAGTATCATAAGGGTAGAACCACTCTCCAGAAGCCAACAATAATAAACCATGTGCTTGTGGAATGATGTAAATATATAGGAAGGAAAGGTAGTTCATGAATTCTTATCCATTTACCAATCTAGGCTTGAGATCCAAAAGTGATGGGAGGATGAGATCAAGGGATAAGATGGTGATTTCTCCAAGGTGGAATCATATATGATTTGAATGTTTATCCAAGGTAAATGGTTAGAACAACCTCTAGAAGCTTCTAGAAGAGGAAGCATCAGAATTCTTTTTATTTTTCTCGAATTTATGGAATTAATGCACCCCCATAGTTATGCACGGTGCACTGCATAACACCCTGAGAGAAGGAGAGTCTGCACTACAACATAGTTGCTCAATTATGCAAGGTGCACTGGTTCTCAAAATCACCGAAATGAAGGAATTAAGGGAACAAATCGGGGATTAGGGAGAGTCATTCTTAGGTCTCGGTAGAAGGATGATGATAATATGTTGAAGGATGTGAATTGGTCCCATTTAAAGGCCTATTCACTAGATGAGACAAAATGTCCCGTAACAGATTCCCCCTAAAGCGCAAAGTTAGAAATGAAAACTGATGACTAAAGTGCTTTACCTAGTGACAAGTTTGGATCAGTAACAACTGGCGAGATCATCTTTTGTTACAATAAATTTACATCATGACATCTTTTCTAAGGGAGGCATACCCATTCTCAACACATAAGCTAACATTACATGTAAAATGATCAAAATAAGCATCCATAGATGACTAATTATGGACCCATGACTCGATGACTGTTTGTATGATCATAACCATCATACATTGTGATCTTGTATTACTCCTTAAATCGCAGCCCGGATGGATGAAACTAGATACGAGGTCTTATATCTCATTCACGCGACCAACCAATGTACAAGTCTAATCATGTGAATCAATGGGCTGAGTTCGAAGATGGTAGACACCATCTGATTAGCGACCAATCATGTAATCCTTTAACAGATGCGAGAGAAACCACTGATGATATTAATGGACTTGAAGGTACTCTAGTACAATTCGTATGGTGTGAATAAATGAGTTGATGTCGAACACCACACATAATCTTTTGATCGAAGGACAATGATGTAAATCTATCGCCGAGAGCGAGGAAAATTTCCGTTGATGTATGCAAGCACCAAGGTACCAAGGGGTGTTTCTCTGTCAAATTCCTGGATAATGAACTGATGTCGATAGGACGTTGTTTGTCATAGGAGGGACTTGATGTATCCCCCATCAACCTCACGAAACGTGTATGATGATTTGAGACAGAATGATCAAAATTATGTTGATATGGAACTAGATCAGGAAAGGCATACATGGAATTACGACTTAAGAGTATTGTAGCATATATTAACTAAATGACTTCTCTTAAACACAATGACGACACTGAATGGAGTTGGTAGCATTGACCCAAAACCAAAAGCGGAGGCTTCGAAACATTGTGATAAACCAAAATACAAACACATTTCCCAACCCAATAACCACTAAGATGAATTGGAAGAGTGTCATGTTCAAGAGTGACTCGCTGCCATCAACAAATGGAGTACCATGTTTTCCCAATTTCCCCAACCATAATGGTTAGTACCTCTTTATTTTTTAACAATCTTGAGGAGGATAACATATGCTTAATCTATACATTCATCGTTTGGATGAATGTTGGGTCAAGGCCATGAATGAAGAACTTGAGCAAATTGAAAAGAATAATACTTGGGAATAAGTTCCTAGACCTCATGATAAAAATATTATAGGAACCAAATGGATATTCAAAAACAAGCTGAATGAAAATGGAGAAGTCATTAGAAACAAGGCCAGACTTGTTTGTAAAGGGTATGCTCAACAAGAAGGTATATATTTTGAAGAAACTTTTGCACCTGTTGCTAGACTTGAAGCCATAAGGATGTTTCTTGCTCTTTCTAGCTTTCAGAAATTCAAAGTATACCAAGTGGATGTAAAATCTGCTTTCCTTAATGGAGATTTAGAAGAAGAAGTTTACATTAAACAACCAGAAGGATTCATTCTTGAAAATGATGCAAAGCTTGTACGAAAACTCAGAAAGGCTCTCTATGGTCTAAAATAGGCTCCAAGGGCCTGGTATTACCACCTTGACAAATATCTCCACCAACAGGGTTTTTTCAAAAGGGTCAGCAGATAGTAATCTATATACAAAGATTGACACTGATAAATTGCGAATAATTGTTGTTTATGTTGATGATATCATTTTTGGTAGCAAAGAAGAATCCATGAGTCAAAATTTTGTCTCAGTAATGCAGCAAGAATTTGAAATGTCCTTGCTTGGTGAGCTTACCTATTTTCTTGGTCTACAAGTTCAACAAAATAAAGATGGTATTTTTCTTTCACAAACCAAATATCTCAAATAGATCTTGAAAAAGTATGGCATGTAAGATTCTAAACCTGTATGTACCCCAATGGTAATAGGATGTAGTCTCAGCTCAAATAATGAATCAGCGGCAATACATCAACCAACTTACAGATCCATGATTGGTAGTCTGCTTTATCTAACAGGTACCCGACCTGACATTATGGATGCAGTAGGAATAGTTGGAAGATTCCAAGAAAATCCAAAGGAATCACACCTTCAGGTAGTCAAAAGGATTTTCAAATATCTTCAAGGAACACATAACTTTGGTTTATGGTATCCTAGAGATACATATCTTACACTTCATGCATATACAAATGCAGATTGGGCAGGAAGTGTTGATGACAGAAAGAGCACTAGTGGTGGTGCATTCTATATGGGTTCCAGGTTAGTGTCTTGGTTAAGTAAGAAACAAAGTTCAATTTCGTTATCTACAGCTAAAGCAAAATATGTGGGTGCTGCATCTTGCTGCACACAACTACTTTGGATGATGCAAACATTGCAAAACATTCAGATCACATGTACTCCACCCATCTCCATTCTATGTGATAATACAAGTGCCATCAAGATTTCAAAGAATCCAATCATGCACTCCAAGACCAGGCACATACCCATCAAATACCATTTTCTACATGAACAAGTGCTTGAACAAAAGGTCAAATTGGAATATGTTCCCTCCAAAGAATAGGTTGCAGATATATTCACTAAACCACTGCCCAGAGAGACATTTGAATATCTCAGACAAAAGTTGGGAGTAGTTGCTACCTCATCCTGCTGTTAAATCATAATTTTCAGAAAAAGATGATTATACACGTGTTTCTTGAAGTGTAGTCGCATACACATGCGGGTTTCTATGGGTCAAGGAGCGTATATGTTTTTCAGGCAAGAAAAATAGTGGGGCAGGCTCTAATATGGGTGCTCTGACTGATATTGATGATATGCTTTATTCATTAATTTTATATGACTAACAAAGATGCCTTGATCTTTGACCTGTTAACAATGCACAGGTAGCACCGGTTCAGGGGGAGCATTAGCCTTCACGTACCTTCAGCATTGTTGGCATTACGGTTGCAGAGTCCAGCTATGGCTTCAGATATTTATACCATTTGCTGCTTAAGTCATGTAAAAGTCTAGGGTGTGATATGTCTTCTCATACATTTGAATGGGTCCTCTTGGACAAATGATGTAATCCCCACTTTACATGGGATGAATGATGTAATATTTCTTGTTTTTGTCATGTATAAACAATTGGTATATCCCCACTTAGTTGGGTGGATGAGTCAAATTTGGTATATCCCCACTTGGTTGGGAGATGGATGTATGTATGAGTCATTGGTGATAGGAAGGTCATCCTCACATAGTTGAGTTATAGAGTCATATTTTTGCAGACTTTTCTTGTGCTCAGAGGGAGCATGGACTCAATCATGGGAGCTCAATCAGTACACTTCAGCATATCAGAGAATTCAACATGCACTCAGGGGGAGCATGATCAGCATAATGTATGTCAAAAGGGGAGCATGACCCTTTTCCCTTGATGTCAAAGGGGGAGAGTGACTTGGTGTTGTTGTTTCCATCAAGTCCAAAGGGGGAGATTGTTGGCATTATGATAAAGGTGTTGTCCTTGATGGCAACTCACTCAGATGAAAGATCACAGTACAACAAGTTAACAACACAAAATTACAGATCAAACTACAAAGAATGAAGAAAGAGAGGTATATGCAGGTTCACCTTGACCAAGCTGCGTATACACAAAGGTTCACTAAAAAAAAGTAGCATATACGTACACACGCACTTTCACAAAAGGAAAAGCGTGTATATCTTGGAAAACTAAGTTTTTGGTCCGAGGTATTTGGTCCATGATATTTTGATCCATGGTATTGGTCCAAGGTATTTGGTCCGAGGTATTGACCCTAGGTATTTGGTCCAAGGTATTGGTCCTAAGTGGTTTTGGTCCATGGTATTGAGAAAGGCCTAAAACTATATAAAGAGGAGAAGATCATTAGGCTAAAGTGTGCAAGTATCGAATATCTGATTAAATGTGAGATCTAGTATGCAGGTTATTGGCTTATGGTTCTTTTCTTGATCTGAACCAAGGATGAACCTTAGCGGTTGATGAGGGATTAGATCTAATGATGGATCACAATCTTAAGGGTTGAAATGAATTATCATTATGTGGTTTTTCTCATGTATATTCTAGATCTGAATACTGATGCATGTATTATTCTGTAAATTTTATGATTTGGGTATAACTAAAGTCTAGAATAGTTGTAAAATTATGAATTAACTTTTACAGATGTATACGCTGGTTGGATTTGATAAAAGCGTGTACACACGCTGGTTCGACAAAGGGAAGTAGCGTAATCCTTCTAAAGAATGCTTCAGTTGTTTTTGTTTGCTGTTGCAGAGTTCTAGGTTCTGTTCTAATGACTATATTCTGGTGACAGTATTCTAAATGATCATATTCAGGGGTTCCAGTGATTGGTTTATGTACTTGATGATTGTATTGCAGCTATGATGTTGTTGATGGGTCCAATATGAAAATTGAATGAAACGTGGCCTTCAGATTGTGGTGTTGTGTTCTAGGAGTATCCAGTCTGAAAATTCATGAAACGTGGTCCCTGGTAGAAGAGTATTTTCTGTAGGGTGGCACCTACATACTAGTAAACAAATTGGCTAGTACAAGAGCTAGGGGGTTGTAGCTCCCTTTCAGTAGAAGCTGGAGAACGAGAGAAGGTTGCAACCTTCTGCAGGTGGGTGCCTACGTGCTGGTATAAGTCTGCACCAGTACAAGATTGTAAACATATTTTCTTATTATTAAAAGAAGACAGAGACGACAGCAACAGGTGGTTTTTACCCACATTGGGTTTCCACCTTATATCTTGGTGTTCATGTGTGTTGCTTATGTGTGATGCTTTATTCTGCTTTTACTACACTGTCTAATAAATCTCTGATATACTGGTTAAAGTTCAATACATGATAAACTGTCTAAATCAAAAGTTATCTGCATATATGTTGGTTGCTTTAAGTACAGTCACGTGTACATGCTAGTTCACTTAGTTGAAGTAGCGTATATAAATCTGTTTGGGAAAATAAATTATTGATCTGATAATACTGATTCACCCCCTTCTCAGTATTATTTCCAACAAAATGATGATGAGAACACCAATTATTTGAAGCACTCAATGATCAAACAATTAGTTTGGTAATGACTTAATTGACAAGAACAAAGAAAAATCTAAAAAAATTCTTATCGAAGGCATTCAAAACAAAAATAAAACAAGATGAAGGATTATGATAGACAAGGACACACTAAAGGACATAAGGATGACCAACTAGAAAAAATTTAATTAGAGAGAAAATCACAAAAAGGAAATTTTTTGCATCAAACCGGAATCATAGCAGATGTTGAAAGGGCTAGGGTGCACTGCAATGCAGGTGCAGAGAAGGTTAGGGTGCACTGCAACACACTGTCTCTAGACCACAAGATGCAATGATTAAGGAAAGCCAAGTTCCAACACAAAGACCAAATCAAGCTCAATGAAAGGTCTTCCTAGGGTCTATTAGGATCTGAGTGAGGCAATTAAGGCTAAACATGTTGAAAATGCAACAAGATGATGGAGCTTAGTGAAAAGAAGTCGCCTTCACTAAGTGAGCTCGTAGGCTATTTTTGGCGCAAAGTCTATTTTTAGACTATGTCTATTTTTAGACATATGGATCATGGTCTATGAGTTGCAGTATGCTATTTGTGGATGATTGGTCATGTTGGGAAAAATAGATGGACTTCTATTTTTGGTTCACAGCGGTGTGATCATTTTTAGACTGCCAGGCTAAAAATAGAAACAGTCAAATATTATTAGCCCTTAGTAATATTTGGACTCTAAACTTTATCTTATTCTCTTGGAGCACTTCAATTCGAGCTACGGATGTGGCACATGCAACTGACAGAAGGAAATACGCTTTTCTTATGTGTTAGTTGAGCTATTGCATGGAGGACTTCAGTTAGAACTCATGCATGTGAGTTCTGTGGAGTTGGATGTGGAGTTGATGGAGTTGTGTTCAGTTGAACTAGCTGTATTCAGTCTAACTGAAGAATACACTAGTGATGAGTTGTGTGAATTGATTGTTAATTAATTCACTAATTATTAAATCATAAAGAAACTAAAGAATACATCAGTTAACTCAGTGCATGGACAGTTCAACAGAGACAGGTGTTAGAGGTAAGTGAAAGGGTGAGTTGTGACTATCAGTTGTGCATGAGATTTGCACAATCAATGGGATTGAGTTATGCCAATGAGGATTGCGCAGTGTGGGCAAATAACAAGGCAATTGTAGCTTGTGCTCACGTGATTTTGGATCAGCCAAGGTAAAAACGAGTTTGGTTCAGCCATTCATCATTATTCTCATGCAGGATTGCGCAGTGGAGGCAGGGCAAGCAGCAGAGGAGATTTGAACCTGTGATTGATTCAGATCGGAGCTAGTTTGTGTGTAACAGGTGGAGATAGTATTGAGTACTTGTGAGGAGTATTGTACTATGTATTGTTACATGTTCTCAATCAATATAATATACATATAGTTAGGGGTTTTCAGCTGTATGCTTTCCCCGGTTACATACTGTGTTAATGTGCGCATGCGATTGATGTTTCATTGTTTTTAATTCTACAAAATTGATGATCAAAGTAGAGGAGGTTATGTATTATGCATGCATTCCGCAAATAGTGTATAATCAGGATAATCTATGTGAATAAGTGTTATATTATTCAAAATTTCTACAAAACAAGAGGCAAAACAAGCACTAAGGACAAGGAAAACCACCAAGGGAATGAACCAATCCCCAGTGGAGTCACCAATTTTTTATGCGGGATCTATGACTGCAAACATAAGTATCTTCCCTAGGCCTGGTGGATTGACCTAGAATAATAGAAAGACAAAGGGACTAATGGTTTCCTTAAAGTAAATAGATAACGTGATGAAGCCTACTTGGAATCTGTCATATACTTCGCTCCTTCCTTGGATTGAATGCTCTAATCGTAGCTCTGATCGCTATTTAGAACATGCATGTAGAGCCTCTAACTTGCACTTGATTATCCATCATTACCTACAACTTTTCCTCACTTATCCCTCTCTTTTGCTCTATTTTCCGCATAAACTTACCCAGATCATTACATTTGATGTCTTTAAGCATAATTGGTTAACTTTGCTTATGTTTTACTGTTGGTTTAGATTTTTGACATATAAACAGAGTTTCCGCAGTTGTTCAGCAATTCCGCAGCTGTTCAGCAATTCCGCAGCCTTTTTGTTGTTTGATATGCTCCACGTGTCTTCTCAAGGAACGAACTACATGGGCATGTTGGGTTGGATGTACACATGGATCGTATGCTATTGGATGAGCCAAACCAGTCACGTATGCCCTTGGTCAACGCAGGTATTCCCTCGGTCAAACGGTCAAGTTCTAAACGGTGGCACGGGAGCCGTGAGCAGTTGGGACACGGAACTATAGCTGGCACCTCCTCCACGCCATGAAGACAGCTAAAGATAGGATCCAAACATATATTTGTCTCCCATGATGACCGTTTCCCTCAAAAGTGCACGGAGTTGCCTACGTGTTTGCTGCACAAGTTAATTAGCTAAGACTGCGTGTTGCTGCGTAGTTAATAAGTTAGGCTGTAGTTGCTTAGTTCACGCAGAGAGTAGTTGCCTCTGTGCTTATAAATAAAGCGTGTGCCAACGCTTATAGATTAGCTTTTTGAATATTGTAATTGCTGCGCTGATTTTGTTATAAAAACTCTGTTTTAGAAGGCTGTTCCTACAGCACTTTTCACTGTATTTTGACATGCTGGTTTTATAAAAAGAAGACTGTTCTGTTCACCTTTTCGTAGCTGATCTTTTAAGTTGGTTGCGCGGATGGAGGGCCCCCATCTATGACAGCCCGTGTACATAGTGTTTGATTTCATTTTCCTGCTTTCAGCAATTTCTATTTCTTTCATCATGTATAATAGTGTAACATTTGATTCCATGTCATTTTATTTCCAGCATTCATTTTAAACTGATCAGTATTGTTCTTTTGCAGGTTTTTAACCCGGGATTGTTTTTGTCTTTGTGTATTTGCTTTATATCTGATGGTATTTTCAGTTGACATATTCAAAGTTGCTGCCTTTACTCTATTTTCATAGCTGATTTCTAGTTTAGTTTCTCAAAGTTGTATGTTAACATATTGATGGTCTCTTTATCATAAGTTGTTCATCTTTTAGAGATCAGAATACTAATAAATTACAGCTGGCTTTGAGTACTTTTTAGACTAATCTTTAACTACTTCCTAATCGTGCTTCACATAATTCCATATGCTGGAAGCAGAGAGTTAGGAAGAGCTGAACATTATAACTAGTCTTTAAAGTAGATTTTTCTCATTTTTGATCACTTTTTAAACTCATCTCTAACTACTTCCTAATCGTGTTTTACATAGTACCATATGTTGGAAGCAGAGAGTTAGGAAGAGATAAACATTATCATTGGTTTTTAAAGTGGTTTTCTTACCTTTTTATTTGCAGCAGCATGAATAGTGTCTAGTGCCATTAGAAAGTGGTTCTTTGCTTTCAGTTCATTTCAAATTCTTTATTTCTTTCAAGCTTTTTCTTTGAAAGTTTAGAAGGTAGTTAGAAATCACCTGTAACACACACTCACTCATTTAGAAATCACCTTACACACACACTCACCCATCTGTTTATAAAATCTCCATTCCATCTTAGGAAGATAAATTGACCACAAACAACACCCCCAAATGACAAAAAGATCTAAGAGGTTGCTTAAGTACATATAGTACACCTTCACTTCATCAGCTTACGAGCCCCGGGTTGACAATTAATGACATCAATTTAGAAACACTAAATTGACAAAACATTTTGGCGCCGTTGCCGGGGAAGTGAAATTAAGTAGCCATATTCTTAGAAAAAAAAACATAAAAATTTCAAGGAAAGAAGTTGATAACCTATCAAAGTATGCTCTCCTCTTGCACTTCAAGATGATCTGGAGGATCAGAAAAGAGAAAGTTATTGATTTGGTAGTTTCTTGAGTATGCTCTCTTCTTGCACCTAGAGTGACCTGAAAGATCAGAAAAAGAACTATTAACTTGACTTGAAGAAAAAAAAAAAATGACATGCATAGAGCTAGAGATTCTAGGGGAAGGTTTTTAGCTAGAGCTCGAAGTTCAATTTTTACAAGTCCATCTGCTTCAAGGGATAGACAAGAGACACCTCCCTTATCTCCAACCGACACTCCTAGTCCTAGAATTCCTGGAATTCAAGAGCCAAGAGTTGACTCTCCTACACCCTCTATTGAATTTGAACCAGGAAGAGACTCTTCCCTTTCTCCTACAGAAAGACCAATTGTAATTGAGGAAGTGGAATCATCTGAAGAAGAAGGAGAAATCTCTTCTCATTCACCCTTTGTAGAGGAACCAGAAGATTTTGAAATCCCTAGGAGAACCATCATGGCAGAGGAAGAAGGAGGTGGTAGAGGTAGAGGTAGAGGTAGAGGAGGAGGAGGAAACAACAACAAAAATGGAGGTAGAGGTCCCCTTGGAGGAGGAAATAGAGATGGGGATAATTCATTTGGGTTTCCCATTGTTAATGAGGATTCCCGAGCCACTATGAAAAACATATCACCATCTGTCCTCCCAAATTTCCATGGGTTAAGGACTGAGGACCCTGAAACATTTTTATTTGAGTTTGAAGTGGTGTGTCGAACTTATGACTACCTGGATGACTCTCAAAAACTCAAATTGTTCCCTTCAACATTGAAGGATCAAGCCTTGAAATGGTTCATGGGGTTACTCACTCAATCCATTAGGTCTTGGGATGAAATGAAACAGACATTTTTGGATAGGTATTTGGACTATTGTATGCCTACTAATCACAAGGATGAGGTTTTTAAAATGATACAAAGAGAAGATGAGATCTTAGAAGATTTACTTGAAAGATTTCAATATAACTTGAAAAGAGCAAAAATGAGTAGCTTGGATGAAGAGACCTTAAAAGCCCTCTTATTAAAAGCCATTAGGGATGAACGGATAGATATCTTAAACATGATGGGGAAAGGGGATATTTCTCAACTTTCACTCAATGATATAGCAGAACTTTGTATCCATCTCTCAAGAGGCAAATCAAAAACTCAAAAAGGGCCTAGAGATCCTTCTCTCCTTAGAGCAAATAAATCTGCAACAGGATCAGTAAGTAGGGCTGAAATCGGCAATATGCTTGATGAATTCAAAACTGACATCTTAGGGAGTCTTAGTGAACAACTAGATACCCTTAAGATTCACAATAAACAAAAAGCAGAAGCTGAGGCTTTGGCCATTTTTTGCCCAAAATATAGAAAGAAACATGCTTTAAGGGAATGTCCCTTGGACACACACATTGTAGAAACATGTGTAATTTGCTCAGAAACTCATGAGACTAAGGATTGTCCTTCAATACCTGGCCTCAAAGCAGTCTTTCAAGAGGATCCAAGTACACTTGAATCTCTCTTTTTTATTGCAAGGAGACCTTGGCAAGGGAAACATAATCAAGGGTTTAACAACTCTATGAATTCTCAATCCCAACCAAATTGGAATCCTTGGCAACAACCTTGGCCTCAACCTCAAAATGCTTTTCAAGCATGGATGCAAAGCATGCAAAATCCTTATGGGAGATTTGCTCAATTCTATCAATATCCTCCATCATTTTAGAATCAGCAGGCTCCACAACTTCCAAATCAAGGTCAACAACTATCATTGCCATACCCTCAACAACAACAACCCCCTCCACAAAATCAAAATTCTCAACTATCGCTTCAATCCCAGCAGAAATCAAATCAACTTCCCTCTCAGCCATTACCAAATCCAAATAATAGGAACCCTCAAAATGCTTACATGATGGAAGGTCAACCATTCCCTACCTATATGGTTGTTCCTCTCAATGAAGTACAACTCAGATCAGGTAGAATCTTAGATCAACCTTCTACAAGTGTTCAACAACCAAGCATTTCTGAGGAAGAATCTCTCAAAGTCAATAAGGGTTCTGAAGTATCACTTCAAAACCAAAATATCCAAAAAGAAAAAGAAAAAGAATCAACCTCTACAACTCCCATAGTTGAGCAACCTACACCTTTAGCTACACCTCCTTTTCCTGAAATATTACAAATTGAAAAAGGAGTGGAAAAGCAAATATGGGTGCCTGACTATATTTTTCTAGATGAATTGAAGAATGTCTATATCAAGATCCCCTTGTTACAAGCCATTAAGGAAATTCCCATTCTAGCGAAGACAATAAAGGAGTTGAGTTTGAAGAAAACAGGAAAGAGAACCAGAGATACCAAAAGGATACATCTAGTTGGAAAAATTGCAGACATTATGATGGGTAAGATTACCATGCAAAAATATGTGGACCCCGGTAGCCCTATTGTCAAGACTCATATTAATGGGGTTGAAATCCCAAATACTTTGATTGATTTAGGAGCCGCTATCAACATCATGAGTAGACAGACCATGGATCAGTTAAAGCTTCCTAACCTTCTCTTTACACCTACTTTACTGCAACTTGCAGATAGATCAATCATTAAACCTGATGGTGTATTGGAATACATTCCAGTCTCCCTAGACTCTTGGGAATATCCAGTTGATTTTATGATTTTAACTCCCAAGAACAATCTAGGAGGACATCCTCTTATCTTAGGAAGACCTTGGTTAGCAACAGCTGATGCTTTTATCAGTTGTAGGTCTGGGGACATGTATATATTAGATGGTAATTCCACCAAGAAATTCAACTTGTATCCTCCAGCAAAGGCAATAACAGAAATAGGAGAAGATGAGTGGGTTGATGATGAGGATACTATTCAACCTGTTCTAACCATCTCTGAGATCAGTGAGGATAGTCAAATTCTAAATACATTAGAAAATTTTGAAATACCTTTAGAATATGACTCTACACAGTTTCAGTTAGATGCAGACATTGAATATCTCTCCTCTAGACAGATGTCTCTCTTCTCAATGGAAGAGTTTGGTAGTTCTACAGTTGAAATCCTTCCAGGAAAAACATTGAACATTAACAAAAACTTGGAAAGACCACAACAAGAAGAATTAACTAAACTGTTGCAAAAACATTCCACTGCATTTGCATGGGAATACACTGACATGAAAGGAATCGATCCTAAGACTTGTATTCATCACATCTATATTGAAGAAAACAGCAGACCTATTAGGCAACCACAAAGAAGGATGAATCCAAACCTTAGGGAAATCGTGAAAGAAGAACTCCAGAAATTGCTCAAGGTAAACTTCATTTACCCCATTTCAGATAGCCAATGGGTTTCTCCCTTGGTTATAGTGCCCAAAAATTATGGTAAATGGAGAGTTTGCATTGATTATCGAGAATTGAACAAGGCAACCTTAAAGGATCATTTCCCTCTACCTTTTATTGATCAGGTACTAGACACTTTAGCAGGTAAAAAGTATTTCTCATTCTTGGATGGTTTTAGTGGGTATAATCAAATTCAGGTAGCACCTGAAGATCAAGACAAAACCACATTTACTTGTCCTTGGGGAACTTTTGCCTACCGAGTACTCCCTTTTGGATTGTGCAATGCACCCGCTACATTTCAAAGGGCTGTACTAGGAATCTTTTCAGATCTGATTCATGATTGTGTAGAGGTATACATGGACGATTTCACAGTTTATGGTAATACATTTGAAGAAGCTTTGGAAAATTTGGAAAAAGTACTGATAAGATGTAAGGAAACAAATCTTTCTTTAAGTCATGAAAAGTGTTTTATGATGTTTACTGAAGGGATTGTTTTAGGACATCATATTTCAGGAGATGGGATTAAGGTTGATAGATCCAAAGTTGAAGTCATCTCTAAGTTACCTGTTCCAAATTGCCAGAAAGATGTTAGAAGTTTTCTTGGGTTTACTGGATATTACAGAAGATTTATTGAAAACTTCACTAAGATAGCATCTCCTCTTTTCAAATTGCTTACCAAAGACTGTGAGTTCAAATGGGATCCTGAGTGTCAATCTGCCTTTGAAGCTTTAAAGACTAGAATATCTGAAGCACCCATCTTAAGGGGGCCAAATTGGAAACTCCCTTTCCACATTTCTACTGATGCTTCAGATACAGCTCTAGGAGTTGTTTTGGGACAAAAGGATTTGATCCCTTATGCCATTTATTACACCAGTAAAAATTTGACTCCCACTGAGTTAAATTATACTGTTACAAAAAAAGAGTTCTTAGCTGTGGTACATGCGATCAATAAGTTTAGACACTACATAACCGGCTATGAAACCTTTGTCCATACTGATCACTCTACCATAAGATATTTAATGAACAAACCTGTTACTAATGGTAGAGTTACAAGATGGCTTTTACTCTTACAAGAATTCAACATTACTATGTTAGATAGACCTGGAAAACAAAACACAGTAGCTGATTTCTTGTCTAGAATCCAAAACACTAATGAAGATTCTCCAGTAGAAGATAAGTTTCCAGATGAATACTTGTTTGCAGTAACTACCAAGACCCCTTGGTATGCAGATATGGCTAATTATCTAGTTATAGGGAAGCTACCTCTACACTTATTTCCTAATGAGAAAAGGAAAATCATTCAGGAGAGTTCACATTATTCTTGGATTTCTAATGAATTGTTCAAAACAGGGCCAGATTGTATAATCAGAAGGTGTGTTCGGGAAGATGAAATGCCTGACATCCTTAAGGCATGTCATGATGAACCATGCGGCGGGCACTTTGCTGACAAGAGGACAGCCTATAAAATCCTTTCTCTAGGATATTATTGGCCTTCTCTCTTTAAAGATGCAAAGCAGTATGTTAGAAGGTGTGACAGCTGCCAAAGAGTTGGGAGACCAACTCCTTCAAATGAAATGCCACTACAGCCTCAGGTATGCATCGAACCCTTTGAGAAATGGGCTCTAGATTTCGTTGGACCAATTAATCCACCATCAAAGCAAAAGAAGTATATACTGGTTTGTACTGATTATGTTACTAAGTGGGTAGAAGCCAAGGCATTGCCTTCTGCCACTGAAAATTCAGTTGTTCAATTTCTTTTTGAGGATATTTTCACTCGTTTTGGTGTCCCAAGGGAAATTGTAACAGATCAGGGCAGCCAATTTACATCTAAATTGATGGAGAAGCTGATGGAGGAATATAAGATCAAGCATAGAACATCTACTCCATACCATCCGCAATCAAATGGCCAAGTGGAATCTACCAATAAAGTTCTTGAAGGCATTATCACTAAGACTGTTCATCTTCATAGAAGAGATTGGGCGGAAAGGCTTCCTGAAGCCTTATGGGCCTATCGAACCACATGGAGGAACACAACATGACATTCTCCCTATGAACTTGTTTATGGGAAGGAAGTCCTGTTCCCCATTGAGTTCCAAATCAAGACCTTCAAGATGGCAGTCCAATTGGGGATGAGCCTCACAGAAGCCCAAAGACACAGAATGGACCAGCTAAATGAGCTAGATGAAATAAGACAAGATGCAATTCTAAGGACCGATCTAGTTCAGCACCAAAGATCTAAATGGCATGATCGTCATATCAAAGAAAGAAAGTTTCAGAAAGGAGATTGGGCTCTATTGTTTGATTCAAAATTTAAGGACTTCAAAGGAAAATTTCAAACTCATTGGCTTGGGCCATATGAGATTGATGAAGTCTTTAAAAATGGAGCAGTTCGAGTGAAGACCATTAATGAGCTTCAAACACCTCTTATTGTGAATGGCCATAGATTGAAAGTCTATCAGAGGCCACTCTCAAAAGAGGAATTTGTCAAGTTGTTTAAAGAAGATTCTGCAATCAGGTTGGTGGAGAAGGATTCTTCTCCTCCATTAGCCTAATCTTTGGTTTTTGAAAAAGAAAAAAAAAAGAAAAAGAAAAGAATAAATGTATAAGCCTGAAAACCAATCTCTGATTGGCAGTCTTATACAGAAAACCTGAGGTGAAAATCAGGGTCACCTGACACCTCATGTTTTCCAAAAAAATCTCTCTCTCTTCCATCTTATTTCGCCATTTCATCCACTTCATTCACCATCTTATTCATTCAACCACTCTCACTCCACCTCATTTCTTTCCATTCATCCATCCATTACATTCCATTCCACCAATAAAGTCATTGTCAGATTTATTTTTACACAGCTAAAGTTGTTTTGTGCAGTCAGAAGGGTATTTCTGCAATTTCTGCAGCTGAGGAGCAATTCCGCAACCAATATCCCAATTCCGCAGCCAATACACTTTCTGCACCTGCATAAGAAAAAACACAGTCTGTTTAAAGAAGGAATCTGCAGTCCAAAGGTCATCAGCAAAAAATTGAAAGGTCATGTAGCAGCAACAAACAATGAAAGGTTAATGTCAGATAAGAAAAAGGAATCAAAACGCGGACACCTAAGGTATGATCTAATTTCTAAACCTATGGTTATAACATTTTGCATAGTTTACGGGTTGTGTTTTTTGCCATTCAATGTAATGATTGCCAATCCTCTCCATTACTCGACCAAAATCCCCGTATCTCTCAGCCTTAACAGCCACCATTCATCACGATTTAAAAGCCCACACACGGCTGCGTTTCCATTTAAATTTTCGTACCTAAGTGACGTAGACAATTGTACTACGGCTCTCTGCGTTATGATTCCGCAGCCAAATGTACACTCATGACCGAAGTCTAAGGACTTAACCGTTTCTTCCCATCATTCATAACCCTCCTACGCATGTATTATCTCATTCACGCAGTTGTTTCACTTCCACATTTTCCTTGCTTTCCACTGCTCTGCCTTATTCACCATTCTGTCATCGTAACCATACTCTGTTTCGTTTATCTCCTCTGCTAAACTTTGACCACTGTTGTGAATGTATTACGGCTGTTGTGTTGAAGCCGTAAGTCTACTGTGTGGAAACCTCTGTTGAAGCCGTAAAGATGTTGAGTTAAAGCCACTGTTGAAACCATATAACCCTTCCTCAAGAGTATTAAAACAGAGCCAGAGAATCGATGGGTAAACTTCTGAGGGCAGAGCCAGAGGGTTCCAAATTTCTGGAAGGATATCCCCAAGTCAAAGACCCTTTGCAAAAGGCAAATTGGCTCCAGTGCATTCAAAAATTCAAGGGTTATCATAGAGAGGTCACAAAGACTTTTGCATGTTCTTTCAAAGAGAAAGACAACCAAGTGGAGATAGGAGATCTGAAATTCACAGTCACCGAGAGCAGTTTGGCACAGGCCACTTCACTACCACAAACTGGAGAGAGATGGTTCAAAAACCGATCAGTACAAGACCAGCAATGGAAGCAAATTCTGAAGAATCCAGGTATGGACACTAGCATCTTTACAAAAGGAATCCCTGTTAATCTTGTCAAAGAAGAATGGACAGCTCTGCTTCTACTAGTACAAAAATTCTTTACATGTGAGGGAAGGTTTGGAGTTCTATATGTTTATCATGCCAAAATTATGATGCATTTCTTAGGAGAGCATGACATTAACCTTCCATACTTTTTACTCTCAAGCCTTAGAAAAATGTGCTCAATAGTCCAAAGAAACCCAAGAAACATTGAGCCACATTTATACCATCATGGGCTTGTCAAAATACTAGTTGAAGAACAATTAAAGGCCAAAAGGGATACCTGGGAAAGATTTCTTGTGAGAAACCACTTCGAAGAGGCAGGAGAAGCCTCTGTGCCTAGAAAGAGTAGAAGAAAAAGAGAAGAGGTTACCCCAGAAACTGTTGTCCAAGACCTTGTTGAAGAAGAAAATGTTGTCCATCATTCTGAACATGAAATTGACCCTGAACCTGCTGTAGACATTGATCAAACAGCTCAAGGAATCATTACAGAAACCCTGCAAGAAATTGTACAAGAAGCTGCTCAAAAGAAAAAGGAGAGTAGGAAGAAACAAAAGAAAGATAAAGGAAAAGCCATAGCCCAAGAATCCTACCTTACTCCTGAGAATTCCAGTGAAGAGGACACTCAGCCATTGGCACATAGGTTGGCCCAACTTCATGAGGCTACCCTTTCCAAGAAGATGCAAAAACAAAAACAGAAGCAACAAAAAGAAAAACAGAGCATCACCACCGTGAGAAGGAGCAGCAGGTTACAAAGAAAAATGGGGGCCACAAAGAACAAAGAGTCATTCTTTATTGACTTGAGCACACCTAAAAAGGTTGCTACAAGACTTGACTTTGAGAAAAGCTCTCCACATGTTGAGCAGGTTGAGACTAGCCCTCCACGTGAGGAAAGTCCTTTTGAGCATGAGCCTGAATTTGAACATGAACCTGAATTTGAGCATGAGCCTAGTCCAAAGAGGTCACCAGAGATTGACCCAGACCAGCAGAGAGTATATAACTACTTGGAAACATTAGAACAAGCTGTTGCTGGCCCAAGCACTATTCTACCTCTTGAACAACAAGTTCAATCACTGAAGCAAGAAGTATTTGAGCTAGAGGTACTAAATCGCCACATCAAACAAGAAAATGAAAAACTGAAGGAACAGAGCAATGTGGACAAGATGGTCCAAGATAATACCATGCTTCATATGGGCCTTTGGCAAAAGGAAAACAAAAAGCTCAAGAAGAAATGCAGGAAGTTAAGCAGAGCTTTGATCAATTTAAAATTCAGATGTTTGATGAAAAGACCAAGAGTCAATGTGGCCACACAGAGGAAGAGGAGAAGACTAGATGTCTTAGCAGAGGCATCTCAGCAGGTGGATTAAACAATGTTTTCGTTGCATGAGGACATGCAACACCCTCGTAGTGGGGGTATGTAGAGCCTCTAACTTGCACTTGATTATCCATCATTACCTACAGCTTTTCCTCACTTATCCCTCTCTTTTGCTCTATTTTCCACATAAACTTACCCAGATCATTACATTTGATGTCTTTAAGCATAATTGGTTAACTTTGCTTATGTTTTACTGTTGGTTTAGATTTTTGACATATAAACAGAGTTTCCGCAGCTATTCAGCAATTCCGCAGCCTTTTTGTTGTTTGATATGCTCCACGTGTCTTCTCAAGGAACGAGCCACATGGGCATGTTGGGTTGGATGTACACATGGATCGTATGCTATTGGATGAGCCAAACCAGTCACGTATGCCCTTGGTCAACGCAGGTATTCCCTCGGTCAAACGGTCAAGTTCTAAATGGTGGCACGGGAGCTGTGAGCAGTTGGGACACGGAACTATAGCTGGCACCTCCTCCACGCCACGAAGACAGCTAAAGACAGGATCCAAACATAGATTTGTCTCCCATGATGACCGTTTCCCTCAAAAGTGCACGGAGTTGCCTATGTGTTTGCTGCACAAGTTAATTAGCTAAGACTGCGTGTTGCTACGTAGTTAATAAGTTAGGCTGTAGTTGCTTAGTTCACGCAGAGAGTAGTTGCCTCTGTGCTTATAAATAAAGTGTGTGCCAACGCTTATAGATTAGCTTTTTGAATATTGTAATTGCTGCGCTGATTTTGTTATAAAAACTCTGTTTTAGAAGGTTGTTCCTACAACACTTTTCACTGTATTTTGACATGCTGGTTTTATAAATAGAAGACTGTTCTGTTCACCTTTTCGTAGCTGATCTTTTAAGTTGGTTGCGTGGATGGAGGGCCCCCATCTATGACAGCCCGTGTACATAGTGTTTGATTTCATTTTCCTACTTTCAGCAATTTCTATTTCTTTCATCATGTATAATAGTGTACCATTTGATTCCATGTCATTTTATTTCCAGCATTCATTTTAAACTGATCAGTATTGTTCGTTTGCAGGTTTTTAACCCGGGATTGTTTTTGTCTTTGTGTATTTGCTTTATATCTGATGGTATTTTCAGTTGACATATTCAAAGTTGCTGCCTTTACTCTATTTTCATAGCTGATTTCTAGTTTAGTTTCTCAAAGTTGTATGTTAACATATTGATGGTCGCTTTATCATAAGTTGTTCATCTTTTAGAGATCAGAATAGTAATAAATTACAGCTGCCTTTGAGTACTTTTTAGACTAATCTTTAACTACTTCCTAATCGTGCTTCACATAATTCCATATGCTGGAAGCAGAGAGTTAGGAAGAGCTGAACATTATAACTAGTCTTTAAAGTAGATTTTTCTCATTTTTGATCACTTTTTAAACTCATCTCTAACTACTTCCTAATCGTGTTTTACATAGTACCATATGTTGGAAGCAGAGAGTTAGGAAGAGATAAACATTATCATTGGTTTTTAAAGTGGTTTTCTTACCTTTTTATTTGCAGCAACATGAATAGTGATTAGAAAGTGGTTCTTTGCTTTCAGTTCATTTCAAGTTCTTTATTTCTTTCAAGCTTTTTCTTTGCAAGTTTAGAAGGTAGTTAGAAATCACCTGTAACACACACTCACTCATTTAGAAATCACCTTACACACACACTCACCCATCTTTTTATAAAATCTCCATTCCATCTTAGGAAGATAAATTGACCACAAACAACACCCCCAAACGACAAAAAGATCTAAGAGGTTGCTTAAGTACATTTAGTACACCTTCACTTCATCAGCTTACGAGCCCCGGGTTGACAATTAATGACATCAATTTAGAAACACTAAATTGACCAAACAATGCACAGTCAGATAACACAAACAAACGATCTACGTGATCTATGTAGCATCATATAATCACTTTATTTAATAGATCAACATGGTATTGAAATACATGAAACCATAACGTCATATATAGGAAAACAAAGAACTCTTTACATTAATATAAATGGAGTGAGTTACAGCCAAAAATAGGTGTAGATATTATAGAAGATCTCCTCCAAGTTGATTTGTTCTTTTCTTGTCACAAAGTGCACCTCTAATCACCCTAATGCATCGAAATATATCTCTTGCAACAACAACATAAGGGTAGAATGACTCTCTAGAAGCCAAAAACAACCAACCAGGTGCTTGTGGAATGAGGTAAATATATAGGAAGGAGAGGTAGTTCATGAATTCTTATCCATTTATCAATCTAGGCTTGAGATCCAAAAGTGATGGGAGGATGAGCTCAAGGGATAATATGGTTATTTATCTAAGCCGGAATCAAATAGGATTCAAATGTTTATCCAAGGTAAATGGTTGGAGCATCCTTTGGAAGATTCTAGAAGAGGAAGAAGCTTGATAATTTTTTTTTATTTTCCCAAATTTATGAAATCAACACACACCCATAGTTATGAAGGGTGCACTACATATCACCCTGAGAGAAGGAGAGACTGCACTACAAAACAATTTCTCTGTTATGCAGGGTGTGTTGGTCCTTAAAATCACTTAAATGAAGGAGTTAAGGGAATAAACTTAGGGATTAGGGAGTCATGCTTAAGGTTTTGTGCAAAGATGATGACGATATGTTGAAGGATGTGAATTGGTCCCATTTGAAGGCCTATTGACCAGATGCAATAAAATGGACTATAAAAGAAGCCATGACCACTTCATTTGAAGAACCTGTAGCTCATTTTGAAAATCCTCTTGATGAGGGGGCTTCACCTGATTCGTCAATTTCAACCTCTTCCGTTAGTTCTTCAGCTATTATTATTATGGAATCGGATAATGACCCTGAAGTTATTCCTTCCCAAGAGTATTCTGGAGACTCTGTTGCTACTATATTGGAGCCCTCCTCTTCAGAGGAAACAACTCCACAGTCCCTTGAAGATTTGACTAATGAAGGACAAGATGATGGTACTAACTTTTTAGCTGAACCTCATATTGATTTTCCTGACGAAGACTTCCTAAACTCTGGAACTGATGTGATGATAATGGAAATTGACAATTCATTGACTGATGTATTGGTAGTTGGACCTACTCAAAAATTATTACTGAAAATCCTGAGATAATAGTTTTTATTTCTTCTCCTTTTACTCCAACAACCTTGGTTAGCAGTTTTGTTCAGAAGACCACATGTACTAGAGTTGTGAGGAATAAAGGAAAAGGAAAATTTCATGAGGAGATTGATAAATTGAAGAAAGAAAACAAGAAACTGTGAAGGAAGGTACAACAACTAAAAAATTGGTTGCATGGAAGTAAGCAGTTTCATAAAGGTCATGAGAAGAGACCTAGAAGAAAGAAGGAAACTCAGGAAACCTGTCTCTAATGAAGCATGTACCTAGACAAACTCTGTTCCTATTTCTACCGAAGTAGGAACTCAGACTGAATTTTAGGTACAAATGATTGTTGTTCCTCCTTGCATTGCCAGAATAGGAACTCGGAATGACTCTGAGGTACAAATGATTGATGTTCCTCCTAGCCTTGTCGAAATAGGAACTCAGACTGATCCACCATTTACCCTTAATGATATAGGAATACAAATAGAGGATGTGCCTCTCTATACTCCCTTGATTGTAGAAGTGACCATCAAATTCTTGCACAAAACTATGGAGAAAAAATAGGAGACCATAGCAAGATATCAGGGAGAAGTGGTGCCTTGGAGGGAACATCAGGAGTTGCTCCAATAATTTATAGCACTGAAAATAACAAAAGATGAGACCTATGCACAACTGAGAGCATCTGAGAAGGAAGTACATAATTTAAAGAACCCCCTTAAGAAGGCTGCATAACAAATGAAGGAAATCTTCTCTATTTATTCAGATGCCTTGGCTTGCAAGTCCCCAAGTTGGAGTTATGCTTTGTATTTACTTGAGCAATATATGTTGCTCAAATTTAAAGCTATACAATCTGGACAACCATATGAGTTTATAAATGTACTGTATTTCATTACTACTTTCCATAAACAGGATGAGTATACACAGTATCTTCTGTGTGAATTATATATGCATAATTTCTTTTTAGAAGAGCATGTGGAAGAAAATATTGTCCCATTTATTGGAGACATTCAATTTTAGGCTTTCATATCATTTTCCAGGAACCAAGTGAAATGGGAAAAATCTTATCACACCTTCCAGAGGAGAGAACATGGTCTTGATATTTGGGTCAGAGGGGAGCCTAATAACCCCTTTCGCACACAAATTCGTCATGGTATCTTCATAGAAAAAACTGGTGTTGCTTCTGCACTTGCATAGATTCATTATGATGTCTTGCATTCAGGGATGGAATATTTGGAAGATATCAGAAATGAGGCTCTTTGTGGAGCTAAAGTGAGATGGCAGGCATCACCTAATGAAATCAAGAATAGAGAACCCTTTGGCTACCACAATTTTTAGTATGCCATGACCAAAGTAGAGGACTATGTTCACTTAGTATTGGAAAGAGGTATCAATTGGATAGGATGTAGGTATAGATGCCCCATGATCTGGTTCCCTCAATCTTTTTATAAATTTGATTATGACTTATCAGAAGCAGGTAAGTATGTGGCTTTTGAAGAACTCCAAAGTAGAAATGGATTCAGACATAGAGGAGAGGAAGCTTATGAAGCTTACTTCTTAACTTCCTTACATATTAATCATTTGTTTGCATGAGGTCATGCAAAAAGGTCAGTTGGGGGGTGATGTTGGGCCTCATAATTGTCATAATTTCCTTGCCTTACTTCTTAGTTTTCATATTATTTTCTAAGTATTTTTTGTAATTAGGTTATGATAACTTATGTAGTATGGATTCTAGTAGTGTTTTATATTAATTTATTATTTTATTATTCCTATTAACGAATTTTATCATTAAAGTGTTATTTAATTACAAATGGATCCTTATTTTGGACATGAATCTATTTATGAATTGGCATTTGATGTTGCTTCCTAGAATGACCATGGGATATCAGATAGCTTCATGCTGTTATACTTTGTTTAGAGAAAATTAGTTAAAGACGAGCTTCTGACTTGGTCCTCCGGATGCATTAAAATATCTTGTAGCTTAAAGTGAGCATCCTGAGAATCTTTAGATTCTCAGGATCGCTTTTCGTCAGAAATATATTCTTTGTTCATATCTTTTATCAACATGATATAAAACTTACATTAAGCCTTGAAAAAGGTTGTTCAATTGTATCAATATTTTTGACATAAGTTTAGACTTGGGAAGGCATTGATTGTAATTGGTTATCATTCATTCAATGAAAGTGTTTATTACTTAAAGTTAATATGTTGTGATGATTATTTTCATAAGGTAGTTCGATTCCGGTGATTTGGTCCCAATCCTGGAAGCAACATTGTCTTTACCTGTATCATTAAATTGGTGTTTGATTCTCCTACTTCAGTTATTTCCATTTGTGTAATTTCTCTTCATTTATCGTTGCTTATGCATTAAATTAAATGCTTTGTTTTGAATAAGATTTATTGAGATCATTACAGAATAGATTTGTTGTAGTTAATCTCTTAAGAGTATTTTCATTTATTTATGTTTCCTGTAGATTATCCTAGAACATTATCTTGCTTACTTAATTGCTTTCGATGATATGATTCTATATTATTGTTTTTCCATTATGTAGTTGTTGTTCCCTAAGAAACAACTTGATGTTCAATAGGTTTTCCTTTGTTGTTTCCTTCAGAGAGAATTTAGAAGTTAATGTTTTAAATGGTTTTCTATATTTAGATATTGCATTTCGAGTTGATTTCTTTGATATTACAGCTTTTGTTTTCAATAGGATAGTAGTAGCTAGTCATGCCATCATTTCTCTTACATAAACTATGGCAATACCCCTTAAATAAAAAAATGAAACCTATGGTTGATGAATTAATGTGTAGTAGTTAGTTGGTCCTTTTATGAATAATTAATTGGCTCAACAACTATGGATGTTTCACCCTTGCCATCAAACTTTAATTGTGAAAACTTGAAAATAAGCTCCACAAGGATTAAAATATTAAGATTGTATGTATTAGAGAAACATGCCAGGAGTATGATTTGGAAATGAGCCATTCAAGATAAGAGATTCAAAACAAACTCAATGGTCTCATCTTGTCATCTGTACCTCCTTCTAGCACCAATTGTTGACGGTGTTGTAAATCCATTAACCAAGGGGTTCTCCTCGATATGAACTCCCAATTAGACCTCACAACATTTGGTGTAGGAGCCCCAACCGAGAAATAAGGTCGGTTGCTATTATTATTAGGAATTTGCCTTGGATACAATAATCATCATAAGAGATTATACAAGAAATATTTGAAACAAGTAAGTAAGTTGACACTAAGACGCATACAATTGCAATGTATATGGGATAATTTCACTGAAGGGAAAATAGAGAGTACACCTCTAGTAGAAAAGTAATAGTACTATCCTAAAAGAGACACACAAGAGGATGAAAGAATCATTTATTAGCCTATAAATAGTTCATAAGATAACAACGATCATAAAATAAAGTAACAATGCACATTCATTAGGATGCATACCAAAGCCAATTAAATAGTTCATTTGCATTAGTATGTGTTACATAAACATATACCGCAAACACTGTAAGCATAGTCTCACAATCATTCACGACATATGCATGAAAGTGAACCGGCTATGAGAGATTCATATATTAAGTGAAAATCTCAAGATACACAATTACAATGTTGCCACGCTAGCTCCAATAGTGGAACATTAAGTCACCACTTACTCCTCCAAAGAATGATCTTCTCTACTATGCCAAGCTAGAGAAGCCAAGGTGAAAAGTACCAAGTCCATTCTCTTGAGCTATGAGGGTGTATTTATAAAAAATGAGGTGACTCTTCACCTCCCATGTGACTCTTGACCTCCCTCATGACTCTTAAGTTCCTGCTTTGAATTTTTAAAATTCCTATGTCTTTTGAACTTCTACATGAATTTAGGACTTTCTAATGACTCTTCATATTCCATGTGGGACACTTGGGCTTCCACACATTTACATTTTCTCATTTTTTTGAAATTACATAATTACATTCCATAAATGACGTGGTAAAATATGTTGACATGTATGACTTTGTAATGACACTTTGAGAAGCCATGACTTGGCGACAATGACATAACACTTCATTTCATCAATGCCAAGATATTCTCCTTACTGCTATGACTTTTATTTCTTCATGATGGATCTTTTCTTGTTCTATGTCTTCATCCTCCGAAGGGTCTATATGAGTGTTGGAACCTTCCAAGTTAGTATGACTTCCCATGTATTTTCCTTGGTCCAAGTTTCTTTCATGTTCTCCATGATGGTTATTTCTTCTCCTCCTTATTCGCAAGTGCTCTTTTGTAGCCTCTCCTTGATGATCTACCTTAAGGATCACCTTGTCATGTTGAAATAATAACACCTGTATATGAAGTCCACTCATGAAAAATCAACATCAATCCGGAAACCACTTATTTTACCCTTGTTATCTCATGGAAGATGCTGTCTATGATGGTTTGTGCAAGGGATGAGAAGGAGATGCTTCATTGGGTGCATTGCACAGTTATAAAGGGTAAGGAGTGGGAGAATGTGAAATATAAATGCATATTGCACATTAGCTGGAGGAAGAGACAAGAATGTGTGTGAAGTACAAGTAATAATGAATAGAGGCTCAAGGCTTGAAGTTGCCCAAGAGAGAGAGAGACAAGGTATTGCACATTTCTTTGTTACTAAGTTCCAAGGATGACTCACTGCTGAATATAATTTCCAATGCGTAATAAAGGAAGAGCATGATAGGTCTTCTATGTAGTGAGGGAGTCTAAGAGGCAAGGTACTGAGCTTGCTGACTGATGACACACAATGAGGAGTGCTAAAAGAGGAAGAGGTAGATATTGCATAGTTGGGCATCACGGGAAGACCTTACTATCCATTGGAACTATGCAATGGGTAGTAGAGAGAACACCAGGGCAAGAGATTGCAAAGTGAGGGGTTTTAGTCAGTAGGAGGAGCAAGACTAGTCACTGTAATGGTGAAATGTGTAATGAGTTGGGGATAGGATCAGTTGATTATGAAATTGAGGAATTTAGTGATTCAAAGGTGACCTGTTTCTCACTAGAACTATGAAATAGGTAGTAAGTGTCCCATCAAAATAAGGGATTTCACAATTGTGTAAGATAGGAAGCCAAGGAAGCAGGGTTACACATTGTAATTGCACAATATATAATTTTTGAAGAGGATTCTTAGGAGATTGCACAATAGGGAAAGTTAGTGACATAAGGAGGCTCCACTACCCACTACAACTATGCAATGTGAAATCTAGGGCAAGAGAGATCATGAATTGTGCAATTGGCAGAGCTAAGCAACCAGATTGATGACACAAACGTTAAGGTTGCTCAATATGCTGCTGGAGGAGACTCTCCTTAAGATGATTAGAGTGTATAGGTTCAAGAGATAAGGATTTAATCACTAAGACTTAGGAGAGTTTAGATTACTCAACATTGACTTGGATTATTAAATATGCTCGTGAGTTGTGCAAGATTTAAGGACAAGGATGGAATCCAAAATTAGCTAAGTGTTGGATCAATGGAACATGGGAAAAATATGATGCAAACAAGTTCCAAAACTGAATCACACACATGTATACCATAAAAAACAAGCCAATATAATGAACCATACTCAAAATCCACATGCAGACCTTGAAACAACAACAAAGCGACACTTATTTCTAACTATGATAGTTGAAACATAGTTTTGCGACACTTAAAATACAAGTTACAACATGAGTGTCGAATTCAACCAGAAAGTGTGTTAGAATATGAGAGAGTTTCTAAAACATATAATTATTATATACTATATCAACTAATTTAGAAAAGTGTGCTAGATTTGCCTCTAGTGGTATGCCAAAGTGCAACACATTCAAGGGTGACAATAACCAAAACTGACACTTGCAATAGTAAGAAAAATTGAAAATGACACTTGTAAAAGCTAAAGAAATTTAAATTAACACATGATACAATGAATATAATGAAAAAGAGACACTTTTAAAAGTGATCGCAAATAAAAACGACAATCGTGGAAGTGAAAGCGACACTTATGAAAGAAAAAGGTGCACACAAGCGACAATTGAGGAAACTCATTGGAATGATGATACAATTGCCACTAAGAGTAAGAAAGATAATGTTACTCATTAACTATTGGCATGGATTATGTTGTCACTATCCTAGGTACTATTGGTAGGGACTACACAAGGTATATGAGTTACGCAATGCGTATTACCAAGGATTGCGCAATCACTGTTACTAGTGGTTGTGCATGATTCATTTCCAGAGGCTACACAAGAATTGTAAACATTGACTATTGAGCTTGTGATAAAGAGGTATGCTATTGAATGCATCGAAATCTAAGCATGTGTAATCAAGTGACTTTGACAGTTAGAGTCTCATAGGGAAAGTATCAGCCAATCACGAATTGACCATGAACAACTTGAGATAGCAGATCATGAGATCATATGTAGGGTCCAAAATTCAAGTGTATGAAAAATTTTGGAGGGTTATTGTCACAATGACAACATAAACCTATTATCCATTATTTATCCTCTATTCACCACAATTCTAACTCCTCAAACTAATTCATCCATTCTTTATTTCCCCCTTACCTATTTCCCTTTTCTTCTTTTTTGAATTCAATTCACCATTTTTCTTAGTGATATCCAAATTTAAATGTTCTTGGAATCTAAATTGACATTATTTGAATTATCCCCTCTACCCAATTTCAAATCCCACGGGGAGGGGGGAGGGGGGCGCGCATGATAGTAGGAAAATTGACTTTTCCTGCAAAGTTCCAATTCGTAGTTTTTAAAATATCGACACTCTACCAACTGGGGTGTCCATACACTTTTTCTTCATTATCCTGACAAGTTTCCAAAACAATTCTTAGAGAGATGAGACTATTAAAAAATCCATTATTCATCTTGACAAGAATTGAAAACTGTAACTAAATTTTTTAGCATAACTTTGAAGTCTTCTACTAGAATTCATATAATTCTAGTAGTTACCCATCTTCCATGGTTGTTGGAGCTAGGGCAGTGATGTCCTCTCAAGGATCTAGCTACACTGAAAAACACATCATATTTCAGGAAAATATTTGCACATACTTTGTTATCAAGGCCATAACATACCTCTTTTGATTGAATTGAAGAGAACCAATCCAACTATAATGATACTTGCACAATTTTTTGATTGCAAAGCCTTCAAATTTATTCTCTAGTATACTGATCCATGCAAGATAAATCATACTTCAGAAAATGACAACCAAGATGAGTGACATTAGGCATCCTCAATTCCAAGTGCTTTCGGAGCTTGAAATGACTCAAACCCAAAAATCCATCTTTGAATTTTTATAGCCTAAATGACAGCCCATCTTGGATCATTTTCTTTGTGTGGGTTGTTTAGAATATTTTTCTACCTATCGAAGTTACTTCCATTAACTTCGCTAACACTAATTTGGTATTTGGCCATGCCCAGACTACTATCCCCACTTTCGACATACTCAAGCCTTTCCTTCTTGACATTTTCAATGACCTCACATTCCGGAATATTTACATCTACACCCATGGAAGTACTTACCTTACCACTAAAACTGCTCTTAATATTATTATAACTAGTGGTGGTGCTGCTCAAACTTCGTTTTATTGACACGTAAAAATTACAAGCTTCAAAATGATTCCTCTTTATAGGAAATCCTCCACCAATTATAGATCCAATTGACTCAAATCCAAATTGAATTGATCATTGGATTTCTCAATGTGCAGATTCTCCTCTCCTCATTTTCTCAAATCCTTGGCATAAGATTCAATCCTCCCTATGATAGATTTGTCTCCATCTATCACCTATTTTGAATTGGCATATTCATATTTGAGTCACACAACTCAATACAGAGACAATTACATAGTGAAAAATTTGTTTCATTAACAAAATTGTACATACATATACTCATAAACTCTTTCTCTCACTATGGTCTATTTCTACATTCATTTGGCCTTTAGCTTTTTCCTTAGGATTTGAATGATTAAATACAACTTTTAGAACAAAGTAGATTTTCCTATATCCATAAATCACTCTTGCATTTCAAGGAAGATTTTATTTTGCCTTATCAACAAAATCTTTCCTATCCATAACTTTTCTTAAACTATGGATTATATTGTCTACAATAATAAAAGAAACTAAGATTGTTTACAAATAAGGAATTAGAATTTCTTTTCAATATTGAAACCCCTTTTAGATCCTTTAATTCAAAAAAAACTTGATGTTTTTGGAAAGATCTAATTCTTCACTAGACTCCCAAGGTAGAAAAATTTCATGACCTCATGGTGAGGTGTCAACAATATCTAAATCCTCCATGATCCCAAACCTTGTGTTGTAGTTGTCAATTCTTCCTTGCATGTTGTTGTCCTACTACTGATGTTGCCTTCTCTTTCTAGGATTTTCATTAGAGGAAATTTCAGCCTAAAAGTGTCATCCTAATAAGAAATAATAAAATAATAGTTAAAATAATAAAATAAGAGTTATGAACTTTAGAGGGAAAATAAGAAAATATTTTTTTTAATTGTGTTTTTGGCTTATCTCCTTATAGATTTACTCAAATTTGAAGTGTAGACACTCATTGGATGTGGAATTTAATTCTACATCCAAAAAGCGTCTACACTTGAATTTGGGTAAACCTGTAAGGTTATAAGCCAAAAATAGAATTAAAAAAAAAAATAGCTTTTATTCTTTTCCCTCCAAAATATTTACATGTACCTCTTTTTAAATTTAAAATAATTTGTTTGGTTTACATATTATGATATGGAAATTACATGAAAATTTCATGGGCACTTTTACATTGAAATTTCCTCTAATAAAATTCTATGGTGTTCTCATCCACTTGCCTTGCTGATGCAAAGGTTCTCAATTAGATACACCTTGTTGCTCATTGTATTTTTCCTCTTGTTGTACTTTCTTCTAATCATCCTCTTCATCAACATCCATAACTTTCCAATTTCCTCATCTAATATTTTCTTCGATCGCAGAAACTTAGTTTCATCTCTTACTTGCTACTACATATCTTCCTTGTGCATAAGAATTTCAAGACTCTTATCAAATTTTGGTTTATACACATGCTTTATATCTTCTTACTAAAAATGAAATAAAATTTCCTTTTTATGAAATAAACTTGCCTCACCTTCCATTCTTTTATCTTCTTTTATTTTCACTATCTATTCTTTGTCATCATCTCTAGGAAATAAAATAGACTCTATTTCCTTTATTACAACTTCATGTTCATCATCTTCCTTTATATCTATGGTTGTAATCTTATGTTCTTTCAACCACCTTTCCAAAAATTTGATTTCCTCCTCAAATTCCATAAGCATTGCATTCGAATGTTGTTCCTAATCATCTACTTGATGCTTCTTTTGAATATTTTCATAATCCATCTTTCTCTTACTCACGACACTATCAAGTTCCTACAATTGTGCACCAACAACGACATTTATCCATTGTGTATGATTTCCAAACTAACTATTTTAATGAAAAAATGTTGTGTCATCTTTCTTCATAACATAAATATGCTTTTGTTCTTCTCTTTTTCCTTTGGAAAGCATATCTCCAACATCTTCATCAATTTTCATGACAACTTCAAATGATTTTGTTTCTTAATTTTCTATGCAACCTGCAAACATACATAAATAATTAACCTTAAAATCGTAAGGCTCACAAGCCTCCTTTGATGTTTCTAACATCAAATCCTCATGTTGTTTTGAACCATCTAGATAGTTCAAGAGATCCTCAATAGATCTCTTCTCATCATCATCATCATCCTCCCCAAGGATAGATACTTGTTGAGGTTCACAAAAGTAAACCTCTCCTTGATCAACTAATCTCTACTTCATCTCAACTCCTTTGAGCTTCTCCTTCCTCAGTTGAGAATTTGTCCTGTAGTCTTACGTGCAACAAATTCCATTTCACTCTCCTCTATAGAGTCCATCCACATTTATGGTCTTCCTTATTTCCTTGTAGCAATCCTCTCATAATCTTTAAATGTACTTTAATCTCAACTAATTATCTCTCAAACTCCTCATCGCTCATCCTTCTTGTTATTCCTTTTTCTCTGGGATTTTCCCTTACTCTGTTGTGGTGGGCCCTTGAACCCATGACATGACTATCAATAGTCATCTTCCATCTCCTTTGTGAACTTTACCTTGTCCACTTGTTGACTGCCTCCAAGCCTCTACAATAACAAGTTACTCCTTAACTTGTTAGAATATCTCATTGAGCTATATTTGGTCCTAACCTTTTGATATCCTTGATTCTCTCCTCTAGAACCTATTAAGCTTCTATGCTCCTTTTAAGCTTCTGCAGTTCTTCACTTCCTCTGAGAACATCCACCTGTTTTCCTCCTTCCAACCTCAACTAGGTTCTTTGCCACAATTCTTTAAGAACTTCCTATGTTCTTACAGTCCTCGTGTAGTAAATATCCCTTACCATTGCTACTTGTAATCAACCATTTACTTCACAAATTAACTAAAAACATAAATACCTATTGACAGGTGGAAATGACGACTTGTCAACAAGAGGGAACAACCGAGACTGAGGTTCTTTAAATAACCTAAGCCGTTTGGTGTGGTTGTTCATGATGGGTTTTATGGCTCTATGAGCGACAAGAACAATTTACTCCCTAAGAGGGGACTTCTTTTAAGTTCGAATTGTTCTAAAGTCTATATGCAATGTAGATCTAAATGATAAACAAATTGATCTAAATGCAATAAAATATAAGAAATGATTTCAATAACTATATTTTGAAAAAGCTAAAAAAAACTCCTAAGTAATCTATTAGATCTAAAACTAATCCTGAGAATAAACCTAATGGATCTAGTGCTTAAAACAATAATGATGCTATTGATAATTTAACATCATTTAAATTACAAAAATATGATAAGCTGGTCAATATTTAAGAAAAAAAAACAATACATTATCATTGTTTTTACGAATATCGCTTAAGAACTAGATCTAATCTGCAATTATTTAACACAAACAAATCCATAAATTAGTTATATACATACACACAAATATAAAAATTTGATTATTATTCAAAATATGTAATTAAAAACGCATCTTACAAAAATACAAATTGAATACATGAAAAACAATTACAGAAAGACACATAAATGTTCACTAAAGTATGGAAGCCATGCCTCATTTTCTCCACCACTGAAAAACAAGTATACACTTTTCTCCTCCTTTGAAAAACAAGTATACAAAAGAAAACAAAATAAAAGAAAGATAACAAGCATTTCCGCTATTTCAGAGATCTCTCCCCTTGCAACAACGTACTAAACATCTCTCTCATTCTACAGTACTGCCGACCTATCCTTTACAAAGATTTATTTCCCCTTTTATAATAATCTAGTGCCTTCTTTTACACAAAATCAAAACTTCTTAAACAAACTTTCCATAAAAATTCTTTCAATTTCATTCACAAAATTTATTTCGAGGCTTTGCATGGAACAAACTTTTACTCAACAGCATTAAGTTGACTTCGCATTCTTTTCTTCGATCTAAGCCTCCAATGATTCTACAATGTGTGATCTGCTTTCCGGATATTCGAGATTATTACCTCGTTTTGAGTCATTGACCCGCAGAATCAAATAACGAACAACAGTATTATGTTAAAACAGAAATATTCATCGTATTAAAATCACAGTCAAAGAATCAAGATATTGTGTTGAGGGTGTGCACATTGTAACGAATTCTGTGAGAACTGGTGACGTGTGAGACATGGAATTTCATAAAGTGGTTGCATTGCAATGGACGTAATGAGGACTAAGCAGAAACATAAGATGGCGTGAGTTGGGGCTGAATGGCTGGCTGGTTGTTGTGTTGATGCAATGAAGGATCAAACGTGGAGTAACACCTAATGGTATATGCATGTGAAGCATTGCGTAATAGCTCACATATGCATGAATTCAATGGCCGGAGCCAAATCTGCATACAACCCTACAAACATATAACATAATTTGTTTTAAGGATCTCTTTTATGGTGCACCATATATAGTCTCAATATTCCAGAATACACAACTAAGTGAAATGAATTGAAAATCCGAGTGATTAAAAGTCAAGTTTATTAAACCAAGGTTTATCTGGTGTTTCGATTTATTGTTTAAATATTAAATCTTGTTTCTCCGTGAACGTTGCCCTTTCTCGAGGGGTCATCCAGTGAGATGCTAAGGGTTTTCAAAGGCCAAATCAAGTCTCCAATAGGGTCAATAAAGTAAGTTAAAGTCTCCGCATCCTTCCATCAGAGTATTTCATAGTCCTTATGGTGTAAACCTCCTATTTTCCCCCACGTTGCGTTTTTGTGGGAAAGCCATCATTTTCATTTTGCAAACCCTAAAACCATGTTCCTAGCATACCCTACCCTAATTTAAACTTAGACATACTCCTAAAACCCTCACACCCCTTCACTTTCATTCCTATACCCTATACCTAAATTCTACCTCTGTGCTGCATTTCTGGCAACCTAAGACCTTGGGCCTATGTATAATTTCTATAGACCATTTCCCTCACTCATTCCACTCCTTATCACTTCCTAACACTCCCTCACATCCTTCCCTACCTCCCTAATTTCTTTCACACCCAATTCCACTCCCTAACCCCATCATCTTACTCCCTTTTTCCCTTCCCCTATTTTACCCCTTAAGGTTTGCATTCACAATTTGCTATGGAGGAGGAGAAGAAAAATTATAAGAAGGGTGGAAAGGTGTCAAGGTATGAACCTCTGAATACTCAGGAGCTGATGTCTTCACCACTTTCCAAACAGTGTTTTCAGCATGTAGGGTGTCTTGAGTTTTGTGAGTTGGTGCAAAAAGTTCAATACCATGCTGAATTGACCAGGTTGTTTGTCACAAACCTCAGAAAGGAATTGCAGGTGTCACATTCTCTATCTCAGCAGATATCATAGTAAGTAGCTACTGGGATACCCAACATTGGTGAAAAGTGGTTCAAGACTCAAGAATTGGATGCTCAACTATATCAACCCTACCTCAAAGCTCCATACAAAGACAACATCAAGAAAATATTTCCTTTTGGCCAGCTCCTTGACAAGTTTGCACCTTTGATGAAGATCATAATGAAATATTTCACTTGTGAAGGGAGATTCTCTAGACTCTGCGACTATCACATCATATTGCTTATGCATTTCACTAGTGTGAAACTGCGCAAAATACCCTACTATCTTTACAGGAGCATAGAAAATATGACATACAAAGTGAAGCATAGGAACAATGAGCTACAACAAAATAGCCTCTTTCATCACTCCCTCATCAAGATTATTGTCCTTGATTATCTTAAGGAGCTAAACATTGCCTGGGAGACATTCATTGGAGAAGAGGTCTTTTTTCCTTCTTCCAACCAGTGTACTAGACCTAATTCATCATCAGCACCACTTGTTCAAACAGAAGTTGGCTCATCAAGTAGGTCTACAATGAAAAGAAGAAAGGTGGGGATAAAGTGGTTAAAATTTATCAAAGAGGAAACGGGCTTGTGTTTTCTCCGCATGTTGTGGAAGGGGACATTCCTTCTACATCAACACAACATGGATCACCTTTGCATCATGAGACTACTTTAAAGGCCAATGAGGACCCTAGGATAGTTGAGCAGCCTATGATGAACAAGGAGAATGAACTTAAAAGCTTACAGGACAGATTGACAAAGATAAATGCTTTGATAGCATGCCTGTAACAGGAAAACATGCTGTTACACTAAAAAATGTCACCTTGACTACTTACAGTTAGTATGGCTCAAATCAATAGTCATGCTACCCTCTTAGGCAAGTCTCATGCCTCTGTTATCCATCTCAAACTCAAAGAAGAGAGAAAGTCTTGTAAAAACTATGTTTATCTCTGGGGTCGCAGGTTCTCTCTAGCCTTACCTGCGGGGACGCTGACCATGTTCACAAAATCTGCGTCCATGGACGCTCTGTATGTTAAGGGACAGGTGCGTCCCTCTGTAAAAGGCAAAATGCGCGAGTTTTATCTTGAAAAAGTTACTTGTGGTTACTTCTAGAACATTCTAGAGGTCGGTTTGATGAAATGGATGCGCCTCCAGTTGGTTCATGTATCTCTATTAAGGGGGAACTTATCCCATCAATAAGGGAGCTATCCCACCCATAGAGGGGGATGATCCCATTGATAGTGGACCTGAATAACCTCTTTACAACACTATAAATAAAGGCATTGAGCCAGAAGGAGAAGAGGTTGGAGCTATACATTTTCTTTGGGTAAATGCTGCAGGATTTAGGTCTTCCATTAGAGCCTTTGTGAGGAGAGATTGTCTTCACTTGATTCTACTTGGGAGAGGGTGAGCTTTGTCAAAGTAGAGGAAAACCCTTGATGGACCCTGGGAGGAACTTGCACAACACCAAGGCCAGGTTGTAAGAGTTTCTTTGTTTCGTTATTAATACAAACTGGTTTATTTTTCTCAATAGCTTGTGTTAATGAGTTATTTCATGTGTTCCTTGGTCTGCATGTTGAATATATGTTTTATTATATGAAATGCAAGTGCTTGGTAATTGTTTGATTGTTTGTGGTTGCAGGAATTGACTTGAAGGAGGAGCTCATCCGGATCGTCAAGAACGGACTTCAACAACAGCATTTTGGAATAAGGTAAGCCTAAACACTTGTAGTTTTCATGTTGTAAAAGGTGTATTTAGAGAAAGATCACTCCATTTTGTCTTGTTTGTCATTAGAATGTCTTAGACTTCTAGGAAGGTCAGTCGTGTCCGCACCCTTGACAGATTCCGTGTGACAAATTGGTGACTCCGCTGGGGAATCCATTAATGAGAGAGTCTTTTCCTTTATATGAACTTTGCTTTGAGAAAATCATTTTTATTTTCTGGTTTTTGACTGTGAGAATTAGTATTTGGGTGGCTTAGCTTTAGATTTAGTTAGATTTGGTTTTTCTTCATTTTTCCAGAAGGACGCACCCTCTTAGTACTGCACAGTGCGTATTTGGACGCGCTGTTGCCGTCTGCACAGAGCGGGGCCGCACCTGTGACAACGGGTTGCCTGCGTCTTCCTGTAAAACTTAAGAAAATTCCATTTTTGCTTTAAATTGCTTTTAGATTTTGTTTTTCCTTAGTGTTTTCTGCCCAGATCCTTTAGTACCCTGTCAAGAATTTTCACCTGAACTAGTTTTGTGAGCTTTGAGTGTTTTAGTGGTTTTCAACGAAGTTTAGACCTAGGGTTTGATTTTTGGAAAGGCTTTGTAGTGACTTTGATAGTAGAAAGTTGTCCAGCCTTAGATCTCTCTGGTTAGTCAACCTTCTTAGAAGTCGGGCCTGTCGTAAAGTCTCCTTGTGTGAGCAACTTGCCATTTGAGTTGTTTTGGGTCAAATTTCGATTTGCTTGTTTATAAAGTATTGATTTCCATTTTACAAAAAGAACAAAAAGATTAGAGTTTTGTTTTGGCTAGTTTTTGATTCTGCAATAAGCTAGTCCTTGATTTGATTGTGATCAAGTAAAACACCTTAGAAATAATCATTGTTAGTTTTGGCCTCGTTAAGATTGCTTAGAATAAATTTGCCTTTAGTTTGCTTATGAGTGCATTTTCATAGATTTTAAGAGTTGTTAAGATTGATTTTTGGTTATATTAGATTTATTTGCTTTATTAAAAGAAAATACAAAAACATCTTCTTACAAAGTCTTGTTTCAAGTAGCTTTTTGTTTTCGAAAGAAGAAAAGAGTTTTTTCGTGCATGTAAAGAGAGGTTATGTTTTTATGCTTGGAAAAGACAAACGAATTGTTTCTTTGATTGTCTTCAATTAAGAAGTTGCTTTTATAAAGATTGCATTCTCTCAACTTTTTAGTTAAGCAATTCATCGAAAAAGTAAAGTAGTGGATAAATCATTCTAGGTGCATTTTGTAGTGGTTTCGAGTCGAGTCAACACACCACTGGTTTCACTTCCATCACCTTTTGACTTAAGAAACAACCTTAAAAGTAACGCTTAAATTAAAATCAATCTAGTAATCTTTATTTTTCTAGGGCTCTGAAGCACCAACATAGCTTAGGCTAGGGTCTTGGAGTAGGTGAGTACTTAACTCTCCAAGACTACAAAACCAAACAGATAGTCTATCTTGAGTAGAACAAATCCAATTGTTTCAGTTACATTCTGGGAAAGCTCCTCTTAAAGGAGAAGCACGAGCTCGTGTCCGAACCAGTGAGGGGATCATTCCTCCCTCGTTGGGAACGACGCCAGGCAGTACGTATTACAAACGGTAAACCTCGGATTAACCATTGTCGAGGAGCCAGGGGTCACTTATCGGTAAACCTTGGATTGTTGTCAAGGAGCCGGTAAGGGGATTGGAGCTTGCTACTCTGCCCTTGCGTGCTGTCGGAGTTTAGACTGTTCCCCCAGGTGTAATTGTTGTGATTGGTAACCTTAGTGGCCATAATATCTAGGATTCTACCCAAGGTGACGGTGGAGGGAAGGTCCCACTGTACCTGGAGCAGACGTCGGTTATACTCACTTGGATTTTCTGGGGGGTTCTCTTCACTTCGAGACGGTTAAAGTGGAGGAACTTGGTCCAGTCTATTCATTAAGCAGGTTGCCGGGGTAACTGTTCCACCCACCATTTCTGTACTGAATCCTGCGAGGTTGGGCCTAATCACCAACTAGCGCTTTTGGTCCGGAAGACTACTGTTTGTGTGTGGTTTGATGCTCTAGATTATTTAGGCGTGTGCTTCAAATTTGTTTGCTTCTTTAAAAGACTTTAGGTGGTTTGATTTGAAATTTTTTACTTTGTTTTCGTGTGTTGTAGTTAAAATCTTTAATTGTGGCGGAATTACCGAGACAGTCCCGTAGACTTCGGGGCAAGTCTCCTGAGATTGTTACCGGAATAGATTTGTTAAGAAAACTCCGTAAATCGCGGGGTGAATCTCCTGAAGACATTCCGGGTCATTTAGAAGGGTTAAAGGTCCTTGTAACTCCTCCTAGTGGCAGTAAAGTAGGATCACCTGAAGAAGGAGAATCTTCCTTGGTAGTCCATCCAGATTACCAAAGTCTAGAAACAAGTTACAATCCCGAAGCTGTTACAGTTTCCGAGCTTGCTGGTAGTTTTTCATCTGCCAGTGAAACAGGCGAAGAACCTGAAATTTCCGAACCTGTTACTCCAACTCCTAGTGTTCCTGATTCACCAAGAATAGAAAGAATTATCACCGAAAATCTTCCTGTTGGATTAATTGCTATAGAAGAACTTGTTCCAGAGGAAGAAATAGGCGTTTCTGATTCTGAAGATCTAATTACCCTTGATCTAAGGGAGCGTGAATCCATCTTTTACAGTCCTCCTAGAAGTGAATCTTGGTACCTTGCATTAACCAATTTTTTAGACAACTCAGTAGGTTTTTCTACACCTCGTACTCCGGTTCCACCTAGAGGAATTCATTCTCCTGTAAATATGTCTGGTCAGTCATCTGTGTTTTCACAAAGTCCTGAATCATTTTTACATGGCGGTCCTTCTGTTCCTACTGGGTATCAATCACTTTCTGGTACCTTTGCGGGAGCATCTCCTCAACCCGTTGATCATGGGTTATTAGTTGGAAACAGTGGTAATGTACCATTGAGTATAGGTGACATTTATATGATGTCAGGTTCAACTCCCATTAACCAACCTCAAGGTGGCCAATTACCGCCTGGGGGGCAACCTTCGTTAATGCCTGGGGGGCAACCTCAAGGTACTTCATTCGTGACTGGGGGGCAACCTCAAGGGTATCAACCCCAGCCTCAATATGTACTCCAAAGTCAACCTCAATATCAATATCAACCTCAAGGATGGCAACCTCAAGGATGGCAACCCCAAGGGTATCAACCCCAAGGGTATCAACCTCAAGGATACCAACCTCAAGGTCAAGGTCAACCCCAGTATTCGTATTTACCTCAAGGTTATCAACCTACGGGTCAATACCCTGGTCAAGGTTATCAACCACCTCAAGGGCAATCATATGGGACTGCACCTTACAGTTATCAACCCTATCCTCAATACGGCTATGGATCTCAGTATCCTCAACCTGTTACGAGTCAATACCCTGGAATGTTAACATGGGATCCGTCACAGGGTCAACAGATGTTGCAACCAAGTATACAGTCGGTACCTCAAGCAGGACAACCTGCAGTTCCTGGTCCACCCCAGCAACCGCAACCTGTCCAGTCAAGTGTTCAGACCCCTGTAACTTCTGTAGTTACTCAGCCGCCAATTGCACCTGGTACTCCACCTCACACGGCTGCAGCAACTACCGCTTCATCTACCATGCTTACTTCTAGAGTATCGGCAGCTCCGGTTTCTACTGTCCCTGTCACCACTCCTCAGACATCTGTACCATTGTCTGGACCCACGGTTCAAACCACAGTCCAGATGCCTGTAGGCCAACCTGGTACAAGTACGGTTGTTACTACTCAACCTCAATTTGTTCAACCTCCGTACCAGGGACAGTATCAACCTGGGCAAGCTGCCCAACAACCGGTTTACCAGTATCAACCGTATCCTGGGTACACTTATCAACAACCTCAGCAACCCCAGTACGGTCCGGTTAATCCTGGTTTTCCAGGAGGATATAATATCCCAAATGCGACTCCTGTTCCTAGTTATCCTGGATATCCTCCTCCTGGGGCTGGTATTGTGACTCAGAGTTTTAGAGATCCTAACCGGCAGTTACCGTTTATTGCGACTTTAGATTTACCCGACTTGACGCGCCTAACGAACGATCCAATTCAATATCTTCCGTTCTGGCCGCCAATGCCAAATAAGTTGCCCAGCGATATACCCAAGTTCGAAGGTAAGTCTGGAGAGGATCCGTCTAATCACGTGATGACTTACCACCTCTGGTGTGCATCAAATTCCATCTCAGATGATTCCATCCGCTTACGTCTCTTCCAGCGTACACTCATTGGTCTCGCAACCAAGTGGTACATTGAGTTACCACGGGCCTCTTTTTACAACTTTAGCCAGTTAGCTACCTCGTTCTTAACTCATTTTCAGTTACCAGTCAGATACGATAATGGTACAGAATTATTAACTTCGCTAAAACAATCGACATCCACGTACATTTCTGATCACATCCATGAGTGGAGACGTCGAAGGAGATTAGTGAAAGTTTTTATCCCGGACCAAATCTTAGCTGAATGGTTTGTCAAATCATTATTACCAAGAATTACTGAAGATGTAGCTAAGGCCGGAGTAGTTACTGAGGAGCAAGTCATTGCTCAGGCACAATACCTTGACTTAGTTTACACTCAGTCGGGTACGTTACATGAGAAAATTCCGGATCTTCCAAAGTCAAACCAAATCGTTGCTGCTCCTTCGGGATCTCATGCCGTTGATGGTATGATTGGTATCGTGACTACGAAGAGTAAGAAGAAGTCTTCCAAGGCCTCCAATACTCCAATTATCACTTTGCCTGATTCTCCGACAGGAGAGTCTTCTCCTCCTGAACTTACCGCCGACATTCACGCTGTAGAGTCATCTACGGCCAAATCAAAAAACGGTGGAAAGAAGAAAGGAAAGAAGAAGGCTAAAGCAGATAAGGCTCCAAAGGAGAAAAAGGAAAAGTCGGAAACCAATGACGAAAAACGCAAACCTCGATATCCTTGTCTTATTTGTGAAGAAGATCATTTTACGAGAGACTGCCCTCATCGGGCCGAGGTAGTAAAAATAGTCAAAGGTTCTCCCACTCCTGCTGTGTTAAAAAATCCATTTCCAGAGCAGGAGAATAAGATGATAGGTTCTTCTTCGAATGCCAGTGAAGAACCCATTTTGATGATGTCTCATGTCAGGATTGCGACTCGATCGCAAGATTATGGTAGTAAGGCTCCTGTTGATGGTAAGGAAGCAGAAACTTCTCACTCTAACCCATCAACCTCAACTCCTGGTCCCGATCCACTACAGATCGAAAAACCTAACCCAGACTTAGTGATTAAGCCGCCCGCCAAGGGTGTACTTCGAAGGTCTGCTTTCAATCCACATGCGAGAGCAGCCCAGAATTACAACATTGTTGAAGACTTAGCTGTTTCACCTTCAGCAATGTCGGCACTCGAAGTGCTGCAATCATGTCCAGCGCAACGAAAATTGCTTTTGTCGGCTATTGGAGCTGTCGATGTTCAGGACCCGAACCTAATGATCTTTGATCTAGAAAGTAGTACACCGCGTCTCCCCCATCAAATGGCTTTCCAAATTCCAGTGATAGTCAAAAACAGGCCTATTCATCGGACTGTGATTGATGAGGGAGCTTCTACGTGTATTATGTCGATTCAATGTTGGAGATCGCTTGGTTCTCCTTCGTTGAACCAATCCCCCACCATCCTTAATTCCTTTGATGGCCGTGGGTTCCGTCCGTTTGGTATTCTACAAGAATTGCCTATAGGGGTCGAAGGTAAAACCGTTAGTCTGGATGTGGAAGTGGTTGATGCCCCTCTAGACTAGTAGGGGCCACACTATGCTTTTTTTGGAAAGCTCCAATGGAAAAAAAATTACATGGTTGGATAGAATTTGACTTATACATCAGCTTTGGACACTTGGATACCTCATTCATCAGTTTTTACAGGCAGAAAATGCCCAAAAAACACCTAAACAAAACCTTAAAAAACACTTTTTTTCCCTATTTTTGGAGGCCACACTACACTTTTTGAATAGTCTTGGGAGAATTGATTTTTGAGGGGCTATACTTGGTATTTTTCAGTGCGTGAGGACCTCATTGTGTAGCATACAGAAAGATATTTCCAATGAGCTATCATGAGCTCAATTTGGAGTTCAAGAAGGGCTCCAAAAGTAGCCTGCAAGTTCATGTTGCGCTTTTTACAGCCCACACTGCGGTTTTCACAGAATTCGTTGCACTTTTTCCAGGAGGCTAGTTTCTTGAACAGTTCGACCTATTTTGATTGTTTTCACTTATGTAAATGATGTAATTGATTAATATTATTGTAAATATGATGTAATAACGGGTGGTTAGTCTTTATACGTTTTTTTTATGTAAATTTGGCCTCATTTATGAGAGAGGTTGGAGTCAAAGATAATTGTAGAAGTTTTTTTAAGTTCCCTAGGGTTTGGTTAGAACTGTTGGGTAGCAGAGGGCCCGCGTAACAGTGTTGGGGCTCAAAGCCTGCAATTTTGGGAAAGGTATGGTAAGGACTCCGCGAAGTGCGCGGAGCGCGAATTGTAAATGAGTCAAGTCAAAGGGTTGTCCGCCCAAAAATAATGTAAAATAATAGGAAGTAAGTCGGCTTGCCCATGGTCCGCAGACCATGGGAATGTATAAATAGAGCAAGGCTCTATGGATAGAAGTCAGCCTTTTTGGTATGTACTTTTGGATCTGAACTATAATGGGTTTTTGAGGAACGAAGTCTTGAAGCGTCTGTAAGTCCGAGTCAAGGGTGTTGGTAGGTAGATAGAGGCTCTGCAGCTGTGTGTGCAAAGGCCTAGTAGAGTTTGCAGCTGTGTGTGCGGACCCCTGCAGCTAAGTGCGCAGTGTGGATCTAGATGTATTGGTGAAGAAAGTAAATAAAGATAAGTTGATTCTGAAACTCTGTGTTAAATCTGAATTGTTGTGGATTTGGCTAATTTATGGTTGATATAACTATTTGATCTCTGCGCAATACTTATGTTATAAGTCTATGTGAATCTGTATCTTTTCTGGGTGCGCGAACTGGTTATTTCTATTAAATGTTTGCTTAAAGACCATAAAAGGTAGATCTAATCTATAAACAACGCATTAATAAGTATTAAGGATTTTCCTAGGTCTGGATCTACGCGGAGTAGAGTGGTGTGAAGCCACAGAACGGTGTGCAAACCCTCCAGACCACATCAAGACATCCCAAGGGTGTGGAAACCTGGTTCCAACACCATCCCCTGCTACCTCAAGTGAGACCTCAATCCGCGCTCCGCGGGCTATTGCCGAAAGGGCCAGTAGTTGCGAGATTTGTTTGGCTAAATAACTCTTCCGAACTTGGGTCAGGCCCATATAAGCCAACAAATGGTTTCGTTGCTGGGACCAGGATCTGCCTAAGGGACGTCTAATGTCAGAACACTAGAATCCTATAAAGAAAGAGCTTGAAGATTGCCCGGATCAGAAGCTTCACGGGTTCATGATGCAGGAAAACAGAAACCCGCGGATATCGGAGGAAAGGTGGTTGGATCGGTACATATACACAGATATCCACGAAATCTTCTTCATAACATTCCCGATAGAGTTGTATGAGTGGATCACAAGGTTAGCTGACAGTGTGGGAAGGTGCAGACTAGATCAACCTCTTGTGTGGATTCCAGAATTGGTGCGCAGGCTAGAGGCCTTCGAAGATAAAATCGCACACGCAGTAGATCACTGGTTGGATCGGGTAATAGGAGGATTTATTACTGAGTTCACAATAGACACGACCATGAGCTATAGTGAAGCAGAAAGGCGCTTTCTCCAAGGACGACGAGGTAGGTACATCAAATCATTGAATACTTGGATTAAGATGTTGTTGTGTGAAAAACTGATTATGCGCATTTATTGATGTTTGGCGTAAGGTGGAGTGGAATAGGCTACAGAGGAACCGAAGGATTAGAGAACAGTCCGTTAATTTCTATTTCACAGGAAAGCGAGGAGGAGCTCGCGAGGTTTTCCCCAGGAAGCGTGGTCTGGTTGATTAAGGGGTGCTTTCCCCTGATACCGCCTTCGTCTACGCCATCACCTACTTCACCAACATCAAATCCATCTTCACCCACTTCACCTCCACCTCCGCCACCACTGAAGGTTGGGATGGCAAGTGTAGTCAAATTGCTGGTATTTAAGGGTGCAGGAAATGAGGAACCAAGTTAGTTCTAGTTTGTGGTAAGGAATGTGTGGGAAGCCCAAGGCATAACGGATGATAACATCAAAAAGGCTACCCTGGTTAGCATGCTGCAGGACCGTGCGTTGACATGGTATATAAAGTACTCAAGCGATCATCCAAATGCGAGAATAATGGAAATCCAGCACGCATTGAACAAAGAATTTGGTTGGCCAAAATCAGAAACACAGTCGGTCATTAGGTTCAAAGAGATAGCGATGCTACCGGGTGAAACCCCGTGGGATCTAGATCAAAGGTTAAAGAGCACAATTCGCGAGGCTAACATGACATTAATGGATGCGCAGCACTGCGCGTGGTTTGTGGCATCGTTGACACCACATTTGAGAACGACGATATCACAGAAAATGATCTCCACCCAATTCGAAGCATTAGAAACCGCGATGAGATTGCACGAAACCCCAATATAGGATCCGAGGTTGGGAGTTCAGCAAATCCACGCGCAACTACAAAACCTATGCTTAGAGATGAGAAGTTTGAAACAAGGACAAGTGCAACGATCAGAAGGGCGCGAAGAAGTATGGTGTATCAAATGTAAGGGCCAGGGCCACGACAAGGAACACTGTCCGGTCTTTCCCAATTATGGGGGGTACAAGTAGGGCCAGTCGCGGCACCCGCACTCTGGTGCGCAATATGCCAAGAAGGAGGAAAGCATGCCACAAACAACTGTCATCTATTACAGAACCTGAGACAGCCCCCCCCAACGGTTATTTTTCAACTTTTGTAGGACAGTGGGCTATGATGAAAGAAACTGCCGAAGTTATGAGATGCTGATGGATCGAACACCTATGTATAGGATGCAGATGGAGGCGCGTGGGCAAGATCCTACTGCAGCAATAGCACAGGGTGGATTCCAAGGACGCGGACGAGGCCGAGGGGGAATGGGACCCGAATGCGGACAAGGACAATTGATCTGCTATAATTGTGGAGGATCGGAGCACTATGCACGTGATTGCACGAACCAAACCAGAACCTGTTGCCCATACTGTTACCAATTCAACCACGAAGCAGTCGATTGCCCCAAGTTAATTGCTCAGATGCAGGAAAAAGGAGTACTTCCGGCCAACCCCACTCAAAACGTCCAAATGATGAAGGCTGAACCACGCGCAAAAGACCCTAATGTGAATATGATGCTTAGAAGTGGTGCAACTACAGGAGAAGATAAAGGGAAGCGACCAGAAGAGGATGCATGGGTTCGCAAGGCTCCTGCAAAACAACGACAGTTTGATTTGGAGCACGCGAAGGAAACATTTATGGAAGCGAAGAAGAACTTCGCAGAAGCTTCCACTTCGGGTAGCACAGATCGAACAGAGTCAGAGCGGGATGATTCTATGCTAACTACCTTCTTAGAGACATGCATGAAGCTACTCCAGGATACCAAAGCAGTGAAGGGATTGCAAGAATTAATAACTAGGTGTGCAGGATCGGACGAACCTCGAATGGTACGGAAGTTGGGCAAGCATGCGTTGCAGACGGGCCAGGAAATGCGGTTGACTGCCCAGATTGGGGACTATGAGATGGATCAGGTTGTTCTAGACTTGGGGTCAGACACAAATGTCATACCTAAACAAACCTGGGAGCACATGGGCAGGCCCGCACTACAATGGTCCCCTATCCAGCTGCGGATGGCGAATCAACAGAAGATCTTGCCTATGGGATGACTGCAGGGAGTTACAGTAGACATCGATGGTGTGAGCACACTAATCGATTTTGAGGTCATAGAGATTGTGGATGATAGTAACCCATATCCAGCGTTATTAGGGATAGACTGGGCAACGGATATGAATGGAGTCATCAACCTAAAGAAATGAAAAATGATATTCGAGAAAAAATCTCTCTGCATTGTGGTTCCCCTAGACCCAACCGAAGGAGCACGTTATACTGAGCCAATTCGCAATGAGGACAACAACGATGAACTAGATTGTATTTACCGAATCACCACACAGGATCAAGACCGAGTGAATCTGACCGTGGATGGGTGAATCTCATGGGACCATGACAGTTCTTGCACATTGGATTCAGATGAAGAGATTGAGCAGTGGCAGAACTGATTGAATGAAGTAACGACACTAAATTGTAATATGATGGTTCGGTCGCTACGCCGTGCAACCAAGGAAACCAGGGACAGGCTAACAGATGAGGATGCCACGTAGGTGATCGACCAGTGCGAAATGGCAGTTCTAAGACAAATGCCGCAGGATGACCCTGCGAAGACACCGTACGCAAGGATTGTCCACGAATGGAGCACATGCCCAAGGATTCTGCGAAAGAGGCATGGTTATCAGAAGCATGTGCACGCATAGGTTAGGGGGCAGTCCCGCTCGCCAGCCGCCCATGACAAAGTCTGCAGGGGAACAGGGGAAAGTTTGCTTAGCGTTCGTTCGAAAAAATGACCCACTGGGAAATTTCGGATACCACGGGTTCAATGGGTCTATGCCCTAAGGGAGGCATAGATGGCAGTGTCAAGAAGTAAACGGACTAGAGCCCAGACTAAGTGGGGTAGCAGCAGGCCTTGTGAAATCGAGAACCTATAGCACAGCTCTGGAAGAAAAGCATGCTAGTTAGGGAAGGAAGCAACAAAATGAAAGATAGTGATGCCCACGAAGGCCGCGCGAGTCTGTGCATAAGGGAATCGGGCCCAGTCGGGTATCCCGCAGAATGCGAACACACCACGACCCTACTATCATGGCTACGCCTGCACCCACGGAAGGATACACCCCACAGCATGAAAAAATAATAGCTACAAAGACACTCAGAAGCTGCTCACAGCCCGGGCTAGCAAGGAAGTTCTGAAATCACACCAAGCGTGCGAACACTTGACTAGCCGTAGGAAGCACAGTCCCAACACCACAAGTAGTTGAAAGAGGGTGTGGGACTATAAACGAGTCTGCGGGAGGCAAACACGGCAAAAAGATTCTCTACAGGGTCATATGGGCCACATCACCGCGGCAGCGCCCGGGTGATGGCGTTACCACGCAGAAAACTTGAGAATTGACCATTAACATCACTATTCCTGACAAGAGAATCCAGTTATGTTAGGGAGGAGTGGGCGGCAGGCCATTAAGACTGAAGTTTCGAGCTAGATATGAAAATTTGCCTCCTAAACGATGTTAAAGTACAGGGAAGGGATTCATTCAAATATACATGTTCATCTACTAACCTCTGGATGACACCAAGATATTTGAGATTGGAACCAGTAAAGACCAGTGAAAACTAGGCTACCAAGGGTTCCATGAGTACCATGGCGAGAACCCGAGCACGGTTCGCAGAAGAACTATACTCAACCCAGGAGGCACTAGATGAAGCCGCCATGGTCCCCAAAGTCCCAAAATCCCCATGCACATCGCGGTCTCAAAAAAATAAGCACCCGATGGGGCCAGTTAGGATATCGCCGAGGTTTAATAAGCTCTCAGGAGCTGAAAAGGGAAATGCCATCACCACCGACCCCGAGGAGGATGATGAAGATTTGTAAGCTTTAATCGATCAGATTGACACACAAGAAGAGGACGAAGAGGATGCTTTCCAAATCCCATCACAACCCCCATATATTCCCCCATGGATCGGCATAGCCAAGCTACCAAAAGGATGTGGACACTGCAAAGAATACGCTCCAAACCCCACTTCTTCCAGATGAGATAAGGTTCGATGGGCTGCCGCTGGGCTGAGTCTCGAGTATCAAGTTCGAAGACTAGGACCTTGCCAACGGCGACAAGTTCCCCAAATTGGCTGAAGACAAATTACTGCCGCGGAAGTGGTTACTAGGTGTGGAGAAGGCGAGGTTACTCAATCTAAGGTGGATACCTCACTATCACCGCACAAACCTCACCATTTGTGTTATTCGGCAGTTACTATGTCTGGTACATGATGGGTTTCTCTGGTTGGAGGAGCCGATTTCGATCACAGCTAATTTAGTACACCAGATTACCCACTTTCTAGTAAAATGGAATGACCCCATAAACATAGCCGGAACCAGTAGCGATGCGGGTCACACCGAAACAATGAAGGCTAAGTATAAGTTGGAAAAGTGGAAGCGGGGGTATGCAATAGAAAGCATCAAAGACCGAGGGTGAGAATTGCTACCCAGTTAATAGCTGGTAAACTCATGAGGAAATGTCATGCAGATGAGGTGCCAGCTCCCATTATTGTGCTTGCGGAACAGTGTGCCGCAGGGGTTTAGTTTAACTGGGCACAATTCTTATGCAATGAATTTTTGACAAACTGTCAGGAAGCGCAGGACAAAGGTAAGACATTTTATCATGCATGGTTGCTACTCTCAATCCTTCTGGTTGCAGGAGAACTACCGCAGGGTAGCCAGTTTCCCAGCATTGAAGACAGCCTACCCAAAGTAGTGCGGTATACTTCGCTTTGGGCTACAAAGGACGCAACGAGGACTTCTGACATCAGGGTTTTTTGGACCTTCATGGAGGGTACTATCCAGACACGGATCGCTCATAGACCCCGAATGTCTCCAACTATCTACAACACTTTTCAAAGCACGGCTAAGTTCAAAGCAGACATGCATAACTTATATATCCGGGCGCGGAAGGATCCGAAGCGAACATGGGTCACGCTTCTGTTCATGGCAAAAGATGATGCTATTTATGCAGTGTTAGCCACATGGCTTCCAGAGTGGTGCTCCCATGCCAATGATATACTAGAAAAAGTGACGGCGCAGCAGTGGAGAAAGGACCTCCAGCAGCGACTCACTAACTTGGCAGAAAAGGCCCGGCGGGGACAACAGGCAGCTTCGCAGAAAGAAGCACCCAAGGAAGGCCTAACCAAAGGAACTATGAAAAATCAAGACATGGCCTCGAACCATGATCTGTAACAGGAAAGGGAGATACAGGACCACACTGACCCTCTTACTGAATCAAACCCCGTCAAGCGACCGCGCAACACGAAATCACTGCACACACGTAAAAATTCCAAGACAACCAAAGCTCTAGAGAAGGAGTTTCTTGCCAGCAGCAAACCGCCGAGTAATGTCCCTACCGATGCATTGACAGAACTGATCACCGAGCAGACAACTGTGTTGGGGGAGATCCACACGCAGTTGCAGGTGCTACAGGTGCGACCCCTGGGCGGGGTAAGCCTACAGTTAACCGAGGGCACAGCCGCAGCAGACCAGATGGTGCGTACCAATACAATGAACACCTTAGTGTTGCCAGCAAGTGCTGTCTTGGCCGAAGTAGAGGGGGATGTACGAAGTTGGGGATTGAATCTGGCCGCTCTTCCTAAAGAAACCCTATACCAACTACAGGATGGGGTAACCACTGAGCTTCATGCCCAAGAAGGTTGCGCCCTCCAAACAGTGATGGAACACAAGGAAAATCTGGAGCAGGTCAGTCTCCAGCGAGATGAGTTGATCTCACACACCCAGGAAGTGGAACAGGTCGTGATGGCCACTTGTAGCAAGGTCCCGAAGTTAGCTATCCCAGCCGAACTTCCAACCACTGACAAGATTCATTGCATGGCCACAGGATTCTGTACGGCCCAGGATGAGGCTGTGAAGGCTCAATGGGACTTAAATCTACAAATTGCAGAGCTAAGATTGAAGGCGTAGCCAACCACATCGTCGGAAATCCGAGAGCAGTGCCGTGATGAAATTCAAGCAGGATTGGAAATGATAAAGTGCGCTGTAAGAGATTGCTCGAGATTGTTAGATCAGTCCCTCCTTACGCTCACCGCCCTCTAGGAAGACCCAACCATACAACAAGTAGAAACCAAGGCACGGGAGTTGCAGCAAGCTTATGACACAATCTGAGGGACTGTGCAGATGATCGCTATCATGCAGCAGTTGGCCAAAATGAAGGAGGCTCAGGCTCTCAAGACACAAGTTGACTTCGCGTGGCAAAAGGAGGCAATGCTTAAGGAATGCATCCAGCCTTGGATTGACGAAGCATTCGCAATCTCCACAACCATAGAAGGAAAGGTAACGCACATGTAGGTAGTATGTGATCCTGGATAGGTAACTCTAAGTGATACAGATGCATCAGCGGCTCGCGTAGAACAGGTACAGAAGCTAATGGCCAAGTGTGTTGCAAGCACCAGCGACACGCAGAAATTGTTGAATGACCTCTGCACGAAGATTACTGCACTAGCCGAGTGACTTGGGACGAGTCACGATGATTGTGTTGGGGGACTGTTGGGTAGCAAAGGGCCCGCGTAACAGTGTTGGGGCTCAAAGCCCACAATTTTGGGAAAGGTATGGTAAGGACTCCACAAAGTGCGCAGAGTGCAAATTGTAAATGAGTCAAGTCAAAGGGTTGTCCGCCCAAAAATAATGTAAAATAATAGGAAGTAAGTCGGCTTGCCCATGGTCCACGGACCATGGGAATGTATAAATAGAGTGAGGCTCTATGGATAGAAGTCAGCCTTTTTGGTATGTACTTTTGGATCTGAACTGTAATGGGTTTTTGAGGAACGAAGTCTTGAAGTGTCTGTAAGTCTGAGTCAAGGGTGTTGGTAGGTAGATAGAGGCTCTACAGCTATGTGCACAGAGGCCTAGTAGAGTCCGCAGCTGTGTGTGCGGACCCTTGCAGTTGAGTGCGCAGGGTGGATCTGGATGTATTGGTGAAGAAAGTAAATAAAGATAAGTTGATTCTGAAATTCTGTGTTAAATATGAATTGTTGTGGATTTGGCTAATTTATGGTTGATATAACTATTTGATCTCTGCGTGAATACTTATGTTATAAGTCTATGTGAATCTGTATCTTTTTTGGGTGCGCGAACTGGTTATTTCTATTAAATGTTTTCTTAAAGACCATAAAAGTTAGATCTAATCTATAAACAACACATTAATAAGTATTAAGGATTTCCCTGGGTCCGGATCTACCCGGAGCAGAGTGGTGCAAAGCCAAAGAACGGTGCGCGAACCCTCTAGACCACATCAAGACATCCCAAGGGTGCGGAAACCTGGTTCCAGCACCCTCCCCTGCTACCTCGAGTGAGACCTTAGTCCGCGCTCCGCGGGCTATTGCCAAAAGGGCTGGTAGCTGCGAGATTTGTTTGGCTAAATAACTCTTCAGAACCTGGGTCAGGCCCATATAAGCCAACAAGAACACCTCATGCAGCAGTTCCTAGAGTCATGGATTTGACCCCTCAGAGGGGGGAGATGTTGTTTTTGTCTTTATGTATTAGTTTATCAGTGATAGAACAGGTTGGACTTGAGAGGATAGAACTATTGTAGCTTGTACTTAGACATTTTCTGGAAATCAAAGGATACAGTTTGCAACTATTATCTAGGAATTCATGTGCATTAAGTTTTTGATGTTGTATTTTTATCTATTATAGCTTTACATGAAATATATTCATCTTCTCTTTCTATTCATCAACTCTTCAATGGTTTTCCTTACAGTTTATAAACAGAATTCTTTGCATAAAGCTCTAATTTGATGGAATTATCATTATGTGTTACTTTCTTTCTTGCTTAATGAATTCATGTTTCATTCTCATTAAGACCTTTTGCTTCTTCTAAACACTATACTACAACAAAAAAACCTAAGGTCCATCACAAAAGTATTGCTACGTTTCTCCTTTATATCTTTTTTATTGTAACCCTTTGATCCTCTGACTTAGCTACCTGGTTTTTCTCCCTTATCGAACACCAAAACCCTAAATTTTCCAAAACTTACCTGAGCCTAGCTATCTAGCCTAAAATCCTTTTACATTCCATTCAATTCTTTGGTTGTGATTTCATAGAGAGAGCCCTCTCTAGTTTGGTAGGGCTAGCTACCAAACTGAAAGCTTGGTCTGTGGTTACCTCTGTCGATCTCCTCTCAGCCTAGGACATTGTGGAGGATAACACCATGGTTGTTGTAGCCAAGGTTGTTTCGTCCTCTCAAGGATCTAGCCATGTAGACAGATCCATGATATTTCAGGAAAATATTTGCATGTAGTTTGTAATATCAAAGCCATAGCATACCTCCTTTAATCAAGCTAAAGAGAAGCAATTCAGTTGTGACGATTCCTGCACATTTTTGTTTTCAAAACCTTTAAATTTACTCTTTGATATACCAATACATGAAAGCTAAATTATACTTCAGAAAATGATGATCACGATGAGTTCCATCAGGCATCCTCATTTTCCAAGCGTTTTAGGAGCTTGAAATGACTAAAATCCAAAAATCCATCTATGGATTTTATATCATGAATGGCATCCCATCTCGGATCATTACATTTTTGTGGGTTGTTTAGAACATTTTTCAACCTACCATAGTTACTTACATTGAATTCGCTAGAATTGCCTTTGTAGTTGGCCATGCATAGGCTACTCTTCCCACTTTCTACACACTCGAACCTTTTGTTTTTGGCAATGTCAACAATCTTGCATCTGGGAATATTCGCATGACATCAATGCCATTACTTAAATTAACACTAAAACTTCTCTTGACACTACTAAAACTAGTGATGGTGATGCTCAGACTTCATTTTATTTATTGGTAACGATTAGAGGATTCAATCATGATTCCTATGTATAGGGAATCACCCACCAATTCAGGATCTAATTGGCTCGAATCTTAGTCAAATTGATCATTGTATTTCCAAATGTACATATTATCCTCTCCTTATTGTCTTGAATCCTTGGTATAGGATTCAATCCTCCCTATGTTATATTCCTCTCCATCTATGACCCATTCTGAATTGGCATATTTAGATTTGAGTCACACAACTCAATAGAGAGACAAATACACAATGAAATTCCTTTCATTAACAAAATTGTACATACATATACTCAGAAAATTTTGTTCTCACTATGACCTAATTTTACATTCATTTGGCCATTACCTTTTCCCTTAGGCTTACAATGATAAAATCCAACTTTTAGAACAAATTAGATTTTCCTAGATCCATAAATCACTCCCTAAATCAGTCGTGTTTTTCAAGACATGTTTGCTTTTGCCTTATCAACAATATCTTTCCTATCCATAACTTTTCTAAAACTATGACTCATACTTTATTCAATAATAAAGGAACTAATATTATTTACAAATAAGGAATTAAAATTCCTTTTCAATATTGAAACCCCCTTTGGATCTTTTTCCTAAAAAAAAACTTGATGGATTTGGGAAGTTCTAATGCTCCTACATTAGGACATCTTTGGCTCGTTGTGATAAGCTCAAGGAATAGGCTCCCCTCACACTTGTCAGCTCTTGCTAAATCATAAATTCTTGGTATATCTTGCAGGCTGCTGTGATAAGGCTCAAGGAGTAGCCTCCCCTCACACTCGTCAACTCTTACTAAATCATAAATTCTTGGTATATCTTACGGGTTGTTGGATATACTCTTGGTGTTATAGTGGCAAACACTAGGTTTGATCTTGGGCCTTGCCCAAATTACACCAACAAGTTATTGATTCACCACAATTTTTTTGTTTTAAACCTTCTAATTTTTCCTTCTAAAACTCTCTCTCTCCCTCATCCTTAGTAATATAATAATACCTCTTACTCAATATTATTAAATTAATATATATACCTTTTATTTTAATATTATCATATGCTCTGTCTTATTATTCTCAATAATATTAAACCTGGGAGTAATTCATCTTTTCATATTTTGATAATATATTATAAACCTAATATTATGAACATATTATTAATATATTAGGACTTAACTCTTTAAAACCCTTCATAATATATTCCCCTAACTTAATCATAATATATGGGAACTAATATTAATAATAACAAATTTATTTTTAGAAGAATAATAATAACAATTATATTAATAATTTTTATATTAACCAATTTAGTTCCATCTTAAATTCAGATTTACCAAGCATTGAGAGGGATCAAGTCCAAAGTTGAGATGGATCTAAGTTGGTACTCTTGCATTCCATAATGGATTTCTTGAAAACTTTAAATAGGCTTCGTCAGAACAAATATCATGGACAAATACCATGAGCAAAACCATAGGTTGTCAAAACCTGGAGCCAAAAATCCACCAATAGTAAACTATTAATTTTATTTTTATACTGAGATGGAGAGTATCTCTTGATGCAATAACAAAATTATTTTCCAGTAATAATAATAATAATATAACTTATTAATAGTATTATAATATAAATGTTATAATTGATGCCCTTTCTATGATAAAAGTTACATTAATTCTAATAATATTAATAATAATAACACAAATCAAATATTAAATTATTAATAATATAGTCATTAATAATATTGATATTACACTTAATGTTATTTTAATCATTACTAATAACCTAATAATAATCATAATAATTAACATTAATTATGCAAAATAATAAGAATAGCATGGTTTATAATACAATCATTATAATAAACATTCATAACCTAATAACAATAACTACAACGAAATACCAATAATTTTAATAATATAGTCAACCTATTAATATTAATAATATAGTTATTACTAATATTAACAAACATAATTTAATACTAATAATTACATTAACAATAATAATATAATAAAGATAACATAGTTTAAAATTATTGTGCCGAGAAGCGTATTCTACAGCTCAATATGACCCAGATGTGTAAGTAGAAAGAAAGAAGAAAGAAATTATTTTAACGTCCACGACGCTAAAGATAGCCTATGGGACAAATTGCTTCTTCGTCTTCTTGATGTATTCGGCCATTTTTCTGTGAAGCTTCACAATAAATGCTCCTAGCTTCTCGACAAACCCCTCGCTAAATAGATTATCCCAAGAGCTAGCTGCCAGCATATCTGCATAACTTTCCCTGTTATCTTTGAAGGCCTCACATTCTAAAATGAAATGTTTTTCTATTTCCACTTTTCCGGAAGAACAAAAAATGCATACCCTTTCCTCCCACACTTCCTTTGGCCTTTTCCAGTGCCCTGTTTCACAACGGAGTTGATGAGAATTAGTCCTTAACTGAGAAATAAGAATTTTCGCTCTCGAAGAGATATTGGCCTCTATATATGATTTTGGTTGATGATTATGAGTGGGATTAAACACTTCAATATAGTATTTTTTCTTTCTTCCTATCTCCTTATCCCAAGTACGTTTGTGGAACTTTTCCATAACAAATGCTTTTATCTCTTTGTTGTTTATGGGACACGCGTTCAAGCAAATACCCCATTTACTAAACCATTTGTTATTTTGTTGCATCCAAGTTTTTGTGCTCTCGCGCAATCTATCATTAAAGACAACCTTAGGCCATCTACCCTCTTCCATTTGCTCTTTTTTTTTTAAATACCCTATGACTCGCACCATAGCAATTTCTTCAATAGGAGAAATCCTTGTTTCACTTAACAAGATATCATAAGGAACTGCACTTTTAATCTTAAATTTGTTTGTAATCAAACGCTTCTGAATTTTCTCAATTTGTCTCCACTGCATGTCGGAGGTATTGCTAGCCCACAGTTCACAACCATAGAGAATCACTGGAATCACTAAAAGCCCAAAAAGAGTTTGAGTGGTCTTCTAGTCCCATAACTCTACCTCTCTACACTTATTTTGAAAAGCATAAAATGCTTTCCAACCCCCCAAAGTTCTTTTCTTTCTACAACCATTCTAGCTTAGATTTTTGTTGAAGTCAATCCCGAGGTATTTGTAATCCGCAACTTCTTGCAGAATGTTGCCTTCAAAGTAAAACTTATGTTGGTTATGTTTTCTTTTCTTAGAGAAGACCACTACTTTTGTTTTGCTGATATTGACTTGCATCCCCACACTTCTACAAAAATGCTCAAGGGATAGTAAGTGCTCTTGCAAACCAAGAGTCGATTTAGCAATCAGAATAAGGTCATCTGCATACAAAAGAAGCCTTATAACAAACTTGCACAAATAGATACCATCACCCCCTTGTGAATTTAACCACTCCTCAAGCTTGTCGATATATAAACCAAAAAGGGTAGGAGACAGTGGGCAACCTTGCTTGACCCTGATATCGCTTCTAAAACTTTCAGAAATGCCTGCTGAAGTTCTAATTTTGACTTTCACATCTTCATATAGCCTATGCATAGCTACTCACAAATGTTTAGGAACCCCAAGTTCCTCCATTCTCTGCCAAAGTTTATCCCTAGGAACAAAGTCAATCGCTTTTCTGAAATCAACAAAGCAACAAATGACTTCTTTCGTTTTCTCCCAAACTTTTTCAATGATGTACCTTAAAGTTATGCAATGATCAACTGTGGAATGTTTAGGTCTAAAACCTGCTTTCCCTTTAGCACGCTTATATCTTTCTTCTGCCCACTTGCTAATTTTGTTTTCTAGCATGCTTCCAAATAGCTTTGCAAACAAAGGGTTTATCATGATGGTCCTATAATTGGAGGGATTATTGACGTCACCGCTCTTGAAAAGAGGTATTGCCAGACTAGTTGACTAATCTGTGGGGATCCCTTGTTGTATGATGTTGTTGAATATTTTTGTAATGTGAGGTGCAAGAATCTTTGAGCCCCACTTTAGATATTCTGCTTGGGGTTCAACTAAGTCTTTTGCTTTTCCAACACCCAACTTCTTGATACCCATCTCTACCTCTTGTATCGTGAAGAGTTCAGTATCAGTGTTGCCTAAGGGGGGAGGGTCAACCTTGGGAACCTGCTCATAGAGTTGTCTTGCATAATCAAACCATTTAGAAGCTATAATATTATTTCCAATTTGTATCTTTTTTGGTTGGAGCTCCTTCCAAAATAATTTGGGATTATTTTTCCCAAGGAATATTAGTTCTTCCCTTCTTGAAACCATGAAATCAACCTTTTTCTTGCTTAATAACTGCTTGTACGATTTGAGCTTTGTGTTATCCTTGTTTGACTCTTTCCACATTCTCCTTGCCTTTTTGCATTCATCGTCAAACCAAGCATTAACTGGAAAGCAATTTGTTTCAAACTTCTTAAATTTTGTTATTTTGCACTTTGCAAGTGCGCATTGAATTAAATGTGTTAATTCATGACTATGAAGACTATGAATTGTAATTTTCTCCTTCTCAAAGAGCCTATCTAGCATCATTTCGAAGGTATTACAATTTTTTGGCGTCAAAAGAATTCTACCCTATGGGAGATTTTGTTGGACATGCTGAATTTTTTACTCTAATTGTTTTTTTCCAATCCAAGAGAAACATAAATAGATTGGCTTGTGATCTAATTTCAAATCCCACAGTTGATCTCCAACCAAAACTTCTTCCATTTTCTCACACAAACCATGCGAGCAAATTACATAATCTACCACACTTGCTCCATCGTAAGTATTGCAGGTGAAATTACCGAACTTTGCCCATCTAGTCAAGCCATTACAAATGACTAAATCAAAGGCCCCACATAGAGTAAGCAATTGTTCACCAAAGAGATTGCAGCCCTTGTCCTATGAAATTCTTTCCCACTGATGATTACTTTCTTCTGTAAGCCAAATAGGGTCACAATCATCTTTACAACAAAGAATGCTAGCTTGCTCACTTGCAGTCCTAGCATTGAAACCACCCACTATAAGGACTTCACCTAGCTGCGAATATGTTGCAATATCCTCTTTTAAAGCTGCAAATGGATCTTTGTGGTCAAGCCTTCTACCTTTGTAGATTTTTGAAACTTGTGGCGCAAAATAGCATGCTGCAATTCTAACGTGGTTTCCATTTTCTGATATTTTAAACCAAATGAATTGCTTATTTGAGTCTTCTTTTTCTAACTGAATAAGACGACCTTCTTTCTCCCTTACTAAAACCATGATACCCCAGTGCCATTTTCCATTCCCTGTTGCCTTATTCCACACTGCCATCTTCCAGTATCCTTCAAACAAAGGTGTCTTGCACCCTTCACGCTCATGTGTTTCTATGAGGCAAATTATGTCTCTATTTTCTGCAATAGACCCTAACCTAGGTCCTTGTCTCCATGGGTAACCTTTGCAGTTCCAACAAAATAATCTTAAGGAAACCTGGGTATGACTTGATTGCTATTTATTTTGACATGCAAGACTCACATTTGAGTCTTTGTCCCTATTTTCCCATACCGACCTTGCTTTCTGATTTCCTGTTGAAGAGTTTGTTTCCTCTTCTTTATTACCATCTTGCTGCTCTGTTCTGGAAGGAGGTCCAAATTGCACTATCACAACTTTTCCTTTATAAGTCCATGCTCTCTTTCCTTCATCTCTTGCTGCCCTAAACTTTAAAATTTCCTCCCTTCTTTCCTCCTGTTGTTTTACAGTTAAATCTTCTTCTAAGAAAAAACGAGAACCCCTCAAGAGACGTTTCTTTCTTAGAATAATATATTTATCACGCAAGCTAGGCATAATGACTTTTATGGGCCTGGCTCTCTCCCCATTACACTTACCCACCCTCCATGCTTGACATATTTGTCCTTGCCATAGCAACTTGTCTTTCAAGAAGTCTCTTGCAAGGTCAAGAGTACATTCATTTTTCCCATAGTCTTTCACCCCTTTAATAATTATGTTTACTGCCCTATTTTGTCTTTCCTTGCCTTCACTATCTTGCATGTTGTCAACCTGAATATTTGTTTCTCCTTCCTTATTAGTAGAATTGCTAATAACTTGAGCCCAAGTTTTGGAAACTTTGGTGGAATCTCCTTTCGTTTCTTCTCTTGCATTCTCTTCATGGTTGTTTATTTGGGCAATCATTTTCCCTTTATCCTGGGATGATTTCACATTCACCACCTCTATACTTTCCACTATAGATTTGTTTATGTTTTGCACATCTGCCTTCATGCATTGTCATTCCATCTTCCCTATTAGGAGAGCTTCTTGTAGCAATGCCACTTGTTCTTTTAAAATTTTATTTCTTTCTTCTAACACCTTGTTCTCAGCCGTTATTATATGAATTTTATGATCTCTTTCTTGCCCTTTAGCTTCTAAAACCTCCAACCTTTGTTTTGCATTTAACAATTCTTTCACATAAAGATCAGATGACCAGGTGAGAGGTGTGGATGTGGGACTATATAAGGCAGAATCATCAATGAATTTTCCTTTGGACTTCTTTTTGCCACGTGCTTGTGGAGGAGACTTGCTTGAGTGCTTTTTACGAAGGGCTCGATTACTTTTCTTTTGAGACTGTTTCTTCCTTGTTTGCTCCCAATGTTGGCCAAAAAATTAACTTGAATCTTAAATTATATATAACTTGAATCTTTAGATTATATATAACTTTTTAATATTATTAATGGACTAAGATTCTTTATTGAGCCGTAAGGATCTCAGATAAAAATGTAAATGTAAACACGTTTAATATTTAACATTTAACATTTTTAATCTAATGTTGGTCCTATTTAAAATCAATCTGATTATTATTATGTATAAACACAATATAAATTAAAAAGAAGAGGTTTACCAACACTAGAAAAAAAGGCATGGTAAATAAATAAAAATATAAATAAATGAGAGGTATGGTAAATAAATAAAACCTCATTTTATACTTACTCCATATATATGGTAAATAAATAAAAACTTAAATAAACTAGAGGTATGGTAAATAAATAAAACCTATTTTTATATTTACTCTATAAAACTCCTTATATTTACAAAAACTCAAAATTAAATGAAGTGTGTGGGCCAAATACCATGGGACAAATTATTATTAATACCATGAGCCAAATATCATGGACTAAATATCATATTTGTAAAAGAGGTATGGTAAATAAATAAATATAAAAGTGGTATAAAAAAGTAAGGTAATTAAATAAAAATATATCAAATAGGATTAGAAATCAACATCTAATTATATACCAAGTCTATGGGCCAAATACCTTGGACCAAATTATTATTAATACCATGCAAAAAAAAACATTATTAACCCTAATATTAATATTGATATTATTATTAAATCTAATATTCATATTAATATATTATAATATTAATATTATTAAATTTAATAACTTTATATTAATACAATATTAAATTTGTTATGTTATAATATATATTAATATATCATGATATATATATTAACTCTAGATATATATGGGAGGGAAGAACAAAGACATAGAGTGATAGAGGTAGAGAGATAGGGGGAGTGGCAAGGGAGACATGAAGATAAACTGAAGGCAATGGGAGAAAACGAATGAAGAGAGAGAGGGAGAGGAGTGAGAGAAGTAGATAAGGGTAAGAGAGGAAGAGGGAGATATAAAGATGGAGGTGGGAGAGAGAGAAGGAGAGAGGGAGGGAGATAGTGAGAGGATTTGAGGGTACAGAGAGAGAGAGAGATGGGGGAAGAGAGAGGGAGGTAGGAGAAAGGGAGAGAAGGATGGTAGAAGAAAGACATAGAGAGTGAGAAGAGGGGAGGGATAGGGAGTGACAAGGGAAAGATGGAGAGAGTGTGTGTATGTTTAGGGTGAGATAAAGAGACAAAGGAAAGATGGAGACAAGGGGGACATAAGGAGAGAGAAGGACAAAGGGATAGATATAGTAACACAATTATAGAGAGAGAGAGAGAGAGAGAGAGAGAGAGAGAGAGGCAGGAGAGAAAGGAAGAGAGAGGATTTGAGGGAAGAGAGGGAGAGAGTTAGGAGAGAAAGGAAGAGAGAGGAAGGACGTGAGAGAGAGGAAGAGAGTGATGGGGGAAGAGAGAGGATTGGATGGGAGAGAGAGAAAGAGAGAGAGAGATGCGGGAAGAGAGAGGGAGGTAGGAGAGAAAGGGGGAGAGAGGAAGGACGAGAGAGAGGACTTGAGAGAGAAGAGGAGAGAGGGAGGGATAGAGAGATGGAGTTGGAGGGAGAGAGAGGGAGGGAAGAATAAATACACAAAGAGTGAGAAGTGGAGAGAGAGAGGGAGTGACAAGGGAGAGATTGAGAGAGAGTGTGTATGTTTTGGGGTGAGATAATGAGACAAAGAAGGAGAGATGGAGAGAAGGGGGGAGAGAAGGAAAGAGAGAGGCATATAGTAACAGAGTTGGAGAGAGAGAAAGATAGAGAGAGAGAGAGAGGGAGAGAGAGGAAAGAAGAGAGAGAGTATGTGAGAGAGTGGAGAGAGGTAGAGAAAGAGAGATGGAGATGGAGGGGGAGAAAGATGGACGTAAGAATAAATACATAGAGAGAGAAAGGTGGAGAGAGAGAGAGGGAATGATAAGAAATATGGAGAGAGAGGGAGAAAGGATGACAAGAGGGAAGAGAGATATGAGCGAGGGAGAGGAAGAGGGAGAGAAGGGGAAGAGAGAGAGAGAGAGAGAGAGGAGGAGAGAGTGATATATATATATATATATATATATATATATATATATATATTGGAGAAAGAGAGTGTATGTTTTTGGGGTGATATAGAGAGACAAAGGGAGATAGAGATATAGATGGAAGGTGAAGAGAGGAAAGAAGAGAGAGATGGAGATGGGGAGGGAGGGACAGAGAGTTTGATAGATATCAAGTGAGAGAGTGTGTGAGTTTGCGGGGCTGAGATAGAGAGACAAAGAAGGAGAGATGGAGGGAGACATAGATATAGATGGAGGGGTGAGAGAGGTAAGAATATTTCTTGTGCTAGATGCATTGATTTCAATGTAGATGGTGATTTCTAATCCTATTTGATTTCTTGCACTAGATGCATTGATTTTAGTGTAGATGCTGATTTCTCATGATATTTGATTACTTGCACTAGATGCATTGATTTCAATGTAGAGGATTTCTAATCCTATTTGTTTTCTTGCACTAAATGCATTAATTTCAGTGCAAATGGTGATTTCTAATCCTATTTGATTTCTTTCACTATATGCATTAATTTCAATGTAGATTTTGATTTCTTATTATATTTGATTGCTTGCACTAGATGAATTTATTTCAATGTAGATTATTTCTAATGCTATTTGATTGCTTGCACTAAATGCATTGATTTCAATGTAGATGGTGATTTCTAATCCTATTTGATTGCTTGCACTAGATGCATTGAATTCAGTGTAGTGTTGGTTTCTAATCCTATTTTCTTACTTTCACTAGATGCATTGATTTGAGTGTAGATATTGATTTCTAATCCTATTTGATTACTTGCATTAGATGCATTGATTTCAGTGTAGATGTTGTTTTCTAATCTTATTTGATTGCTTGCATTAGATGCATTGATGTCAATGTAGATGTTGATTTATGATTTGATGTAATTGGATGTATGATGGTACATTAATTTTAAAGTGATTGGATTAATAATGTGCATTGATTTCGGTGTAAGCACAAAAAATTATTGACAATATACATTGATTTTTGTGTTATAGTAATTTAACCTATTAATATTGGAGAGCAAGAGAGACAAGGTATGATGTTTACTACAATAGCTCGAGCTAAAGATTTAAATGGTTTACGATTTCAACTATCATTTTCATATAATCGATATGAAAAGATGACAAAACTAACAAGGGTGACAATAAGAATAGTACAAGAAAATAGTTTGAGATTGATCACAATGAAGACTATTTGTAATTGACTACATTCTTATTATTCATATTTTCTATCATTAAACACTATTACATTGTCATTTTGCATTCAAAATTTTTCTTTCATCATTTTTCATCATAAAGTTATTAACAATATTTATCATCTCAACAAAATGACACCCTAATGACACCATCTTAACAATATTTCATCATTTTTCATCATAAAGTACCCTAATGACACCATCTCAACATTAGGGTACTTTACCTTATTCCATTTTTCTCTAGAAATTCAGCAATTAAAACCATCATGTACCTCATAAAATCTTTGGACATAAATTTTAATATGTGTCCCCAACTTGGTAATTGATGCTCAACTCTTTTAATCTCCTCCATGAACCTTCTAATTGAGTTAGTGAACTCCCTACCTACTTCTATAAATCGTTTGATCTGCTTTATAATCAGCTCAGAGTCTCCACACAGTTAAGCATTCGATATTCACATTCCTTGTTGTTTGTAGCCCAAGGAGAAATGCTTCATGCTCTGCCACGTTGTTGGTTGCCTCAAACTCTAGCTTGGATGAGAGGGGTATCAAGCTACCCTCGAGAGGTACCAACAATACTCTTGCTCCATTTCCCTCTTTGGAATTCGCTCCATCAAAGTATAAATTCCACACTTGGTTTTCATCTGTGTGCTGGTGGTCTAACTGCATTATTAGATGTACTTGTGTTTCTTCTAATATGGTCTCATCTTCTTCTAGGAACAGGCAAGAGAGGTCGCTTTCTTTTCCATATGCTAGAGAATTTTTAGAACCTTCAGCTGGGGTCACAGTTTTTACAAATCTGGACTCTTTGTACAACCTCCTTTCTTCACCTCCAAAAGTGGGAATAGTGGCATAAGTTAGATCTAATTTGATAGAGCCCCCCACCTTGGAACCCCAAGACCTAGATAGGAGCATGCCGAATCAAGGGGGAATATTTGCCACTGTTATTTCCATCACTATGCTCTTCACAGGGATCTGAGCTAAGTTTACCACAAGATATTTTATCATTCTCACACATTTTACCCTCTTAGAGTTAAAGGAGTATAGGCCCTTGTAGGTTGGTGATCTGCAAGCTAGTTTGTTCCATCACTGCTAAGGGCATGAGGTTATACAAGGCTCCAGAGTCAAACATATAGTTGTGTAATAAAAGTTCATGAATTACCAGGGTCACATAGAAGGGTGCAGTGGAAGGATCAATTTCTTCAACATGAGGCCCAAAAACAACCATTGATCTTTCTTCTTGAAGGTTTAGAAAGTCATGAGTTGGTGCTGAGGTGGATGGAAGGATGAATTGAGAGATCCAGGCTTTATAATTGGATTGTATTAGCAGTTCAATTAGAGGAACAAGAATCTTTAACTTTTCGAGCTCCTTCTGAAGATTGAATGCAGACTAGCCCTTTTTACACCTCCCAGCTCTACCTCTCTTTCTTTATCACCAGTAGATTTTATCATAACGGGTGCCTTCTCTTCTATGTGTTCCTCATAAATATTGCATTCCCTATTTGAGGAGACTTTTACTCTGGATGATTCAGTGTTCAGCTTCTCTGTCCCTTTATTTAACAATGGCGGAATATCTTGGGGACCAGTTTCCTCTTATTGTTCAGGTTCCCTCGACGTGTTTTTTGAATGTATGAGATCATACCTTCGATGTAGCTGTCCTTGTATGAAATCCAAAAATTGTTTACAGTAATCCCCTATGTCTTCCTTATTTACTACTTCTTCTCTATCATGGCACATCTCAGGGTACGCCATGTTTTCATGTTCCTCTTCAGAGAAGGAGCAATACAAGTTTCCCTGCATCTCATGTGTATCCAATGGTTGTTCACTGGGATCATCTTCTAAATATAGAGGAGGAGGGATATGATCGAGTTGATATTTTCTTTCCCTTTGAAGTATCTGCAATGGTGGCCTTCTGTACTGTGGGTTATAACCTCGGTTGTTACCTTGAGCATTCTGTTTCGGGAGACTCTTGTTCTCAAGCTCAAGCTTCACCACCTTGTGTGATAAACTCTTAATGAGCTTATCCATTTCTTCCCACTTCAGATCTGGTAATTATTTACCTTGACCAGAGGAGGATGCTTCTTCTTTCCCCCTTTTCTTCTCATGAGGTTCATTCTTTCCTCTTGACTTCCCTGCCGAGGTGAAATTTGCTTCCACCTCAAGAGCATCAACTTGGAGTTGATCTAAAGTACGAGACTTCCTCTCTCTTAGGGTAAAGCCAAATTCAGACTCAAGGGCTCCCACAAATACTACACGAGCAACAACTTGAGGAGGCTTTATCTCAATAGGCAGGTTATTATACTGCTTATTGAATCTTTTTATGAATTCTGAAATGTCCTCTTCTAGCTTCTTCCTTATAGCATTGAACTCTGTGAAGACATACTCATGATCTCTCTGTTCACCCCACTTTTGTGTGAAATAGTTTTTGAGTTCTTCCCAGGTGGTGATGGATGCATTGGGTAGGGATTTAAACCACTTTCTGGCTTCTCCATCAAGGGATTTCACAAAGAGTCTTAGGACCACATCCAGTTGTTCTACATTTAGATTCTCAGCAAAAGCACAGAAGGTTTCAATGTGTCTCTGTGCAGTGTTTTCATCTTCCCCATTAAACCTAGGCAAAATATTTAGGTAGTCCTGAGGCATAGAACTTAGGGGTTGAGGTAAATCAAGAGGGGAATATTTATTCAGTAAGAAGCCCAGAACAACCATATGGATTAATGGGGGAGGATTAATATTTATAGGAGGAACTTGGGCCAAAACCACAATGGTTGGAGTAACTAGGATGAGAGTAGTGTGACTGAGTGTATAGTGGATATTGTTATTATTGAGGATAGATTTACCTTTTTCAATCTCAGGAGGAGGAGGAAATGAAATGAAAGGAGTTGTAACTGAGATTTCTTTCTCTTCAATCTATGATTTGGGGGCACGATGCTCTAGCTCATCTTCTGCAGGGTATGTAAGGACCTTAGGAGTAAAATATGAGAAGTGGATGGCAGCGTGTTGGGAGATGGAGGAGGAAGCTTCAAAGAATGATGAGACAATAGCACAGGTAGTAGGAGTTTTCTCCTTCCAGACTCTCCTAAAAATTAATTTCTTTGGGTTAGATACAGAAGGGGTTTTCTGCTGAGAGGTATCTAAGTGAGTGTGAGGCTTTCTAAAAGCTAGGATGATAAATGATAATGAGATTTGTGGAGTCACCAAGGTGATGAGGATGCAATCAGAATGTCTTTTCTCACCTACACAAAGAGTTCTTAACTTGTTGTATCCCAGGGGAAAATCCTTCAATAAATTCCTCGACTACAGAACCAAAAGACGTTGTCGCTTCTAGAGATAGACTTGGATTGCTTACAATACTAGTGCCTAGTAACATCTATCTTTTATGTGTCTTATATGATCTTCAGGAAACCGAAGACATCATATACATTTTATACACATTTGGTGCTTGCTAAGCTAAGCACACTTTCTAGGGACATATCTATTTCTCGTCTGTGGGGATGAATCCAATTCTATTTATTTAAGAGCATACAAATATACAATAAACAACATGGATTGGTTCCTTCATCCAAGGAAATAAGCCATGTATTTCTGGTATCCTTTCACATATACAACTCACAGGAATATAGGTATAAACTAGTGGAGGCCGAGTAATTCGAGGACCTACAGTTTAATCAACTTTTGTAGAGTAATGAAAGAAGAGAAGGAGATAAACTAACTCATCACATAGAGTTTGAAACATTAAGAATTATACACTTATCTGAGTTAAAGATAGACATAATGGATGAAAGAGGATTGGATGCTATGATTATAATGAGCACCAGTATTGCAGCAAGAATGCTGCAACTCCTGGGGCTACCAAATTTACTTTATCAACTTGAGGTTCATACAAAATTGGAGGTGACAGTGTTGTATACACAAGTAAAATGCGATGGGTCCGCTCTTTGTCACTGCTAAGCTGGTGATATACCACTATGGTTTTTCAAACCAATCTTCTATTTATTCAGAAGAAGCTTGATTACTAATGATAAAAAGGGAAATTTACACTAAATGAAATCTTGTCTACTGTAGTAAGGAAAAGACAAAAATCAAATGCTTAAACACACCATTTATCTAACTAACTGCTAAGAGGCTTTGCTTCAAAATAATGCTAAGTTAACATGTGTGTATCCTATTGTCCTAGGCATGCAATTTGAAACATACAAACATTCTACTACTGTGCATGTAAATGAACACAAAAACTATTTTTTCTTTTTGTCTTTTGTGTGTGAAAATGTGAATTCTAACTTCTCTTGGTGATGTGGAAGGTGGATTAGGGATGATGGTGAATGATCAGATGGATTGGGAGGCAAGTAGGGATCTTCTCCTATCTTCCTAGGTTCTTTTTCCACAATTCGTCCTCAAAACAGGCCACTACAAGTCGACCTACAGGATGTCCTAATGCCTCCTACAAGATGTCCTAATGCTCCTACAAGATCCCCTGTATTCCTACAAGATCCGGCCAAGAGCAAGAGGAGGGATTTGGAAGGTGGTGTAGGGCTTAGGGAAGGTGAATGGTGGGAGAAATGAGGCAAGGGAGTGGCTAGGACTCCTTCAGAGCTCAAAACAGAGTTTGTGAGATGGTTGGATTTGCTCAACAAACTTGGAGAAGTGTTCTTATGGAATGATGAATTTGGTGAGGGACTTAGTGGAAAAAGTGATAATCATGGATGGATGAGGTTAGGATGGGGTTGTTGGTCATGAAATCCCTCTGCATTGTTGAAAATCCTGCACTGCATCAATCACTGACATTTATCCATGAATCATGTTAAACAAGAAAGATTTTCAATTAACTAAAGAAAAACAGAATTTCATTATCTAGTTGCCTATTTCATGCATGGGAAAAATTGAAGAATAATGTGAAACCTTTATGAGATCTAATGCAAGGCTGAAGATATCATAAATGACAATTAAATCATATTCTTGAAAACTAGTAAAATGATGGCCTAAGTAGCAGAAAACCCTAAATTCCATGAGAAATCAGAATTTTGTCTTTTTGGGGCTGCATAGGAGTTCTTTCCTCAAACCATGGTACCTGAAGGGAGGAGTGAGCCAAAATACACCTAGTAACATCTTTTTTATATTCCTTTATCTTCATTAGCTACTGCTAAAGCAATGTAAAAATGGAAGCAAACTAATCAAATCCACAACTACTTGCAATGAAATAATGCTAAAGACAATTCAACCATTAATCTATGAAATCAACTAGGCATACAAATATAAGAAGAGGAGCCTTTGCTGCTACAGTTGGGCCCTAACCCAAGATCTTCAGCGCTCTGAGTCAACACAGTGCTGGATCAAGGAAATTCTCATTCTCATTACCATATTAGAAAATTACATAACAACGTCTTCCACAAGTCTTGAACTCGAAAATGCTTAGTGCTTTTACATCAAAAATTTGAATCCTAATGAGGCTCTAGGCCTCCTTATTTATACAACTGAAGTCTCCAATGACTTCCTTAAATCTAGGGAGGCTCGGCTCCCAAACTCAAGATGAATTGGCTCTTTAACTGTCACTGGCTCGATTGCCTTTTGATCTTCATGACTCGGCTACTTGCAACTCCGAGCTAGTGTGATTTGATGGAGGAATATTTGAATGAGTGAGGAGTAAATGAGGAGGATCTATCTCCTAAAATCTCTCCTCCTTGTCTCATTCAAGTTTCTGCCCTTAATTAGCCAAAATTGCCATGATTTTCTCTCAAAAACCTACAATCAATGCACATTAGTCCACTAGGCATAACATCTTACTTTTACTCATCTCATTAAGCAAAATATAATCAAAATATGTAAGGAATTATGAGAAGAGTTGATTTAAATAAGCTTGGAGGTGTATTAAGGTCCATATAACTACCCAATGATGAGGTTCATCAGATTCATGGAGCACGAATTTAAAGATATAATCTCAAAGATACATACATACATGTGCATTAACTAGTCAACACAAATGAACTCATAAGAACATATGAGACATTTATGGCAGCTAAAATTGCATGAAATCAGAGAGGAAATGTGAACATAATGGAATTTAATAGAGAGGTAACATATTGTAGTACTCAAAGGTTGGAATCACCACTATTTCATTTATATTCTGAAAGATGAAAATCTGGAATTCATATAGTTTCAGAAATCACATGTAGTTTTTCTTCAGAATTCAGAACCTTTTCTAAGTGTTTCTTCCTCCCTTTTATAAGGAGAGGGAGAACAGGAAAATTAAAAAATATCTCAGGCTAAACTTCCAACTGCCTACATGACTAGTTGTCTCAGCGTGCTGGCTCTGTCGCCTCCAATTATTACAACAAAAAGATACCTTTCTTGGAAATAAAACAACATAACAATATCAATAAAAAACAACAAAACAAAATTCACAAATGAACTGAAATGATGGTCCTGTAAATATCTCCATGCCACTCTTCTTTGTTGGCCTCTGGTCCAAACATGTCTCTACTAAATTACGCCTCATACTCTCTTGGCAGGTTCCCTGTCACTTTCGGCCTTAACCACTTTAATTCTTCTTTTGCAGGAACCGAGAGTGACACACGTAATGGCCATAACAGACTTTGAACACAGCTGCTGTCTCATCCGTCCCTTCTTACAATCTTGATTAAGCCAATAGAACCAATCGTGCCCTGCGGAACAAATTATACAAGTGTATCAGGACTCAGGCCAGTTAGGGACTTTAAACAGAATGGGATTCATAAAGATGTGATTTCTTATTTCTTTTGGCCCCTTATGCCTTAGCCCCGCAGGCTTAGGTGAAAAATGCATGGTGGAAACCTGGGGACTCAAGGCCTAAGCTTTATGGAGCTAAAAGCCTTTAGCTGAGACAGGGGCATATTCTTTGATATATATCACTGTAATAGGTCCCAACACATAATACGTGGGACCATACTACTTTTACGCTTGGGACCAATTTCCAATATCGAATCTCAGGGATTGGGAATCTCTAATCTTTGCTTCTGGTTGCACCCTCCCAAAACTTGCAATTGCGATATGTGACATGGTTTGGTCCATGTGGGAAGAGGATAAGGGAGGGCCAGCGTGAAGGCTTTAGCACATAAAAACCTTTAATAACTTCTCCGCCCAACCATTTGATTGATACATAAAGCACACATAATCATGCGACTTGCCTTATGCCACATGTCCCCCTCACTTCGGGCCCACAATATCGGGGGCTTCCCTGATATGAACCTTTATAAAATGTCGATTACATGTTTCTCCATGGTTATGATCACCAATCTACGAGATGACATCATAGTTTGCCACGTGTCACCCTGTGAGTGGTGACATGTGTCACCCTGTTTTGGCCCTTTATGACCCCTAAAAATTCCAAATCCGCAAGCCACATGTCCTTCATACTGTCACATCATGATGACGTCAACCATCACATGTATTTATCAAACCCAATAGTGGTCTGCCACATGGCCCCACTGGAGGAGAGAGAAAGAGCCTGCCTGCCCTTGGTTGTTTGCTTAATTTCTTTGTTAATCACAATCGTCTCTTCCCCGGTGATTTACACTATTATATCACAACATCACGATATCACAATGTTTTAGCGTTGTCACCTTGCAGTCACACCGATTCTCTTATAAGCCTGGACCTTGAAACCCTCGATCTTTGATTTTGCGATATCGGCGATTGTTGATCGCAATTTGGTTAGGATTGATACTTTAACAATGTCGATCACCGATATGTGATATCGGAGCTCTGCTTCGTGAAACACTGTTATAATATATGCCATGGGCCTTTGACTACCAATTTCAATTTGTGATGTACTCTCGGACCTCCAATATGCTTTTCTCCTTCATTTTAAAGGCAATAGAACCCCTGAACTTCAACATGCCATACCTTCTAATCCAGAAGCCCATTTTTGGACTTCCATATACCATTGGAAAGCTTATTCCAAGAATTATCCAATGGAGAGGGAATGATTTAGGTTTGAGAGATTTTGAGGTTTGAAATATGGCTTCTAAATTCATTCCTATTTGGAACTTGGGACAACTGAAAACTCATAATGCAGTGAGTTACAAAATGTTGTAAGGCAATAGTCCACATCTTGTGCACATGCACTTGTACATGTGATACTATCTATACCTATACTACCACTATACTTGTACCTGTACCATCACATGTACATGCACCTGTACTACCACCTGTACCTATACCAGTACTCTACTGCAACCTGTGCATAATCTCCATATATCTCACATCCTACTAACCTGCCTGTAAGATCCTATCCTGTAAGTCCATCTCATAGGAGCTCATTGATGCTAAGTGATTTACGTGTATCTGCTTGCTAAGAGAATATACCACTTTTCTCTCTTTTCCTTTGATGTACCTCATCTCAATATCAAACTCACTAGTCATAGCCAACCACCTAGCCTGCCTACCATTCATATTCGATTGGTCAAATAGATATCACAAACCACTATGATCACTCATCAGGACAAATCTCCTCCCCAGAAGATAGTGCCTCCACATCTTCAATGCATGTATGATTGCTGCTAGCTCAAGATCATGCGTGGGATAGTTCTTCTCGGGCTCATTCATTTTTCACGACTCATAACGTACCACTTATCCATCCTGCATAAGGATTCCACCAATTCCCTTCTTGCAAGAATTTGTGCATACCACAAACTCTTTTTCCGGATCTACAATCTTTAACACTGGTGCATGTGTCAACAACTTCTTAAGATGCTCAAAACTAGCCTCACACTCCTCTATCCATTCGAAATTCTTACCTTTCCTCTACAATGATGTAATAGGATAAGCGATCTGGGAGAAGTTCCTGATGAACCTCTTGTAATAACCCGCCAATCCCATAAAATATCTCACCTCATCTACATTTATAGGATCTACCCACTCCATGATGGCCCTTATCTTTTCTAGATCTATTGCAATGCCCTCCTTAGAGACAACATGCTCCAATTAATGTACCTTGGTCTGAAAGAAACTACACTTGTTGAGCTTAGCATATAGTTGATGCTCTCTCAACAACCTCAACACTACTACTAAATTCTTAGCATGCTCTTCCTCATTTTTAGAATATACCAATATATCATCAATGAACACAATGACAAACTTATTCAAATACGGACGTAACACACTATTCATCAAGCACATACATGTAGTTGGAGCATTAGTCAAATCGAATGGAACTACAAAAAACTCATAATGCCCATACCTGGTCTGAAAATGCATCTTGTAAATTTCCTCCTCTTTAATGTGTACCTGATGATATCTCAATCTCAAATCAATCTTTGAGAACACTAATGCTCCCTTGAACTGATATAACAAGTCATCAATCCTCGGCATTAGATACTTGTTCTTAATAGTCACTTTGTTCAACTGCCTGTAGTCAATTCACAATCTGAGAGTTCCATATTTCTTCTTCACAAACAAGACCAGCGCACCCCATGGTGATACACTTGGTCTAATGTATCATTTGTCCAACATTTCCTTTAAGTGCAACTTCAACTCAACCAACTCAGGTGTGCTCATCCTATAAGGTGCTTTTGATGTCGGATCTGCCCCTGGCACTAACTCAATAGAAACGTCTACCTCCCGACAGGGTGGAAACTCTGAAATGCCCTCAGGAAATATGTCCCGAAACTATTGTAGAACTAGGTACCTGCACAAAACATTTTCATCCTCAAATTCCTTAACTTTGTCACTAGAGATATGCACTGCAAATAACACGCACCCTTTTCTGAGACTATGATTTTCTTGCTTAGCTGTCACCATCTTGACTGATGTGGATTTCTTCTTTCCCTGCAAGACTCTTGATTCCCCATTGTCATCCAAGCACTCAATGGCCTTGGCATAGAAATCCACCTTGGTTCTATGAATATACAACCAATCAATGCCCAACAACATACTGTATGGTCCCAACAGTAATACATTCACATGTGTTGAGGTAGGCATACCATTCAAATAAAATGCATAATCTCTTACCCAATGGTGAACTCACTTCTTTGTACCTGTAGCCAACTGCACTAACCAAGATTCTGCATCCAATTCCTTACTCAAACCACACTTGTCCACCAATTCAGGATTAACATAACTATAATTAGATCAAAGTCAATCAAAATACAAATAACTTTATCGCAAAGCTTACCGTCCATCTCAATGATAGATGCCTGATGGTCTGCATGTTTGTTATCCAATGCTGCATAAATATGAGGAACACTCTGACCAACATCCCCAACAATCTATGTGTCATGTGCACTATATATCGTAGCCCTACCACCCTGATTTTGATGACAATATCTCCTATGATGATCCTTGCCACAAGTCCAATACTCTATAGGCTTCCAGCCTGCATCCTTATTCTGATCCTCATATCGATGTCCCTATCCTCTATCTGATGCATTGAACTTCTTAGATGGCATTGCATTCTCTTTATTACCTATACCCTAAGGTCTTGCTCACTTTCTATCCCATTTTCCTTTGTTCTTTGCATTACCTTTCCAATCTGGCTTAGTCTCATATCTACGCTTCAATTGTTCATAGCAATTCCTTAACTTTTGAATGGCCTCCTCCAATGATCTAGGCTCATCGAACTCAATCTTGTCTTTGAATGCAATTGGTAATCCACTAATGAACCTCTGAATCTTGGCCTTTTCCTCTGTGAGGTAAGGCACATACCTTAGTAACTCCAAGAACCTGCTAGTGTACTCATCATCTGTCATCGATCCCATCTTTATCTCATAGAATTATTTTTCCCTATCATCAAAGTATCTCTCTGATAGATACTTCTTCTTGAATAGTCGCTCAAACTCACTCCAAGTCAAGTCTTCTTCATGAATACATCTGGCATGCTTCATATATTCCCACCAAATGTCTACTTTACGGTTAAGGCTGAATGTAGCTACTCTGGATTTCATGTTCTTTGAATAGTCATGCAACCTGAAGAACTTCCTCATACCAAGCAACCATGCCTTTTCATCCTATGGTTTCTTCATCTCTCCATCAAAATTAGGTGGATTTTCTTTCTTAAACTCATCTGGAAAGTATCCCTTATCACTCCTCCTGTAAGAATGATAATGATGATGATCATAGTGCCTATCTAAATCAGAACTAGAATAATACCCATGTTTATCCCTCCTTCTATCTAGAGTGTCCAAAATTCTTCCATTTCTAGCCATGTCATCTATATCTGACCTGTGACCACCATACGACCTACTACCATATGCCCCACTAGTTCTGTCCTCCTGTTCATAGCTGATCCGACATGGTCCTTGTCGCTGCAAATCTGACAAACTCTGAAGTATCATTGCATTTACCTCTTCTTGTTTCTCCTATTCCTACATGATTCCATCATTATCTACCTTAAAACTCCTTATTCCTTCCTTTAAGCTTCTCAGTGTATCTTTGAAATCGAAAGATTTCCCAACACCATACTGCTCTTCTGATTCATAGGGAGAGTCTTTGTAGTCTACCATCGTGCTAGCCATTTGATATTTATTCTTGCAAGTTATATCATGTCAGTGAAAACAAATCACAATAAACCAATGTACCTTAGTATAGCTAGGGGAAGATACCTTGTCTACAAGATAAACAAATTAGCATAATACATGTATAACATAATCATGACATTATATAGATACATAACACATAAGCATATAACCATGTAACCATCATTCTAGCTAGGGTCTAGTCATCAATGCATGACCTTATCAACAATGCATACCATGACCTCATGCATGACAACAACCATTACATCATTGTACACTTTACCACATGAAAACATTAACATACATGAACAATGTGTAACCAACCACACACATGCATAAACACATATGATCAAGCATAAACGAACAATACTTGAAACCAAACCTACAAGAATGATACATGTAACCAAGCATACAAGAATGTAACCAAACATATAAGAATGTAACCAAGCATACAAAATGATACATGTAAGCGACATATAACAACATGTAACCAGTCATAAACTCATGACGATACATCCCACAATAATAACATTAACTTCCACATGGCGACATCACTACAACCATGATCAACATTATGCAAATGCAACAAGCAAATGGAATGCACGTGTAAGAGACACACATGCAACTGACATTCATGCATTACCAACACACAGCCCATCTAGTCTGAGGGGTGAACCATGCTCTGATACCATTCTGTAACACCCTCCTCCCACATCTACCCAAGCAACCAGCCAACTACGGTAAACATGCAATGAGAGGCCACTATGATATGATTTGACCTCCTAAGTCATGTCAAGGAAGTGAAATCGATGGAAGCACACCATACAAGCATTCAACATCAGTATTAGGACCCTCGAGAACCAATCCAACCTTTCTGCCAACCAGCCCTTGGGTCCCACTAAGTTTTTGGACCACTTGACCTCTGGACACTCCCATGTTATGGGCATGCCAGCATCTGGGGACCTCTCGACGCTCTCACGGGCTTGCAAGCCAGCGTCCAGGGACTATTTTGCACAGTGGTGTGCCAACATCCCCAGATTTGAGCCACTTTTTTAGGCTTAGAGCCCAGGTCACTACCTAGAATAGAATGACATCTTTAGAACAATAAGATAACAGGGAAATGACAGTGCAAAAGCAATTATTTGAATAAGACCTTAACTGGACCTCTACTAGCCATGACAAGCATTTCGTCAAACATATCACGAATATGTAATCTACATGTGTAAATAACATATCTAAGCATAGGGGTCTCATACTTAGCTAAGAATCGCTAAGAAACATTGATGCCTCAACACATCAACTGCCATTTCATCCATTAGTTCATGGATAAATGTTCATTCATTTACCAATAAAAACACGATGAGAGCCATACATAGTCACTGTCATAATACATATTCATAACTAGCATAATAACAACAAAAATACCAAGGAAACAACAACAATATAATCCACATATAAACCAGTATAATACTCATAATATAACAAGGATGAATAAGCTCATATTAATGCAAAATCGAAACTCGGGATGGGACTTCCACGTTCCACCCAACCGTAGAATGGTTGAGCCAAATCTCTCTTCAGTCATTCACCCTTGTGCCATATTCCAAGCATGAATGTGGGATATCATAGAACACATCAATCTAAAACCATTCAGGGCTTCCAGAGGCCATCCACCTCAACCCATCAAACAATGATTCCACCTCACGGTCAAACATCACAAAACCATCATCAGATTGGTCTTTATCCAAGCCTTCCAGGGCTTCCAGAGCGTTTGTTCCAACCAAGGCTTCCATGACTAGTAACTCAACCCACAACTGTTGTCGAGCTTCCAGAGTGTTTGTCCAACCAGGTCTTCCAGGACTAGTAACTCAACCCACCAAGGGCTTCCAGAGAATTTGTCCAACCAAGGTTTCCAGGACTAGTAACTCAACCCAAGCTGTTACAGGACTTCCAGAGCGTTTGTCCAACCAGGGATTCCAGGAACTAATAACTCGACCCAAGCTAAGGAAACATGAGAAGAAACCAAAAAAAATAAGGAAAATAAACCCACAATCTCCATGGCTATCCAGGAAATGGAAAGGCTAGGAAATCCACTTTCAACCCATGCAATCCTCCATTCCAGTGACAGATCATGACCAATACACCACATGCATATGTCATGCATGCCAAAACTAGTGAGGAAAACATACATGCAACTCGGTACCTACAAGATAATCTTGCTGCAACTGTTGATCCCAATGCCCTCTTACGCTTTCCTACTTTTCCTTTGCCTTGTTGCTCCAAAAATCCAATTATGCCACACCATTTAAGAGTGCTCCGAGAAAACTCTAAGTATCGAAGAGTATGAGAGAGAGAGAGAGAGAATAATGAGAGAGCTTCAACACTGAACTGACAAAAGGTTACCAACTAACCCTCATGATCCTTTTTATGAATAAGGCCTCTATTTTTCTTCATTTTCCTTCAATTTCCTCCTCACATGCAACCTATGACCTTTCACCTCCCTTTTCTCCTAATTTCCATCATTTTCATAAATAAATGTGCCAAAAATGCCATTTTGCCTTTCCAAAGCCTTAATCATTTCCTTTGCCAATTTCCTTAGCCGTTAATCAATCACAAGTGATCCCCATCACTAGGATTTTTCCCAACATTCAACTTGGAATAAGTGTCCCATCAACCATGGTTATTAATTTTACCTTATTAACTTATATTACATGGAATTTTCACCAAGGCTGTTGCAGATTCCAAAAGGAATTTTGGAAAAGGAGAGGAGGATTTTCTTCAAATTTCTATGGGAAGGAACATAAGAGACTTTTGTTTTTCCCTGGGTAAAATGGACAAGGATTGCATCCCAAAAGATCCTAGGGGGATGGGGATTAAAAAACATTTTCTTATTCTCCAAATATTTAACAGCAAAATATAAATAGATCTTCTTTCCACAAATAGTTTATGGACATTTTTTCTCACTCAAAAGTACATTAGGCCACATTCTTTGAGGACTAGATTAGGATTTCGAATAAAGCAAGAGACAATATTTCAATACTATGGTGGTCTATGTTGAACTCATTTGATTTAATAGATTTTGGTTTAGCTTGGAAAATTGAGAATGGGCATAGATGGTTATGATCCATGGTCGGGGAGCGGTGAGGATCATATCCTCTCCTAAAACCTTATAGATCATCTACACAATGAAGGATATACTAGACTCAACCATGTCAGAAATCTTGAAACTACTACTCTGTGGATCCAAGGGTGGCTTTCAACGGAAGGCCTGCACATAACTGAAGGGCTCCAACCTGAATGGAGACATTATATTGAAGCTCTAACTAGGGATCACGTCATGTTAAATGACCAAGAAGATCCACTTGTGTGGTCCTCATCTCCACACGACATTTACACTCCAAATATGGGATATATTAGTCTGAATGTACTGGGACAAATGGTTGAACTAGATTGGTGGTGGCATGTTGTTTAGAAGGCCAAATGCCCTCCAAGATCGAATTTGTTGGGATGGTGAATCATGGAAAGCAAAGTCCCTACCTAGGAGGTCATGAAACACAGGTATGAAACTTGACTGAGATGGTGTGCTTTGTGAAAAGGGAGTAATGAAACAATGAACCACCTTTTCCTGTCATTTTCTTTCATATAACAGGTGTAGAATGAATGAAAGATGTGGCTAGGATTATAGTGTAGGTGGAACGGGCCAAATTTCACAAACTCCTAGCAAAGGTGGCTCTAGGACCAGGAAAATAGAGATATCAGAGCCCTCCCTCTTGTCATCAGCTAAGGTGTATGGCTCACGAGAAACAAAGAAATATTCCAAGGCCTCTCCTCCTTCATGGGGAAGATTGTTGCTAAGGGCCTTTCCATTGTTAAACATTATCATTAGGTTAAAGATTTGTTGGCAATAAGAGTTGTAACAGAAGAGAAGACAAAGTCTATACCTTGGGGATACTTCAACAGGGCTTCTCAAGTATTCGAGGTTCAAGCTAGAGGGGTTTCTATTCTTTATATGTTTGAATATCATGATTTTCATGTTAAAATCAAAATGGGGCCTGAAACCAATAACTGGATTGAAACTCTTACTTGTAGACCATTGATTGCTTTTGCACTTGAGAAGGGTTGTGATAAATTGCAAATCTATGGAGATTTCTTATTGGTGATAAATTGGGTCAATGCTATCCTACAATGCATGAATATATATTTGGTCAACATTGTGGAGGATATAAAAAAAAGAAGTCTTTACTTTGCACACTTCTCTTACAGACAAGTCTACAGGGCAAGGAACCAGGAGGTCAACCAAGTTTCCAAGGAGGGCATTCTTTTGGATCAAGGGATTTGGTAGGTAACTGAGTATCTTGGTCTGAATCACTTTGAGTACTACCATAGACCTTACATGGATGTTGCTCAGATTGCATGATGCACAGACTCTACACCATGCCTTTCTTGTTTTTTGTTTGTGTTCCCACCATCGATGATATAGGTTATAGGTTGTTATGATGAGCATTGTGCTTCTTAAACAATGTAGTTTTTGGAGATCCTATATGTTCATTCAGATGGCTTCATTTTGATGTATATGTTTTGACTCGCTGCTTTAGCCTTTTGTGGGATAATAGACCCTTTTTATGTATCTTTGTGGAAAATTATGTACTGTATTTTTTACTACAGTGGATTTTGTATAACTGTGATGGGCTTTTTTCTGCCTACGTCGTGACAGGATATGGGATAAATCTTGATGAATGCACCCAATCTTAAGTGCATGTGCTAAATGTAATTCTGTTTGGAAACATGAATGAAATTACGGTTTTTTCCTAGGGAAAAAAGGTAAAAATTAAATTAAAAGCCACTTAGATGAGGTCAAGGGAGAAGTTCTAGGATAATACTAAAATAATCAGAATAAAATACCTCTAGAAGATTGGATATCTATTTATCGAGCATTTAAAAGGAGGAGGATGATATCATTTCAGACATCTTGGTTTGATTGTTCATTTGTTATAGTAAGGGTTGGAAAATAGAGTTCCCAACTTTAGTAAGCCCTGGGATGAAAACCCTTGGGTTTCCATTGTGTGTGTTGGACGAAACCTCAACATTCCTTGAGGAAACTTCATCCAAAAGTTTCATAAAGCTTCAACGATATTGGAGTGAGGATTTTAGATCTTCTTCATTTCTTCTTATTCCATCTTGGTTATGTATGTTGTAATAACATATATCACATAAATAAAACCGAGTTTCCAATATTTGTTCCATTTTTCTCTAAATTTGTAATGTTTCTTATTCCAATTATTAATGCAATGTAATAAAAATGGTCATTATTATAATTTTTCAAAATTAAAAGAATTAAAATAAATGAAACATTTTTTAAAATCTCAAAATCTTTAGAAATTTATCTATTTAGGATATTACATTTCTATTGTGGTTTATGAAGTTATACTTTGTATTAATTTTGAAATGATGTAACTGTTACGAGAAGTCTTCAAAAGAAAAAAACAATGATATAGGTATTATTGTAGTCCTCGAAACAAAATATAAGGAACATTTCAAAAGTTTATGTTTATATATATATATATATATATATATATAATAATAATAAAAATAATAATAATAACGAAAAATATTAATTGCAATAATCGAAAGATATGAGAAGAAATGTGTTAAAATTAATATTAAAATTACAATCCATTTAATATATTTAAAATACAATAGAGAAAATGAAGGAAATATGAGAAAAAAATAGAAAATAAAATAAAAGAAATGACAAATATCACAAAAATAGAACCAGAGAAAGGAAATAGAGGAAATACTATTAAATAAATGTGTGACAAAGCAATATTAAAAAGAAATGTGTAAAAAATAGAGTTATTTTCACTGAGATTTTTGGAAGCTTTTCCGATGGGGTTTTTGTCTAATTTTTCTAAAAATCTGGCACAAATTTATTGAATTCACAAGCTTGATGGGTAACGCCTACACAATAGAAGTGCCCTAGGGGTTTTTCAGGGAGTTCAATCTCTCTCTCTCTATATATATATAGAGTCAATGTATTAAAAATACTTTTAAATATAGTAGAAAAAAATGAAAGAAATATGAAAAAAAAATAGAAAAGAAAATTTAAAAAATGACATAAATATCACAAATATAGAATCCAAAAGGAAATAGAGGAAATACTATTAAATAAATGTGTGATAAAAGAAATATTAAAAAGAAATGGAATTTTAAAAATTAGTAAAAAATTTATATATCTATATATATGTGGGGGAAGACTTCAAAAAGATAGCAAATATATAGTAAAAATAATATTAAAAAAAAAAACTTAAAAAATTAATAGAGAAAATGATGTAAACATGAGTAAAAAGAAAGTTTTGAAAATAGTGGAAAATAATAATAATAACAATAAAGACTGCTCAATATAACTTAGTTGGTGATGGCCTTGTTATGAGGTAATATATAAAGCATGAGATGCAAAGTGCAAATCTTTGTGGGTTTGACCTAATAATAATAATAAAACATTAAAAAATAATGAAAAAGGTGATATAGTTAAAAATCCAACAAACTGACTATTATCATAAACAAAGTGGCCTTTATAAAAGGCATTGTCTACTAAGACAACAAATTTGTTAGGACCCCAAAAAATAGCTAGAATACAACTATTTTTTTCTCAAAAAATATGATACTAAGAGTGTTTGAATATTGTTTTTAATGGTGAGAATGGATTCAACACCATCAAAAACCCTTAGGGCACCCAAAATCTTGAAACTCGACAAATATAAATCTTGTTTTTAGTGGTGGAAATGGATTCAACACAATCAAAAATCCCTCGACACGCAAACATAACAACTATAACTAGATTTCCCAAAATCTATAAAATTTTATCAAAATCTGGTTGAATTTTCCATAATTTTCGAAACAAATTTAAAGCCTCAGACTTATCGATTATAAGATAGTTTTAAAAAACCGTGAGAAACCACCAACCATGCGTTTATTTTGTCTTTGTTGAATGCTTTCTCGAGATGAGTTTGACTTCTATTTTGTCTCTGTTGAATGGGATGAGGTTGACTAGTTTGTGTTTGTTGAAAAATGTACGCGTAAATTAATGCCACGTAAGCAAGTACTTGAAGAAATTTTTCTCGGTGCTTTCATCTCATTAATTCTGCGGATTACTTTTTGTCCACAATTTCTACGTAATTTTTATTACGAGGAAATCGCTCGTCATAAAGTGATTTGCCCTTCTAATATTGGTTAAAAAATTATAAAACCCGTGACTTGAAACTATAAAAATAGATTAAAAACTCTGAAAAACGTAAAATTTGACCGGCTGGTCTCGTTTGAAATTCCAACCCTGCTATGCCCCTATTGACCTATGCCTCAGTTTCAAGTTTTATCCACATTTTTGGTGGATGTTGAATGTTTCCCAACGCGTTTTTCATGTTGACTTTGAATGAATGTACATACGTTTAGGGGATATTGAATGTTTACCAACGCGTTTTCCATGTTGACTTTCCCTGAATTGTACACACGTTTGGTAGATATTGAATGGTTTTCCAACGCGTTTTTCTTCTTTATGCCCTGATTGTTTTTCAATTTCCTGATAGCTGGAATTCTACGCTGGCCTTTATATGATAATTGATATATATCCACCATCCAGGAGCAGAATTCATATGTTTTTGAAGACGTTGGATTGGAAGAGGGAGAAATGGATCATATTGTTTTTTTTCTCATGCTGCTGTGTTTTGTGATCTCGGAGACCTCTATTGCCATAGCAGCTATTGATTACTCAAGCTGGAAGCCATATTCCCATACTCACCACCATCACTGGGAAGATGGTTCAGATGATGATCACATGGCCGGTAGATTAACTTCGGTTCAACCTCATTCTGATTCCGATGTTGTTATGAATGAACGCATGTTGGCGGAAGCTGAATTTATATCACCCATAAGCGGCCACAATGAAGGGGACGTGGAGGCTCTTTTGACCTTTAAAAGAGCCATAACAGCCGATCCACGTGGATTCTTGTCCAACTGGACGGCCCAGAACTCTGCGAACATATGCTCGTGGAATGGCATCCGCTGCAGAAAACAGAGCATTAGAGTTGTTTCCATAGACCTGCGTGGATCAGGGCTTCAAGGTTCGCTTTCACCTTCTCTGGGTAATCTCTCTTTACTGGACACTTTGATTCTTTTTAACAATAGCTTGACAGGAAGAATTCCACCGGAGTATCTACAGCTTAATTTCCTCCAACACCTTGACCTTAGCTTCAATCTGCTATCTGGTTGTCTACCCATGGCTATATTTCGCCTTCCCCTTTCGTTCCTGGATCTTGATCGCAATCACCTCACAGGGAGCATACCTAAGGCTATTGCAAATTTGACTCAGTTATCCTTTTTGGGTCTTCGTTGGAATAATTTCACAGGAAGCATCCCTGAAGCTATTGGCAGTTTGACTCAGCTAACTTATCTAGACCTTAGTGGGAATAACTTCACAGGAAGCATCCCCAAAGCCATCACCAATTTAAGCAGATTGCAATACATTTCTCTCTCAAACAACTCTCTTACTGGTACAATTTTAGAAGACATTGGAAAACTTCATTCGTTGCAGAAGTTATATTTGGATTTGAACAACTTATATGGGAGGATACCTGATAGTATCAATGGTTTGGTTTCACTTCAGAATTTAGATCTGTCACAAAATAATCTAGAGGGACCAATCCCTATGGGTATTGGCAGTTGCATTTCTATGAGAGTTTTCTCTGCCCATTCCAATAATTTATTTGGAACTTTGCCTACATCATTGGTGAACTGTATCCAATTTAGGCTTTTGGATCTAAGGAAAAATAAATTAACAGGTGAGCTTCCTTCATACCTGGCTTTTTTTCAAGAGTTGAGAGTTTTAAATGTTGCTTATAATAATTTTCATGGTGTTATTCCTCAATGCATCACAACTCTCACCAAATTGTATATGTTGGATTTATCCAACAATAATTTTAGCGGAAAAATGCCCTCTGATCTTCATAAACTCTATGGATTTACAGTTAATGAATCTGCTCCTGTTGATGGAGTGACATCATCTGAGTTTGGAATTTCCCTCAATGCATATTTTTTGGATAAATCAATATTTTATGAGGAAGTGGCATTTGACATAAAAGGAAGTGAGTACACGCTGACATATGTGTTGCCTATAAACACTATATTTGATATGTCTAGCAATAATCTTAATGGAGAAATACCCACAAGCATAGGAAGTATGAGCAGCTTGCGATTACTAAATTTATCCGGGAACCAACTAGAAGGGTTAATCCCTGCATCTCTTAGTAACATATCTACATTGGAGCAGTTAGATTTGTCTAAAAACAATTTGAGTGGAGAGATTCCTAAAGAGCTCTCAAAATTATCTGAACTAAGTATTTTTGATGTTTCATTCAATAACCTTTGTGGACCAATCCCAACAGGGACACAATTTTCAACTTTTAATGTAAATTCATTTCAAAAGAATAAATGTTTATTTGGGTGTCCTTTAGATACATGTAATGACAAGAAAATGCCAAATAGAGAAGGTAATGATAGTAGTAAGAGTAGAAATATTAGAGTGGGATGGCTTAGTAGGGTGGATGAGAAGATCTCATTGATGGCTTTGGGAATGGGATTCGGAATTGGATTTGGAGGAGTGGTTTTTGTTTTTGTAGCATGGGAGAAAGCTAGATGTTGGGTGATGCCTCCTAAAAGGCCACAACCCTTGTATGGGGTGTATCATCTTCCTATGTAATTGAGACCCTCCAGATCAGAGGTTTTCTCATTAAATGTATGATAAATTTATGATGAATAAAACAAATTACTTTATTTTTGTATCATGCATATGGAGAAAGTTATAAATATGCAAATAATTATTTTAAATATAATATTTTTTTTTGTAAGCAAGAGTATTTACATTATATTAACATGGAAAAATCATATACATAGTTTACATCTATGAGAGCATTCTCTGTCTCTGTGTGAGGAAACTAGAGATAAAAGCTAGACATCTTCACCCCTGGAAGGGGAAACCAAAGGTCAAATTGTTTGCACATGAACTAACATTTATCAAAATATGAAACATCGAACCAATTTCTCCTCCTCCTTAGATGTTCTAAACATCCAAAGGAAGTTTTTTATGCTTTGTCTGCAAGGGACCCGCTATGCATCTTCAAGCTGGAGGCTTTCTTGTATCATGATCACTCACAGTTTCCAAATTTTTCTTCTCTAGCATGATTCATGTTGTGTGTTGTTAGTTTCATCCTTAGCAATTGAAAAGAGTGCCCAGAAAAGCTTGCAACTCCCATAACCACACCTATGTATTGAAAAATTCACTGCATTTAGAAACAACAAATTGTTGCATTGAAGTATGTGTGTTGGGTTCTTACAGTTTGAAATTTCTAATATAGGGGGTTTCCATTCAAATTCTAGTAGAAATTCTCATCTAAACCCTAATTTCATACTTGATGTGCTTTCTTCCTGTGCTAAGTTGCTGAGCACTATAATTGCATTGAGAAACCCTATAATTCTCCTTTCATTGTAAGTTATGACCACACCGGATAGGAAGAATCATAGAGGGGTAGACATAGTCGAGTTTGAGGCTCAATATCTTGCCTTGATAAACTCATATCCAACCATTAGGGTTGCATTTGAGTAGATTAGTTGCATCACATTTTTTGAAAAGATACATGGTTACAGTGTTCAACTAACCAAAGTGTTTTATTTAAACTTCACTCGATGTTAAGGTTGAATATTTGAGATTCCCAATGTCACAGGTTACCATTTCAGCTACTGCAGAGATCCCTTTGCATGGAGAACAATGGTTCAAGGGCATGCCTTTAGATATAGTTCACTACAACGACTTCCTAAATCCAAAGTACAAAAACAAATAATATGGAGCTATTGTGCCAAGGGAATATCTCTTTGAACCCAATAGCAAACTATTCAAGGTCCTCCAAAGATATTTCACTTGTGAAGGCAAATTTGGGAGAGTTTACAAGTATTATTTCAGGTTGTTGATGCATTTCACAAGTAAAATCTCTTTGTGTCCATCTTTCTACTTTTTCAAGAGCATTGGTAAGATGGCAGATAAGGTTCAAGGTAAGAAAAGTCAAGTAGAGCCCAGTCTCTTTCATTTTTCTTTGACCAAATTGTTAGTAATGGAGGAGCTGAAAATGAAAAATTAGTCATGGAAAGCATTCTTGGATTCATCCAAGTTGACAGTTGAGTTTCCAAATAACCCCTAGAGTAAAAGGGATACACCTTCATCTGTGGAAAAGGATGTTCAATCAGCAGTGGAGAGCTCAATAAAAAGGCCATCAACTTCAGTTGACCCATCAGACAAGAAAAAGGGTAAAATAATCATTTTTCTCCTGAGGTGGTGGAGGTTCCCAAGAAACCACTCACAAGAGGTGCTGCGAAGAGATTGCCCATTGAGAAAACACATGAATAACCAACTAAAGTTATAGATACCATACCAGAGAATGTTGATTTGGATGGCAGGCATAAGGAGATTATAGAACTACATGAACAATGAAAAAGGCTCATTTAATCATTTCCCAGTTTCAACATGATAATAGGGAATTGACAAGGAACGTTTTGTAGAAGACACATAAGACTGATGAAGTAGAACCAGTGATGAAGACAACTCCATCTATCACTAAGTCTAAAGGTAAAGAAAAGGCAACAACATAGAACATTCAAAAGATATAGACATCATCAGCAAGAAATATTGTAATGAGCTCTTCAACCAAGAAGTTGCAGCTACATAAATAAGGTGTGATGAAAGAAGAATCAATGCAAGAAAAGAAGAATGTTGAGTTGGATGAAGGGAAGTATACTTTCCATAGGATGAGGAAGTAGTTGAAGAAAGCTCAAAATGAAATTACTAGGCTTAGAGAACAAGATGAGAGGGCCAAACAGAAGATACATGACCACTTGAACATCTGTGAGCTAGCATTGTTTGAAGCTAAGAATATGTTGAAGAGAACTCTCCCCTTACACAGACAACTCAAGAACATTTGCAAGAAAAATATCACTTTGAAAACGGAGTTGAGGGCTACAAAGCAACAATTACAAGAAGCATTGCATGA